>CM026387.1:96529446-96588015 GCA_014843695.1 Archivesica marissinica | reverse complement strand
TACACTGATAGATCTCTACTTACAGGTGTATGGATATACTGATCTCTACTTACAGGTGTATGGATATACTGATAGATCTCTACTTACAGGTGTATGGATATACTGATAGATCTCTACTTACAGGTGTATGGATACACTGATCTCTACTTACAGGTGTATGGATACACTGATAGATCTCTACTTACAGGTGTATGGATACACTGATAGATCTCTACTTACAGGTGTATGGATACACTGATAGATCTCTACTTACAGGTGTATGGATACACTGATAGATCTCTACTTACAGGTGTATGGATATACTGATAGATCTCTACTTACAGGTGTATGGATACACTGATAGATCTCTACTTACAGGTGTATGGATACACTGATAGATCTCTACTTACAGGTGTATGGATACACTGATAGATCTCTACTTACAGGTGTATGGATACACTGATAGATCTCTACTTACAGGTGTATGGATACACTGATAGATCTCTACTTACAGGTGTATGGATACACTGATAGATCTCTACTTACAGGTGTATGGATACACTGATAGATCTCTACTTACAGGTGTATGGATACACTGATAGATCTCTACTTACAGGTGTATGGATATACTGATAGATCTCTACTTACAGGTGTATGGATATACTGATAGATCTCTACTTACAGGTGTATGGATATACTGATAGATCTCTACTTACAGGTGTATGGATATACTGATAGATCTCTACTTACAGGTGTATGGATACACTGATAGATCTCTACTTACAGGTGTATGGATACACTGATAGATCTCTACTTACATGTGTATGGATATACTGATATATCTCTACTTACAGGTGTATGGATACACTGATAGATCTCTACTTACAGGTGTATGGATACACTGATAGATCTCTACTTACAGGTGTATGGATACACTGATAGATCTCTACTTACAGGTGTATGGATATACTGATAGATCTCTACTTACAGGTGTATGGATACACTGATAGATCTCTACTTACAGGTGTATGGATATACTGATATATCTCTACTTACAGGTGTATGGATACACTGATATATCTCTACTTACAGGTGTATGGATACACTGATAGATCTCTACTTACAGGTGTATGGATACACTGATAGATCTCTACTTACAGGTGTATGGATACACTGATAGATCTCTACTTACAGGTGTATGGATATACTGATAGATCTCTACTTACAGGTGTATGGATATACTGATATATCTCTACTTACAGGTGTATGGATACACTGATCTCTACTTACAGGTGTATGGATATACTGATAGATCTCTACTTACAGGTGTATGGATACACTGATAGATCTCTACTTACAGGTGTATGGATACACTGATAGATCTCTACTTACAGGTGTATGGATACACTGATAGATCTCTACTTACAGGTGTATGGATATACTGATATATCTCTACTTACAGGTGTATGGATACACTGATAGATCTCTACTTACAGGTGTATGGATACACTGATAGATCTCTACTTACAGGTGTATGGATACACTGATAGATCTCTACTTACAGGTGTATGGATACACTGATATATCTCTACTTACAGGTGTATGGATACACTGATAGATCTCTACTTACAGGTGTATGGATACACTGATAGATCTCTACTTACAGGTGTATGGATATACTGATATATCTCTACTTACATGTGTATGGATATACTGATAGATCTCTACTTACATGTGTATGGATATACTGATAGATCTCTACTTACATGTGTATGGATATACTGATAGATCTCTACTTACAGGTGTATGGATACACTGATAGATCTCTACTTACAGGTGTATGGATATACTGATATATCTCTACTTACATGTATGGATATACTGATAGATCTCTACTTACATGTTTATGGATATACTGATAGATCTCTACTTACAGGTGTATGGATATACTGATAGATCTCTACTTACAGGTGTATGGATACACTGATATATCTCTACTTACATGTGTATGGATATACTGATAGATCTCTACTTACAGGTGTATGGATATACTGATAGATCTCTACTTACAGATGTATGTCCCCCACCTCCGGGCTTCCATCCCCCACCTCCGGGTATCCATCTCCCACCTCCTGGTATCCATCTCCCACCTCCTGGTATCCATCCCCCACCTCCGGGTATCCATCTCCCACCTCATGGTATCCATCTCCCATCTCCGGGTATCCATCCCCCACCTCCTGGTATTCATCTCCCACCTCCATCCATCCCCACCTCCGGGTAATCCATCCCCCATCTCCGGGTATCCATCTCCCACCTCATGGTATCCATCTCCCAGTAATCCATCTCCCACCTCCGGGTAATCCATCTCCCACCTCCGGGTAATCCATCTCCCACCTCCGGGTAATCCATCTCCCACCTCCGGGTATCCATCTCCCACCTCATGGTATCCATCTCCCATCTCCGGGTATCCATCCCCCACCTCCTGGTATTCATCTCCCACCTCCATCCATCCCCACCTCCGGGTAATCCATCCCCCATCTCCGGGTATCCATCTCCCACCTCATGGTATCCATCTCCGGTAATCCATCTCCACCTCGGTAATCCATCTCCCACCTCCGGGTAATCCATCTCCCACCTCCGGGTACATATCTCCCACCTCCGGTATCCATCCCCACCTCCGGCTACATATCTCCCACCTCCGGGTATCCATCTCCCACCTCCGGGTAATCCATCTCCCACCTCTGGGTAATCCATCTCACAACTCCGGGTAATCCATCTCCCACCTCTGGGTAATCCATCTCACAACTCCAGGTAATCCATCTCACACCTCTGGGTATCCATCTCCCACCTCCGGGTATCCATCTCCCACCTCTGGGTAATCCATCTCCCACCTCCGGGTAATCCATCTCACCTCCAGGTAATCCATCTCACACCTCCGGGTAATCCATCTCCCACCTCCAGGTAATCCATCTCCCACCTCCAGGTAATCCATCTCACACCTCCGGGTAATCCATCTCCCACCTCCGGGTAATCCATCTCACACCTCCGGGTAATCCATCTCACACCTCCGGGTAATCCATCTCACACCTCCGGGTAATCCATCTCACACCTCCGGGTAATCCATCTCACACCACCGGGTAATCCATCTCACACCTCCGGGTAATCCATCTCCCACCTCGGGTAATCCATCTCACACCTCTGGGTAATCCATCTCACAACTCTGGTAATCCATCTCCCACCTCCAGGTAATCCATCTCACACCTCCGGGTAATCCATCTCACACCTCCAGGTAATCCATCTCACACCTCCAGTAATCCATCTCACACCTCCGGGTAATCCATCTCACCTCCAGGTAATCCATCTCACACCTCCGGGTAATCCATCTCACACCTCCGGGTAATCCATCTCACCTCCAGGTAATCCATCTCACACCACCGGGTAATCCATCTCACACACCGGGTAATCCATCTCACCTCCAGGTAATCCATCTCACACACCGGGTATCCATCTCACACCTCCGGGTAATCCATCTCACCTCCAGGTAATCCATCTCACCCACCGGGTAATCCATCTCACACCTCCGGGTAATCCATCTCCCACCTCCGGGTAATCCATCTCACACCTCTGGGTAATCCATCTCACCTCCGGGTAATCCATCTCACACCTCCAGGTAATCCATCTCACACCTCCAGGTAATCCATCTCACACCTCCGGGTACACCTAATACAGTTAACACTATCATACTCAGAATTCAATGTTACTCTGGTTTAATGAATCCAACAGAATGAACAACATTGTTTAGTGGAGAAAGTGAAAACAAACACATTTAAAATGTACTCATTACTCTATTATTTAATCGGTCCATAGTGGAACACAAACTCCAATCTAGACCAATCCAACGTCATCACAAATTTAAAGTTTACAAACATTAGATCAAAAGGGATAAAATCCCAACACATATCTGCTAATGTCAATTACCCACAAATGATAAGTATTACAAAGTGCAATTTTCACAAATTACAAAAAACACGGTGGAGGTCATTGGCAAACAATGGAATGTCTCTTTTATGACAGCACACAAGGATCATCACTTGACAGCACACAAGGATTGTCACTTGACAGCACACAAGGATCGTCACTTGACAGCACACAAGGATCATCACTTGACAGCACACAAGGATCGTCACTTGACAGCACACAAGGATCATCACTTGACAGCACACAAGGATCATCACTTGACAGCACACAAGGATCATCACTTGACAGCACACAAGGATCATCAATTGACAGCACACAAGGATCATCACTTGACAGCACACAAGGATCATCACTTGACAGGCTTCCGTTCATAATTGACATGTCCGGATTAGAGGGGTAATTATGTGTTGGAAATACACAAACTATTCCGAAATTTAGCCCGGTTTTTATTACAATGACAATATAAGAGAACAGAGGGGTTTTCACTGCAGGTCGTTTCACATCCAATTTATTACAATGGAAAAAAACTATTGTTTATAAACCTATATTTGTTATTATTTATTCCCAATGACGATTGGGCTGAAGTGTCCCAATGTTCAATGCAGATTTGGTAACTGCCACCAATGCTGAATGTACCGAACATGTGGCGTGAAACATCTAACTGTTCTAGCAATACGGTATCAAGCACGGCACGGTATCAAGCACGGCACGGTATCAAGCACGGCATGGTATCAAGCACGGCACGGTATCAAGCACGGCACGGTATTAAGCACGGCACGGCACAACAGTACGCGAGACAGTTCGCTTCTATATATCTCAATCACTCATTCATACGGGATCACATAGTATCCACGAACACATGAATAATGTATTGAAGTAAATGTGATCATTTAGTGACTTGTAATAAGGACATTCTGAATTGAAGATCGCTGTAACGTTTCTGTAACTCCCTCTCCCTCTCTGTCTGTCGTACAACGTCTTCCGTTAATGACTGCAAAGTAGAACACATTCATAGTTAGATAACAACGTCTTGCGTTAATGACTGCAAAGTAGAACACATTCATAGTTAGATTACAACGTCTTTCGTTAATGACTGCAAACCTCTATTAAGCAGCCAATCTGCATTAAGCAGCCAACCTGCATTAAGCAGCCAGTTTTTAGATTCTACATGTTACTTTGTTATACACAACCTCTATTAAGCAGCCACCTGTGCTAAGCCACAACTTTCAGTGATTCCCTTGGCTGGCTGCTTAACACAGGTGTGACTTTATAAACCTCCATAATAAGATAGTTTTCATAAAAATGGTCATGGTGG
The DNA here is from genome assembly GCA_014843695.1 of Archivesica marissinica. NCBI lineage: Eukaryota > Metazoa > Mollusca > Bivalvia > Venerida > Vesicomyidae > Archivesica > Archivesica marissinica. Next base: position 96,582,743 of record CM026387.1, on the reverse strand, counting down.
CAGTTAGCATTAGGCGGATATTGCTGCGATGGGCTCGATGGTGGACATGGCTGTGGTGTGTTCGAGGTGGATATGGCTGCGATGGGCTCAATGTTGGATATGGCTGTGATGTGTTCGAGGTGGATATGGCTGCGATGGGCTCAATGTTGGATATGGCTGTGATGTGTTCGAGGTGGATATGGCTGTGGTGGGTGTGAGGTGGATATGGCTGTGATGGTTGTGAGGTGGATATGGCTGTGATGGTTGTGAGGTGGATATGGCTATGGAGGGTGTGAGGTGGATATGGCTGTGATGGTTGTGAGGTGGATATGGCTGTGGAGGGTGTGAGGTGGATATGGCTATGGAGGGTGTGAGGTGGATATGGCTGTGATGTGTTCGAGGTGGATATGGCTGCGATGGGCTCAATGTTGGATATGGCTGTGATGTGTTCGAGGTGGATATGGCTGCGATGGGCTCAATGTTGGATATGGCTGTGATGTGTTCGAGGTGGATATGGCTGTGGTGGGTGTGAGGTGGATATGGCTGTGATGGTTGTGAGGTGGATATGGCTGTGATGGTTGTGAGGTGGATATGGCTATGGAGGGTGTGAGGTGGATATGGCTGTGATGGTTGTGAGGTGGATATGGCTGTGGAGGGTGTGAGGTGGATATGGCTATGGAGGGTGTGAGGTGGATATGGCTGTGATGTGTTCGAGGTGGATATGGCTGCGATGGGCTCAATGTTGGATATGGCTGTGATGTGTTCGAGGTGGATATGGCTGCGATGGGCTCAATGTTGGATATGGCTGTGATGTGTTCGAGGTGGATATGGCTGTGGTGGGTGTGAGGTGGATATGGCTGTGATGGTTGTGAGGTGGATATGGCTGTGATGGTTGTGAGGTGGATATGGCTATGGAGGGTGTGAGGTGGATATGGCTGTGATGGTTCGAGGTGGATATGGCTGTGGGGTGTGAGGTGGATATGGCTATGGAGGGTGTGAGGTGGATATGGCTGTGATGTGTTCGAGGTGGATATGGCTGTGATGGTTGTGAGGTGGATATGGCTGTGATGTTGTGAGTGGATATGGCTATGGAGGGTGTGAGGTGGATATGGTTGTGGTGGGTGTGAGGTGGATATGGTTGTGGTGGGTGTGAGGTGGATATGGCTATGGAGGGTGTGAGGTGGATATGGCTGTGGAGGGTGTGAGGTGGATATGGCTATGGAGGGTGTGAGGTGGATATGGCTGTGATGTGTTCGAGGTGGATATGGCTGTGATGGTTGTGAGGTGGATATGGCTGTGGAGGGTGTGAGGTGGATATGGCTATGGAGGGTGTGAGGTGGATATGGCTATGGGGGTGTGAGGTGGATATGGCTGTGATGTGTTCGAGGTGGATATGGCTGTGATGGTTGTGAGGTGGATATGGCTGTGGAGGGTGTGAGGTGGATATGGCTATGGAGGGTGTGAGGTGGATATGGCTGTGATGTGTTCGAGGTGGATATGGCTGTGGTGGGTGTGAGGTGGATATGGCTATGGAGGGTGTGAGGTGGATATGGCTGTGATGTGTTCGAGGTGGATATGGCTGTGATGGTTGTGAGGTGGATATGGCTGTGATGGTTGTGAGGTGGATATGGCTATGGAGGGTGTGAGGTGGATATGGTTGTGGTGGGTGTGAGGTGGATATGGTTGTGGTGGGTGTGAGGTGGATATGGCTATGGAGGGTGTGAGGTGGATATGGCTATGGAGGGTGTGAGGTGGATATGGCTGTGGAGGGTGTGAGGTGGATATGGCTATGGAGGGTGTGAGGTGGATATGGCTATGGAGGGTGAGGTGGATATGGCTATGGAGGGTGTGAGGTGGATATGGTTGTGGTGGGTGTGAGGTGGATATGGTTGTGGTGGGTGTGAGGTGGATATGGTTGTGGTGGGTGTGAGGTGGGTATGGCTATGGAGGGTGTGAGTTGGATATGGCTGTGGAGGGTGTGAGGTGGATATGGCTATGGAGGGTGTGAGGTGGATATGGCTGTGATGTGTTCGAGGTGGATATGGCTGTGGTGGGTGTGAGGTGGATATGGCTATGGAGGGTGTGAGGTGGATATGGCTGTGATGTGTTCGAGGTGGATATGGCTGTGATGGTTGTGAGGTGGATATGGCTGTGATGGTTGTGAGGTGGATATGGCTATGGAGGGTGTGAGGTGGTTGTGGTGGGTGTGAGGTGGATATGGTTGTGGTGGGTGTGAGGTGGATATGGTTGTGGTGGGTGTGAGGTGGATATGGCTATGGAGGGTGTGAGGTGGATATGGCTGTGGAGGGTGTGAGGTGGATATGGCTATGGAGGGTGTGAGGTGGATATGGCTATGGAGGGTGTGGTGTGAGGTGGATATGGCTATGGAGGGTGTGAGGTGGATATGGTTGTGGTGGGTGTGAGGTGGATATGGCTGTGGAGGGTATGAGGTGGATATGGCTGTGGAGGTTGTAAGGTGGATATGGCTGTGGTGGGTGTGAGGTGGATATGGTTGTGGTGGGTGTGAGGTGGATATGGCTATGGAGGGTGCGAGGTGGATATGGTTGTGGTGGGGTGTGAGGTGGATATGACTGTGATGGTTGTGAGGTGGATATGGCTGTGGAGGGTGTGAGGTGGATATGGTTGTGGTGGGTGTGAGGTGGATATGGCTGTGGTAGATGCACGGTGGATATGGCTGTGGTGGGTGTGAGGTGGATATGGCTGTGGTGGGAGCGAGGTGGATATGGCTGTGGTGGGTGCATGGTGGATATGGCTATGGTGGGTGTGAGGTAGATATGGCTATGGTAGATGTGAGGTGGATATGGCTATGGTAGATGTGAGGTGGATATGGCTATGGTAGATGTGAGGTGGATATGGCTATGGTAGATGTGAGGTGGATATGGCTATGGTAGATGTGAGGTGGATATGGCTGTGGTGGGTGTGAGGTAGATATGGCTATGGTAGATGTGAGGTGGATATGGCTATGGTAGATGTGAGGTGGATAGGCTATGGTAGATGTGAGGTGGATATGGTTATGGTAGATGTGAGGTGGATATGGCTATGGTAGATGTGAGGTGGATATGGCTATGGTAGATGTGAGGTGGATATGACTATGGTAGATGTGAGGTGGATATGGCTATGGTGGGTGTGAGGTGGATATGGCTATGGTAGATGTGAGGTGGATATGGCTATGGTAGATGTGAGGTGGATATGGCTATGGTATATGTGAGGTGGATATGGCTATGGTATATGTGAGGTGGATATGGCTATGGTATATGTGAGGTGGATATGGCTATGGTAGATGTGAGGTGGATATGGCTGAGGTGGATATGGTTGTGGTTGGTGCATGGTTTATATTTTGACTAATATTTACAAGGCAGAGAGGAACATTGTACACATATTGATTTGATATATTCTACAATTATGATACATTCTGACCACGTTACAAGTAGAGGCGACTATAGAGGTTACACCTCTAGTTACAAGTAGAGGCAACCAGGCGACTATAGAGGTTACACCTCTAGTTACAAGTAGAGGCAACTATAGAGGTTACACCTCTAGTTACAAGTAGAGGCAACTATAGAGGTTACACCTCTAGTTACAAGTAGAGGCAACTATAGAGGTTACACCTCTAGTTACAAGTAGAGGCAACTATAGAGGTTACACCTCTAGTTACAAGTAGAGGCAACTATAGAGGTTACACCTCTAGTTACAAGTAGAGGCGACTATAGGGTTACACCTCTAGTTACAAGTAGAGGCAACTATAGAGGTTACACCTCTAGTTACAAGTAGAGGCAACTATAGAGGTTACACCTCTAGTTACAAGTAGAGGTTGACCTATCGTTACACCTCTAGTTACAAGTAGAGGTCGACCTATCGTTACACCTCTAGTTACAAGTAGAGGCAACTATAGAGGTTACACCTCTAGTTACAAGTAGAGGTCGACCTATCGTTACACCTCTAGTTACAAGTAGAGGCAACTATAGAGGTTACACCTCTAGTTACAAGTAGAGGCAACTATAGAGGTTACACCTCTAGTTACAAGTAGAGGTCGACCTATCGTTACACCTCTAGTTACAAGTAGAGGTCAACCTATCGTTACACCTCTAGTTACAAGTAGAGGTCGACCTATCGTTACACCTCTAGTTACAAGTATAGGTCGACCTATTGTTACACCTCTAGTTACAAGTAGAGGTCGACCTATCGTTACACCTCTAGTTACAAGTATAGGTCGACCTATCGTTACACCTCTAGTTACAAGTAGAGGTCGACCTATCGTTACACCTCTAGTTACAAGTAGAGGTCGACCTATCGTTACACCTCTAGTTACAAGTATAGGTCGACCTATCGTTACACCTCTAGTTACAAGTAGAGGTCGACCTATCGTTACACCTCTAGTTACAAGTAGAGGTCGACCTATCGTTACACCTCTAGTTACAAGTAGAGGTCGACCTATCGTTACACCTCTAGTTACAAGTATAAGTCGACCTATCGTTACACCTCTAGTTACAAGTATAGGTCGACCTATCGTTACACCTCTAGTTACAAGTAGAGGTTGACCTATCGTTACACCTCTAGTTACAAGATAAACAATCATGCTATGTGAAAAGTCTTTCAAATACAAACCTCCATGCGTTTTGGTATGGCTCCGATTTCATGTTGTCGCAGATTTTCGAACGTCGTTAATTCCACAAATGTTTGTTCAAGCTGTTCATGCAACTCTGTAACTTGTTTAAACAAACCCTGACTCCGTGACTGCAAGAAAACATGAGGAAATATCAGAACTGTTTAAACAAACCCTGACTCCGTGACTGCAAGAAAACATGAGGAAATATCAGAACTGTTTAAACAAACCCTGACTCCGTGACTGCAAGAAAACATGAGGAAATATCAGAACTGTTTAAACAAACCCTGACTCCGTGACTGCAAGAAAACATGAGGAAATATCAGAACTGTTTAAACAAACCCTGACTCCGTGACTGCAAGAAAACATGAGGAAATATCAGAACTGTTTAAACAAACCCTGACTCCGTGACTGCAAGAAAACATGAGGAAATATCAGAACTGTTTAAACAAACCCTGACTCCGTGACTGCAAGAAAACATGAGGAAATATCAGAACTGTTTAAACAAACCCTGACTCCGTGACTGCAAGAAAACATGAGGAAATATCAGAACTGTTTAAACAAACCCTGACTCCGTGACTGCAAGAAAACATGAGGAAATATCAGAACTGTTTAAACAAACCCTGACTCCATGACTGCAAGAAAACATGAGGAAATATCACTACAGAACTGTTCAACAAAACATAGGTTTATCGCACCAAACACTTGTCAGGGTTCATTCTAGGTCAGAATTTTTGGGAGAAGTGAGAAAGCACGTGATCGCTTCCTTAAATGGTGTTCTTTAATATACTTCTACAAAATAGGGTTAAAACGCACAGTACAACAACCAATAAATACAACATTTGAATAGAAGGAGTGCTTTATAATGGGCCAGTGTATCTTACTAGACAAAATTTTGTTTGAAAATCGTAGAAACCAATTTTTAAAAAATATTTTTAGGGAGAAGTGGGGGCCCCCCAGAGGGCGATGTCAGGGTCCCTAGGGCGACAATTTCGCCCACATCGCCCTCTAGAATGATCCCCGACTTGTTCAACAAAACATAGGTTTATCACACCAGACACTTGTTCAACAAAACATTGGTTTATCGCACCAGTCACTTGTTCAACAAAACATAGGTTTATAGCACCAGACACTTGTTCAACAAAACATAGGTTTATAGCACCAGACATTTGTTCAACAAAACATAGGTTTATAGCACCAGACACTTGTTCAACAAAACATAGGTTTATAGCACCAGACACTTGTTCAACAAAACATAGGTTTATAGCACCAGACACTTGTTCAACAAAACATAGGTTTATAGCACCAGACACTTGTTCAACAAAACATAGGTTTATCGCACCATATACTTGTTCAACAAAACATAGGTTTATAGCACCAGACACTTGTTCAACAAAACATAGGTTTATAGCACCAGACATTTGTTCAACAAAACATAGGTTTATAGCACCAGACACTTGTTCAACAAAACATAGGTTTATAGCACCAGACACTTGTTCAACAAAACATAGGTTTATAGCACCAGACACTTGTTCAACAAAACATAGGTTTATCGCACCATATACTTGTTCAACAAAACATAGGTTTATAGCACCAGACACTTGTTCAACAAAGCATAGGTTTATAGCACCAGACACTTGTTCAACAAAACAAAGGTTTATCGCACCATATACTTGCTCAAGAGCAAAAATCTACCTTATTTGTGTTTATACAACACAAGACTGATGTCTCCGGCTGTAGCGACATGTAGGACAAGGTGTATTTCCCAGTCACATGTAGGACAAGGTGTATTTCCCAGTCACATGTAGGACAAGGTGTATTTCCCAGTCACATGTAGGACAAGGTGTATTTCCCAGTCACATGTAGGACAAGGTGTATTTCCCAGTCACATGTAGAACAAAGTGTATTTCCCAGTCACATGTAGGACAAGGTGTATTTCCCAGTCACATGTAGGACAAGGTGTATTTCCCAGTCACATGTAGGACAAGGTGTATTTCCCAGTCACATGTAGGACAAGGTGTATTTCCCAGTCACATGTAGGACAAGGTGTATTTCCCAGTCACATGTAGGACAAGGTGTATTTCCCAGTCACATGTAGGACAAGGTGTATTTCCCAGTCACATGTTATATGTTGAAATATGAAATATCGGAAAGAAATTATTAAATAAAATGTATTGCTTGGGAGGCCGATTAGTATCCCAATATGTGATGTTACAATGTATCCCAATATATGATGTTACAATGTATCCCAATATGTGATGTTACAATGTATCCCAATATGTGATGCTACAATGTATCCCAATATATGATGTTACAATGTATCCCAATATGTGATGTTACAATGTATCCCAATATATGATATTACAATGTATCCCAATATGTGATGTTACAATGTATCCCAATATATGATGTTACAATGTATCCCAATATATGCAGCTACAATGTATCCCAATATATGATGTTACAATGTATCCCAATATATGCAGCTACAATGTATCCCAATATATGATGTTACAATGTATCCCAATATATGATGTTACAATGTATCCCAATATATGCAGCTACAATGTATCCCAATATATGATGTTACAATGTATCCCAATATGTGATGTTACAATGTATCCCAATATATGATGTTACAATGTATCCCAATATGTGATGCTACAATGTATCCCAATATGTGATGTTACAATGTATCCCAATATATGATGTTACAATGTATCCCAATATATGATGTTACAATGTATCCCAATATGTGATGCTACAATGTATCCCAATATGTGATGCTACAATGTATCCCAATATATGATGGTATAATGTATCCCAATATGTGATGTTACAATGTATCCCAATATGTGATGTTACAATGTATCCCAATATGTGATGTTACAATGTATCCCAATATATGATGTTACAATGTATCCCAATATGTGATGTTACAATGTATCCCAATATGTGATGCTACAATGTATCCCAATACGTGATGTTACAATGTATCCCAATATATGATGGTATAATGTATCCCAATATGTGATGTTACAATGTATCCCAATATGTGATGTTACAATGTATCCCAATATGTGATGTTATAATGTATCCCAATATATGATGTTACAATGTATCCCAATATGTGATGTTACAATGTATCCCAATATGTGATGTTACAATGTATCCCAATATGTGATGTTACAATGTATCCCAATATGTGATGTTACAATGTATCCCAATATATGATGTTACAATGTATCCCAATATGTGATGTTACAATGTATCCCAATATATGATGGTATAATGTATCCCAATATGTGATGTTACAATGTATCCCAATATATGATGTTACAATGTATCCCAATATGTGATGTTACAATGTATCCCAATATGTGATGTTACAATGTATCCCAATATGTGATGTTACAATGTATCCCAATATGTGATGTTACAATGTATCCCAATATATGATGTTACAATGTATCCCAATATGTGATGTTACAATGTATCCCAATATATGCAGCTACAATGTATCCCAATATGTGATGTTACAATGTATCCCAATATATGATGTTACAATGTATCCCAATATATGATGTTATAATGTATCCCAATATGTGATGCTACAATGTATCCCAATATGTGATGTTACAATGTATCCCAATATATGATGTTACAATGTATCCCAATATATGATGTTACAATGTATCCCAATATGTGATGCTACAATGTATCCCAATATGTGATGTTACAATGTATCCCAATATGTGATGCTACAATGTATCCCAATATATGATGTTACAATGTATCCCAATATATGATGCTACAATGTATCCCAATATATGATGTTACAATGTATCCCAATATATGATGTTACAATGTATCCCAATATATGCAGCTACAATGTATCCCAATATATGCAGCTACAATGTATCCCAATATATGATGTTACAATGTATCCCAATATATGATGTTACAATGTATCCCAATATATGCAGCTACAATGTATCCCAATATATGATGTTACAATGTATCCCAATATGTGATGTTACAATGTATCCCAATATATGATGTTACAATGTATCCCAATATGTGATGCTACAATGTATCCCAATATGTGATGTTACAATGTATCCCAATATATGATGTTACAATGTATCCCAATATATGATGTTACAATGTATCCCAATATGTGATGCTACAATGTATCCCAATATGTGATGCTACAATGTATCCCAATATATGATGGTATAATGTATCCCAATATGTGATGTTACAATGTATCCCAATATGTGATGTTACAATGTATCCCAATATGTGATGTTACAATGTATCCCAATATATGATGTTACAATGTATCCCAATATGTGATGTTACAATGTATCCCAATATGTGATGCTACAATGTATCCCAATACGTGATGTTACAATGTATCCCAATATATGATGGTATAATGTATCCCAATATGTGATGTTACAATGTATCCCAATATGTGATGTTACAATGTATCCCAATATGTGATGTTATAATGTATCCCAATATATGATGTTACAATGTATCCCAATATGTGATGTTACAATGTATCCCAATATGTGATGTTACAATGTATCCCAATATGTGATGTTACAATGTATCCCAATATGTGATGTTACAATGTATCCCAATATATGCAGCTACAATGTATCCCAATATGTGATGTTACAATGTATCCCAATATGTGATGTTATAATGTATCCCAATATATGATGTTACAATGTATCGCAATATATGATGTTACAATGTATCCCAATATGTGATGTTACAATGTATCCCAATATGTGATGCTACAATGTATCCCAATATGTGATGCTACAATGTATCCCATTATGTGCGGCTGGTTTATTTGTTTGTTTTACGAGACACTTACCTGATATCCTCCCAATAAAATTTTGAGTTTCTTTTCTAATTTTGCTGCCTTCTTGGAATCTTTTGTCATGTACGATCTGTTATTCTGCAATATAACATGTATATAATCATGATTAACATCTGTACAACATAGGACTGTGTGACTAACATCTGTACAACATAGGACTGCTGTGTGACTAACATCTGTACAACATAGGACTGTGTGACTAACATCTGTACAACATAGGACTGTATGACTAACATCTGTACAACATAGGACTGTATGACTAACATCTGTACAACATAGGACTGTATGACTAACATCTGTACAACATAGGACTGTGTGACTAACATCTGTACAACATAGGACTGTATGACTAACATCTGTACAACATAGGACTGTATGACTAACATCTGTACAACATAGGACTGTGTGACTAACATCTGTACAACATAGGACTGTGTGACTAACATCTGTACAACATAGGACTGTGTGACTAACATCTGTACAACATAGGACTGTGTGACTAACATCTGTACAACATAGGACTGTGTGACTAACATCATCTGTACAACACTTGACTGTGTGACTAACATCTGTACAACATAGGACTGTGTGACTAACATCTGTACAACATAGGACTGTGTGACTAACATCTGTACAACATAGGACTGTATGACTAACATCATCTGTACAACACTTGACTGTGTGACTAACATCTGTACAACATAGGACTGTGTGACTAACATCTGTACAACATAGGACTGTGTGACTAACATCTGTACAACATAGGACTGTGTGACTAACATCATCTGTACAACACTTGACTGTGTGACTAACATCTGTACAACATAGGACTGTGTGACTAACATCTGTACAACATAGGACTGTGTGACTAACATCTGTACAACATAGGACTGTGTGACTAACATCTGTACAACATAGGACTGTATGACTAACATCATCTGTACAACACTTGACTGTGTGACTAACATCTGTACAACATAGGACTGTGTGACTAACATCTGTACAACATAGGACTGTATGACTAACATCATCTGTACAACACTTGACTGTGTGACTAACATCTGTACAACATAGGACTGTGTGACTAACATCATCTGTACAACACTTGACTGTGTGACTAACATCTGTACAACATAGGACTGTGTGACTAACATCATCTGTACAACACTTGACTGTGTGACTAACATCTGTACAACATAGGACTGTGTGACTAACATCTGTACAACATAGGACTGTATGACTAACATCTGTACAAGCAGCAGGGGGGGGGTGAGTAACATTGGATATTAAGCCCCTCACATGTGCCCCAGCGTCCCCCGCCGTCCCCACCACCGCGATCGATCGGATATAAAAAAGGTAGTATACACAGTGGGGGTTCTAGCGCATTTCCGGTGGGGCTAGCCATAGGACTCGCAGGGTCTCCCATTCCCATGGGGTTCTAGCGCACTTCCGGTGGGGCTAGCCATAGGACTCGCACGGCCTCTCATTCCCAGGTACCCCTAGAAAAAGCTAACCATAGCATTTATTTAACCACGATCGTAAGCCTGACAAAGTTGTCTTACAAAGACTGAAAAAAAAATGTGATCTTACCTTCGAAATGAATCGGAGCCCATACTTTTTTATCCCTTATATATAGATTATATCATATCAAATAAATATGAATGTAAACACATCTAACGCGTTTCAGTAAAAATGTTTTACTTCCGTGTAGTAAATATTAATCTGTGTTATCAGACGGACCGTATTGTTAGCATTTATTTAACCACGATCATAAGCATATTAAGTACATTGAACATTTAATAATAGAGAATTTATAATTGAAAAATTAATTTAGATTATAATCCTTTATTATTATGTACGCATTAAATATTAATTGTACGGCAGGGAGGTAAGATATTCTCCGCATAGAGGTTACATATTTTATATACATGTTTACATTACAGGAAGAATAAAGTTAATTTACAAACTCGTCCAAAAGACAAAGTTTTCGAGTGAGGTATATAAATCGGGACTTGACACAATATATTATTATCCAGGGATCGCAGGTTCGATCCCCCGTCTGACCCTAATAAAATTAACAGTCTTTCAGATGGGACGTTAAACCGAGGTCTCGTGTCGGTGCTTTACACCGTGCACGTAAAAGATTCAGAGGAGATTCTGGAATGGGTCTCTGTCTGTATCCTCCAAAATCTAAAATAACTAATCTCTTCAGGAGGCGTCGCTCATATGGGCAACCGGTAGCGACGATAAATAAACGTAAACACACACAATATATTATTAGTGGTTCGCCCATGCAGACATACAAATACAGATTGATCACTGTGCTTGGCAATGCGTGTTTGGGTCGGAGTCCGTGCCCCAGAAGGATTATTCGGTGCTGTAACCTGGTAACAGGGGTATGCAGCCGGAGAATCCAGAACTACAGAGTGACGCTGTGTGTATAACCCGCCTCTGCAACAAACACTGGTATGTTTGGGGTGCACAATAACAGCTGATGAGCTCGGAATCCGTGTAGCTTGTGGGATCGTGGCAATGCCCGATGCAACCGAAGATCATAAGCCCACGATCCCGCAGTAAGGATTTTGTTAAAATATAATATCATTTTTACACTAGCTGGATTTTTTAGGGATTTTTTCATAATTTCTCAAGCGGCGCAGTTCGCGTTGAAACGAGCGTTCTGATTGGATTATGATTAATCTTCATATAAAAACAAACATCTTGTTACATTCTAATAATCCAATCAGAACGCTCGTTTCATCGCGAATTGCTCCGCTTTAGAAATTTTCAAAACAAATTGAAAAATTCTACGAAATCTCTTTTTGACGTACATTTTTGCCGAATAAACCTACACACGTTAGTGGAAACACATTTTATTGATAATGCTATTCACTGTTAAAACTCTCCCGTCGAAGATTTTTTTTTGTTGCTGACAGAACCCGTGTCCTAGTATGGAAATGTGACCTGCTATGGCCAATGTCTGTGGCAATTGTTTGCAAAGTATACATGCATGCAGCTTAAAGTTGTGTTTTATTTGAAGAACAATATGAAGACTCGGGATAGGCGTTATATTTGGATAGATTTGTACAAAATTGTTTCAGATAGGGCCATTTTACTGATCGATGCGAAATCGGACATCCCACAGAGTAGAATCCCTGTACTTAAATATATATACTAGTACCCCCAAACGTGCCGAATCCCTGTGCATGGGACTGTATGACTAACATCTGTATGGAGTGTACATGGGACTGTGTGACTAACATCTGTATGGAGTGTGCATGGGACTGTATGACTAACATCTGTATGGAGCATACATGGGACTGTATGACTAACATCTGTATGGAGCGTACATGGGACTGTATGACTAACATCTGTATGGAGTGTACATGGGACTGTGTGACTAACATATGTATGGAGCGTACATGGGACTGTGTGACTAACATCTGTATGGAGCGTACATGGGACTGTATGACTAACATCTGTACACCAGACTGTGTGACTAACATCTGTATGGAGTGTACATGGGACTGTGTGACTAACATCTGTATGGAGCATACATGGGACTGTGTGACTAACATCTGTACACAAGACTGTGTGACTAACATATGTATGGAGTGTACATGGGACTGTATGACTAACATCTGTACACCAGACTGTGTGACTAACATCTGTATGGAGCGTACATGGGACTGTGTGACTAACATCTGTATGGAGTGTACATGGGACTGTGTGACTAACATCTGTATGGAGTGTACATGGGACTGTGTGACTAACATCTGTATGGAGTGTACATGGGACTGTGTGACTAACATCTGTACACCAGACTGTGTGACTAACATCTGTATGGAGTGTACATGGGACTGTGTGACTAACATCTGTATGGAGTGTACATGGGACTGTGTGACTAACATCTGTATGGAGTGTACATGGGACTGTGTGACTAACATCTGTACACCAGACTGTGTGACTAACATCTGTATGGAGTGTACATGGGACTGTGTGACTAACATATGTACACCAGACTGTGTGACTAACATCTGTATGGAGTGTACATGGGACTGTGTGACTAACATCTGTACACCAGACTGTGTGACTAACATCTGTATGGAGTGTACATGGGACTGTGTGACTAACATCTGTACACCAGACTGTGTGACTAACATCTGTATGGAGTGTACATGGGACTGTGTGACTAACATCTGTATGGAGTGTACATGGGACTGTGTGACTAACATCTGTACACCAGACTGTGTGACTAACATCTGTATGGAGTGTACATGGGACTGTGTGACTAACATCTGTACACCAGACTGTGTGACTAACATCTGTATGGAGTGTACATGTGACTGTGTGACTAACATATGTATGGAGCGTACATGGGACTGTATGACTAACATCTGTATGGAGCGTACATGGGACTGTGTGACTAACATCTGTATGGAGTGTACATGGGACTGTGTGACTAACATCTGTATGGAGTGTACATGGGACTGTATGACTAACATCTGTACACCAGACTGTGTGACTAACATCTGTATGGAGTGTACATGGGACTGTGTGACTAACATCTGTATGGAGTATACATGGGACTGTGTGACTAACATCTGTATGGAGCGTACATGGGACTGTATGACTAACATCTGTACACCAGACTATGTGACTAACCTCTGTATGGAGCATACATGGAACTGTATGACTAACATCTGCATGGAGTGTACATGGGACTGTGTGACTAACATCTGTATGGAGCATACATGGGACTGTATGACAAACATCTGTATGGAGCGTACATGGGACTGTATGACTAACATCTGTATGGAGCGTACATGGGACTGTATGACTAACATCTGTATGGAGCATACATGGGACTGTATGACTAACATCTGTATGGAGCGTACATGGGACTGTATGACTAACATCTGTACACCAGACTATGTGACTAACCTCTGTATGGAGCATACATGGAACTGTATGACTAACATCTGCATGGAGTGTACATGGGACTGTGTGACTAACATCTGTATGGAGCTCAGACTGTTGACAACATCTGTATGGAGTACATGGGACTGTTGAAACATCTGTATGGAGGTACATGGGACTGTATGACTAACATCTGTATGGAGCGTACATGGGACTGTATGACTAACATCTGTATGGAGCATACATGGGACTGTATGACTAACATCTGTATGGAGCGTACATGGGACTGTATGACTAACATCTGTATTTTTTTATACAAATTTATTTTAGCTCGATTGCGAAACAAGTTCTTTCAACTTATATAAATCACTCTCGAGACCTCATTCCTGATGGAATCCATCGCCACGAGGGAGAGAAGAGGCAACGTGGAATTTAAATGCCTTGCCTAAGGACACAATCGTAACGGCTCCAGCGGGGCTCGAACTCCAGACCTTTCGCACCTGAAGCGAACGCGCATCCACTGCACCATCACGACTTCCACAACATCTGTATGGAGCGTACATGGGACTGTATGACTAACATCTGTATGGAGCGTACATGGGACTGTATGACTAACATCTGTATGGAGCGTACATGGGACTGTATGACTAACATCTGTATGGAGCGTACATGGGACTGTATGACTAACATCTGTATGGAGCGTACATGGGACTGTATGACTAACATCTGTATGGAGCGTACATGGGACTGTATGACTAACATCTGTATGGAGCGTACATGGGACTGTATGACTAACATCTGTATGGAGCGTACATGGGACTGTATGACTAACATCTGTATGGAGTGTACATGGGACTGTATGACTAACATCTGTATGGAGCGTACATGGGACTGTATGACTAACATCTGTATGGAGTGTACATGGGACTGTATGACTAACATCTGTATGGAGCATACATGGAACTGTATGACTAACATCTGTATGGAGCGTACATGGGACTGTATGACTAACATCTGTATGGAGCATACATGGGACTGTATGACTAACATCTATATGGAGCGTACATGGGACTGTATGACTAACATCTGTATGGAGCGTACATGGGACTGTGTGACTAACATCTGTATGGAGCGGAGCATACATGGGACTGTATGACTAACATCTGTATGGAGCGTACATGGGACTGTATGACTAACATCTGTATGGAGCGTACATGGGACTGTATGACTAACATCTGTATGGAGCGTACATGGGACTGTGTGACTAACATTTGTATGGAGTGTACATGGGACTGTGTGACTAACCTCTGTATGGAGTGTACATGGGACTGTGTGACTAACATCTGTATGGAGCGTACATGGGACTGTATGACTAACATCTGTATGGAGCGTACATGGGACTGTATGACTAACATCTGTACACCAGACTGTGTGGTACATGGGACTAACATCTGTATGGAGTGTACATGGGACTGTGTGACTAACATCTGTATGGAGCATACATGGGACTGTGTGACTAACATCTGTATACAGCTGTGTGACTAACATCTGTAGGAGGTACATGGGACTGTGTGACTAACATCTGTATGGAGTGTACATGGGACTGTGTGACTAACATCTGTATGGAGCATACATGGGACTGTGTGACTAACATCTGTATGGAGCATACATGGGACTGTGTGACTAACATCTGTACACCAGACTGTGTGACTAATATCTGTATGGAGTGTACATGGGTCTGTGTGACTAACATCTGTATGGAGCTACATGGGACTGTGTGACTAACATCTGTATGGAGCATGGGCTGTTGACTAACATTGTATCATGGGACTGTGTGACTAACATCTGTATGGAGCATACATGGGACTGTGTGACTAACATCTGTACACCAGACTGTGTGACTAATATCTGTATGGAGTGTACATGGGACTGTGTGACTAACATCTGTATGGAGTGTACATGGGACTGTGTGACTAACCTCTGTATGGAGCGTACATGGAACTGTGTGACTAACATCTGTATGGAGTGTACATGGGACTGTATGACTAACATCTGTATGGAGCATACATAGTACTGTATGACTAACATCTGTATGGAGTGTACATGGAACTGTATGACTAACATCTGTATGGAGTGTACATGGGACTGTGTGACTAACATCTGTATGGAGTGTAGATGGGACTGTATGACTAACATCTGTATGGAGTGTACATGGGACTGTGTGACTAACATCTGTATGGAGCGTACATGGGACTGTATTACTAACATCTGTATGGAGTGTACATGGGACTGTGTGACTAACATCTGTACACCAGACTGTGTGACTAACATCTGTATGGAGCATACATGGGACTGTGTGACTAACATCTGTATGGAGCATACATGGGACTGTATTACTAACATCTGTATGGAGTGTACATGGGACTGTGTGACTAACATCTGTACACCAGACTGTGTGACTAACATCTGTACACCAGACTGTGTGACTAACATCTGTATGGAGTGTACATGTGACTGTGTGACTAACATATGTATGGAGCGTACATGGGACTGTATGACTAACATCTGTATGGAGCGTACATGGGACTGTGTGACTAACATCTGTATGGAGTGTACATGGGACTGTGTGACCAACATCTGTATGGAGTGTACATGGGACTGTATGACTAACATCTGTACACCAGACTGTGTGACTAATATCTGTATGGAGTGTACATGGGACTGTGTGACTAACATCTGTATGGAGTATACATGGGACTGTGTGACTAACATGTGTATGGAGTGTACATGGGACTGTGTGACTAACATCTGTATGGAGCATACATGGGACTGTATGACTAACATCTGTACACCAGACTGTGTGACTAACCTCTGTATGGAGCATACATGGAACTGTATGACTAACATCTGCATGGAGTGTACATGGGACTGTGTGACTAACATCTGTATGGAGTGTACATGGGACTGTATGACTAACATATGTATGGAGTGTACATGGGACTGTGTGACTAACATCTGTATGGAGTGTACATGGGACTGTGTGACTAACATCTGTATGGAGCGTACATGGGACTGTATGACTAACATCTGTATGGAGCGTACATGGGACTGTATGACTAACATCTGTATGGAGCGTACATGGGACTGTATGACTAACATCTGTATGGAGCGTACATGGGACTGTATGACTAACATCTGTATGGAGCGTACATGGGACTGTATGACTAACATCTGTATGGAGTGTACATGGGACTGTATGACTAACATCTGTATGGAGCATACATGGGACTGTATGACTAACATCTGTATGGAGCGTACATGGGACTGTATGACTAACATCTGTATGGAGCATACATGGGACTGTATGACTAACATCTGTATGGAGCGTACATGGGACTGTATGACTAACATCTGTATGGAGCGTACATGGGACTGTGTGACTAACATCTGTATGGAGCGACATACATGGGACTGTATGACTAACATCTGTACACATGACTGTGTGACTAACATCTGTATGGAGCGTACATGGGACTGTATGACTAACATCTGTACACCAGACTGTGTGACTAACATCTGTATGGAGTGTACATGGGACTGTGTGACTAACATCTGTATGGAGTGTACATGGGACTGTGTGACTAACATCTGTATGGAGCGTACATGGGACTGTGTGACTAACATCTGTATGGAGTGTACATGGGACTGTATGACTAACATCTGTACACCAGACTGTGTGACTAACATCTGTATGGAGTGTACATGGGACTGTGTGACTAACATCTGTATGGAGTGTACATGGGACTGTGTGACTAACATCTGTATGGAGTGTACATGGGACTGTGTGACTAACATCTGTATGGAGTGTACATGGGACTGTGTGACTAACATCTGTATGGAGCATACATGGGACTGTGTGACTAACATCTGTATGGAGCATACATGGGACTGTGTGACTAACATCTGTACACCAGACTGTGTGACTAACATCTGTATGGAGTGTACATGGGACTGTGTGACTAACATCTGTATGGAGTGTACATGGGACTGTGTGACTAACATCTGTATGGAGCGTACATGGGACTGTGTGACTAACATCTGTATGGAGTGTACATGGGACTGTATGACTAACATCTGTATGGAGCGTACATGGGACTGTATGACTAACATCTGTATGGAGTGTACATGGGACTGTATGACTAACATCTGTATGGAGTGTACATGGGACTGTGTGACTAACATCTGTATGGAGTGTACATGGGACTGTATGACTAACATCTGTATGGAGTGTACATGGGACTGTGTGACTAACATCTGTATGGAGCGTACATGGGACTGTATGACTAACATCTGTATGGAGTGTACATGGGACTGTGTGACTAACATCTGTACACCAGACTGTGTGACTAACATCTGTATGGAGCATACATGGGACTGTGTGACTAACATCTGTATGGAGCATACATGGGACTGTATGACTAACATCTGTATGGAGTGTACATGGGACTGTGTGACTAACATCTGTACACCAGACTGTGTGACTAACATCTGTATGGAGTGTACATGGGACTGTGTGACTAACATCTGTACACCAGACTGTGTGACTAACATCTGTATGGAGTGTACATGGGACTGTGTGACTAACATCTGTATGGAGCGTACATGGGACTGTATGACTAACATCTGTATGGAGCATACATGGGACTGTGTGACTAACATCTGTATGGAGTGTACATGGGACTGTATGACTAACATCTGTACACCAGACTGTGTGACTAACATCTGTATGGAGCGTACATGGGACTGTGTGACTAACATCTGTATGGAGTGTACATGGGACTGTGTGACTAACATCTGTATGGAGTGTACATGGGACTGTGTGACTAACATCTGTATGGAGTGTACATGGGACTGTGTGACTAACATCTGTACACCAGACTGTGTGACTAACATCTGTATGGAGTGTACATGGGACTGTGTGACTAACATCTGTATGGAGTGTACATGGGACTGTGTGACTAACATCTGTACACCAGACTGTGTGACTAACATCTGTATGGAGTGTACATGGGACTGTGTGACTAACATCTGTATGGAGTGTACATGGGACTGTGTGACTAACATCTGTATGGAGTGTACATGGGACTGTGTGACTAACATCTGTACACCAGACTGTGTGACTAACATCTGTATGGAGTGTACATGGGACTGTGTGACTAACATATGTACACCAGACTGTGTGACTAACATCTGTATGGAGTGTACATGGGACTGTGTGACTAACATCTGTACACCAGACTGTGTGACTAACATCTGTATGGAGTGTACATGGGACTGTGTGACTAACATCTGTACACCAGACTGTGTGACTAACATCTGTATGGAGTGTACATGGGACTGTGTGACTAACATCTGTACACCAGACTGTGTGACTAACATCTGTATGGAGTGTACATGGGACTGTGTGACTAACATCTGTACTCCAGACTGTGTGACTAACATCTGTATGGAGTGTACATGGGACTGTGTGACTAACATCTGTACACCAGACTGTGTGACTAACATCTGTATGGAGTGTACATGTGACTGTGTGACTAACATATGTATGGAGCGTACATGGGACTGTATGACTAACATCTGTATGGAGCGTACATGGGACTGTGTGACTAACATCTGTATGGAGTGTACATGGGACTGTGTGACTAACATCTGTATGGAGTGTACATGGGACTGTATGACTAACATCTGTACACCAGACTGTGTGACTAACATCTGTATGGAGTGTACATGGGACTGTGTGACTAACATCTGTATGGAGTGTACATGGGACTGTGTGACTAACATCTGTATGGAGTATACATGGGACTGTGTGACTAACATGTGTATGGAGTGTACATGGGACTGTGTGACTAACATCTGTATGGAGCATACATGGGACTGTATGACTAACATCTGTACACCAGACTGTGTGACTAACCTCTGTATGGAGCATACATGGAACTGTATGACTAACATCTGCATGGAGTGTACATGGGACTGTGTGACTAACATCTGTATGGAGTGTACATGGGACTGTATGACTAACATATGTATGGAGTGTACATGGGACTGTGTGACTAACCTCTGTATGGAGTGTACATGGGACTGTGTGACTAACATCTGTATGGAGCGTACATGGGACTGTATGACTAACATCTGTATGGAGCGTACATGGGACTGTATGACTAACATCTGTATGGAGCGTACATGGGACTGTATGACTAACATCTGTATGGAGCGTACATGGGACTGTATGACTAACATCTGTATGGAGCGTACATGGGACTGTATGACTAACATCTGTATGGAGCGTACATGGGACTGTATGACTAACATCTGTATGGAGCGTACATGGGACTGTATGACTAACATCTGTATGGAGCGTACATGGGACTGTATGACTAACATCTGTATGGAGCGTACATGGGACTGTATGACTAACATCTGTATGGAGCGTACATGGGACTGTATGACTAACATCTGTATGGAGTGTACATGGGACTGTATGACTAACATCTGTATGGAGCGTACATGGGACTGTATGACTAACATCTGTATGGAGTGTACATGGGACTGTATGACTAACATCTGTATGGAGCATACATGGAACTGTATGACTAACATCTGTATGGAGCGTACATGGGACTGTATGACTAACATCTGTATGGAGCATACATGGGACTGTATGACTAACATCTATATGGAGCGTACATGGGACTGTATGACTAACATCTGTATGGAGCGTACATGGGACTGTGTGACTAACATCTGTATGGAGCGGAGCATACATGGGACTGTATGACTAACATCTGTATGGAGTGTACATGGGACTGTGTGACTAACATCTGTATGGAGCATACATGGGACTGTGTGACTAACATCTGTACACAAGACTGTGTGACTAACATATGTATGGAGTGTACATGGGACTGTATGACTAACATCTGTACACCAGACTGTGTGACTAACATCTGTATGGAGCGTACATGGGACTGTGTGACTAACATCTGTATGGAGTGTACATGGGACTGTGTGACTAACATCTGTATGGAGTGTACATGGGACTGTGTGACTAACATCTGTATGGAGCGTACATGGGACTGTGTGACTAACATCTGTACACCAGACTGTGTGACTAACATCTGTATGGAGTGTACATGGGACTGTGTGACTAACATCTGTATGGAGCATACATGGGACTGTGTGACTAACATCTGTATGGAGCATACATGGGACTGTGTGACTAACATCTGTACACCAGACTGTGTGACTAATATCTGTATGGAGTGTACATGGGACTGTGTGACTAACATCTGTATGGAGTGTACATGGGACTGTGTGACTAACCTCTGTATGGAGCGTACATGGAACTGTGTGACTAACATCTGTATGGAGTGTACATGGGACTGTATGACTAACATCTGTATGGAGCATACATAGTACTGTATGACTAACATCTGTATGGAGTGTACATGGAACTGTATGACTAACATCTGTATGGAGTGTACATGGGACTGTGTGACTAACATCTGTATGGAGTGTAGATGGGACTGTATGACTAACATCTGTATGGAGTGTACATGGGACTGTGTGACTAACATCTGTATGGAGCGTACATGGGACTGTATTACTAACATCTGTATGGAGTGTACATGGGACTGTGTGACTAACATCTGTACACCAGACTGTGTGACTAACATCTGTATGGAGCATACATGGGACTGTGTGACTAACATCTGTATGGAGCATACATGGGACTGTATTACTAACATCTGTATGGAGTGTACATGGGACTGTGTGACTAACATCTGTACACCAGACTGTGTGACTAACATCTGTATGGAGTGTACATAGGACTGTGTGACTAACATCTGTACACCAGACTGTGTGACTAACATCTGTATGGAGTGTACATGTGACTGTGTGACTAACATATGTATGGAGCGTACATGGGACTGTATGACTAACATCTGTATGGAGCATACATGGGACTGTGTGACTAACATCTGTATGGAGTGTACATGGGACTGTGTGACCAACATCTGTATGGAGTGTACATGGGACTGTATGACTAACATCTGTATGGAGCGTACATGGGACTGTATGACTAACATCTGTATGGAGCATACATGGGACTGTATGACTAACATCTGTATGGAGCGTACATGGGACTGTATGACTAACATCTGTATGGAGCATACATGGGACTGTGTGACTAACATCTGTACACCAGACTGTGTGACTAACATCTGTATGGAGCGTACATGGGACTGTGTGACTAACATCTGTATGGAGTGTACATGGGACTGTGTGACTAACATCTGTATGGAGCATACATGGGACTGTATGACTAACATCTGTATGGAGCGTACATGGGACTGTATGACTAACATCTGTAGACTACAACATCTGTATGGAGCGTACATGGGACTGTATGACTAACATCTGTATGGAGCGTACATGGGACTGTATGACTAACATCTGTATGGAGCGTACATGGGACTGTATGACTAACATCTGTATGGAGCGTACATGGGACTGTATGACTAACATCTGTATGGAGCGTACATGGGACTGTATGACTAACATCTGTATGGATGTACATGGGACTGTATGACTAACATCTGTATGGAGTGTACATGGGACTGTATGACTAACATCTGTATGGAGCGTACATGGGACTGTATGACTAACATCTGTATGGAGTGTACATGGGACTGTATGACTAACATCTGTATGGAGCATACATGGGACTGTATGACTAACATCTGTATGGAGCGTACATGGGACTGTATGACTAACATCTGTATGGAGCGTACATGGGACTGTATGACTAACATCTGTATGGAGCGTACATGGGACTGTGTGACTAACATCTGTATGGAGCGTACATGGGACTGTATGACTAACATCTGTATGGAGCGTACATGGGACTGTATGACTAACATCTGTATGGAGCGTACATGGGACTGTATGACTAACATCTGTATGGAGCGTACATGGGACTGTGTGACTAACAATTGTATGGAGTGTACATGGGACTGTGTGACTAACCTCTGTATGGAGTGTACATGGGACTGTGTGACTAACATCTGTATGGAGCGTACATGGGACTGTATGACTAACATCTGTATGGAGCGTACATGGGACTGTATGACTAACATCTGTACACCAGACTGTGTGACTAACATCTGTATGGAGTGTACATGGGACTGTGTGACTAACATCTGTATGGAGCATACATGGGACTGTGTGACTAACATCTGTACACAAGACTGTGTGACTAACATCTGTATGGAGTGTACATGGGTCTGTGTGACTAACATCTGTATGGAGCATACATGGGACTGTGTGACTAACATCTGTATGGAGCATACATGGGACTGTGTGACTAACATCTGTACACCAGACTGTGTGACTAATATCTGTATGGAGTGTACATGGGACTGTGTGACTAACATCTGTATGGAGTGTACATGGGACTGTGTGACTAACCTCTGTATGGAGCGTACATGGAACTGTGTGACTAACATCTGTATGGAGTGTACATGGGACTGTATGACTAACATCTGTATGGAGCATACATAGTACTGTATGACTAACATCTGTATGGAGTGTACATGGAACTGTATGACTAACATCTGTATGGAGTGTACATGGGACTGTGTGACTAACATCTGTATGGAGTGTAGATGGGACTGTATGACTAACATCTGTATGGAGTGTACATGGGACTGTGTGACTAACATCTGTATGGAGCGTACATGGGACTGTATTACTAACATCTGTATGGAGTGTACATGGGACTGTGTGACTAACATCTGTACACCAGACTGTGTGACTAACATCTGTATGGAGCATACATGGGACTGTGTGACTAACATCTGTATGGAGCATACATGGGACTGTATTACTAACATCTGTATGGAGTGTACATGGGACTGTGTGACTAACATCTGTACACCAGACTGTGTGACTAACATCTGTATGGAGTGTACATAGGACTGTGTGACTAACATCTGTACACCAGACTGTGTGACTAACATCTGTATGGAGTGTACATGTGACTGTGTGACTAACATATGTATGGAGCGTACATGGGACTGTATGACTAACATCTGTATGGAGCGTACATGGGACTGTGTGACTAACATCTGTATGGAGTGTACATGGGACTGTGTGACCAACATCTGTATGGAGTGTACATGGGACTGTATGACTAACATCTGTACACCAGACTGTGTGACTAACATCTGTATGGAGTGTACATGGGACTGTATGACTAACATCTGTATGGAGTGTACATGGGACTGTGTGACTAACATCTGTATGGAGTGTACATGGGACTGTGTGACTAACATCTGTATGGAGCGTACATGGGACTGTATGACTAACATCTGTATGGAGCGTACATGGGACTGTATGACTAACATCTGTATGGAGCGTACATGGGACTGTATGACTAACATCTGTATGGAGCGTACATGGGACTGTATGACTAACATCTGTATGGAGCGTACATGGGACTGTATGACTAACATCTGTATGGAGTGTACATGGGACTGTATGACTAACATCTGTATGGAGCGTACATGGGACTGTATGACTAACATCTGTATGGAGTGTACATGGGACTGTATGACTAACATCTGTATGGAGCATACATGAACTGTATGACTAACATCTGTATGGAGCGTACATGGGACTGTATGACTAACATCTGTATGGAGCATACATGGGACTGTATGACTAACATCTATATGGAGCGTACATGGGACTGTATGACTAACATCTGTATGGAGCGTACATGGGACTGTGTGACTAACATCTGTATGGAGCGGAGCATACATGGGACTGTATGACTAACATCTGTATGGAGCGTACATGGGACTGTATGACTAACATCTGTATGGAGCGAGCGTACATGGGACTGTATGACTAACATCTGTATGGAGCATACATGGGACTGTGTGACTAACATCTGTATGGAGTGTACATGGGACTGTATGACTAACATCGGTATGGAGTGTACATGGGACTGTGTGACTAACATCTGTATGGAGTGTACATGGGACTGTGTGACTAACATCTGTATGGAGCGTACATGGGACTGTGTGACTAACATCTGTATGGAGCTACATGGGACTGTGTGACTAACATCTGTACAACTGACTGTGTGACTAATATCTGTATGGAGTGTACATGGGACTGTGTGACTAACATCTGTATGGAGTGTACATGGGACTGTGTGACTAACCTCTGTATGGAGCGTACATGGAACTGTGTGACTAACATCTGTATGGAGTGTACATGGGACTGTATGACTAACATCTGTATGGAGCATACATAGTACTGTATGACTAACATCTGAATGGCGTGTACATGGGACTGTATGACTAACATCTGTATGGAGTGTACATGGGACTGTGTGACTAACATCTGTATGGAGTGTACATGGGACTGTATGACTAACATCTGTATGGAGTGTACATGGGACTGTATTACTAACATCTGTATGGAGTGTACATGGGACTGTGTGACTAACATCTGTACACCAGACTGTGTGACTAACATCTGTATGGAGCATACATGGGACTGTGTGACTAACATCTGTATGGAGCGTACATGGGACTGTATTACTAACATCTGTATGGAGTGTACATGGGACTGTATGACTAACATCTGTACACCAGACTGTGTGACTAACATCTGTATGGAGTGTACATGGGACTGTTTGACTAACATCTGTATGGAGCATACATGGGACTGTGTGACTAACATCTGTATGGAGCGTACATGGGACTGTATTACTAACATCTGTATGGAGTGTACATGGGACTGTATGACTAACATCTGTACACCAGACTGTGTGACTAATATCTGTATGGAGTGTACATGGGACTGTGTGACTAACATCTGTATGGAGTGTACATGTGACTGTGTGACTAACATATGTATGGAGCGTACATGGGACTGTATGACTAACATCTGTATGGAGTGTACATGGGACTGTGTGACTAACATCTGTATGGAGTGTACATGGGACTGTATGACTAACATCTGTATGGAGTGTACATGGGACTGTGTGACTAACATCTGTATGGAGCGTACATGGGACTGTATTACTAACATCTGTATGGAGTGTACATGGGACTGTGTGACTAACATCTGTACACCAGACTGTGTGACTAACATCTGTATGGAGCATACATGGGACTGTGTGACTAACATCTGTATGGAGCGTACATGGGACTGTATTACTAACATCTGTATGGAGTGTACATGGGACTGTATGACTAACATCTGTACACCAGACTTTGTGACTAACATCTGTATGGAGTGTACATGGGACTGTTTGACTAACATCTGTATGGAGCATACATGGGACTGTGTGACTAACATCTGTATGGAGCGTACATGGGACTGTATTACTAACATCTGTATGGAGTGTACATGGGACTGTATGACTAACATCTGTACACCAGACTGTGTGACTAACATCTGTATGGAGTGTACATGGGACTGTGTGACTAACATCTGTATGGAGTGTACATGTGACTGTGTGACTAACATATGTATGGAGCGTACATGGGACTGTATGACTAACATCTGTATGGAGCGTACATGGGACTGTGTGACTAACATCTGTATGGAGCGTACATGGGACTGTATGACTAACATCTGTACACCAGACTGTGTGACTAACATCTGTATGGAGTGTACATGGGACTGTGTGACTAACATCTGTATGGAGTATACATGGGACTGTGTGACTAACATCTGTATGGAGTGTACATGGGACTGTGTGACTAACATCTGTATGGAGTGTACATGGGACTGTATGAATAACATATGTATGGAGTGTACATGGGACTGTGTGACTAACATCTGTATGGAGCGTACATGGGACTGTATGACTAACAACTGTACACCAGACTGTGTGACTAACATCTGTATGGAGTGTACATGGGACTGTGTGACTAACATCTGTATGGAGTGTACATGTGACTGTATGACTAACATCTGTATGGAGCGTACATGGGACTGTGTGACTAACATCTGTATGGAGTGTACATGGGACTGTGTGACTAACATCTGTATGGAGTGTACATGGGACTGTATGACTAACATCTGTACACCAGACTGTGTGACTAACATCTGTATGGAGTGTACATGGGACTGTTTGACTAACATCTGTATGGAGCATACATGGGACTGTATGACTAACCTCTGTATGGAGCATACATGGAACTGTATGACTAACATCTGCATGGAGTGTACATGGGACTGTGTGACTAACATCTGTATGGAGCGTACATGGGACTGTATGACTAACATCTGTATGGAGCGTACATGACTGTATGACTAACATCTGTATGGAGCATACATGGGACTGTATGACTAACATCTGTATGGAGCGTACATGGGACTGTATGACTAACATCTGTATGGAGCGTACATGGGACTGTATGACTAACATCTGTATGGAGCGTACATGGGACTGTATGACTAACATCTGTATGGAGCGTACATGGGACTGTATGACTAACATCTGTATGGAGTGTACATGGGACTGTATGACTAACATCTGTATGGAGCATACATGGAACTGTATGACTAACATCTGTATGGAGCGTACATGGGACTGTATGACTAACATCTGTATGGAGCATACATGGGACTGTATGACTAACATCTATATGGAGCGTACATGGGACTGTATGACTAACATCTGTATGGAGCGTACATGGGACTGTGTGACTAACATCTGTATGGAGCGGAGCGTACATGGGACTGTATGACTAACATCTGTATGGAGCGTACATGGGACTGTATGACTAACATCTGTATGGAGTGTACATGGGACTGTATGACTAACATCTGTATGGAGCGTACATGGGACTGTATGACTAACATCTGTATGGAGTGTACATGGGACTGTATGACTAACATCTGTATGGAGCATACATGGAACTGTATGACTAACATCTGTATGGAGCGTACATGGGACTGTATGACTAACATCTGTATGGAGCATACATGGGACTGTATGACTAACATCTATATGGAGCGTACATGGGACTGTATGACTAACATCTGTATGGAGCGTACATGGGACTGTGTGACTAACATCTGTATGGAGCGGAGCATACATGGGACTGTATGACTAACATCTGTATGGAGCGTACATGGGACTGTATGACTAACATCTGTATGGAGCGGAGCGTACATGGGACTGTATGACTAACATCTGTATGGAGCGTACATGGGACTGTGTGACTAACATCTGTATGGAGTGTACATGGGACTGTATGACTAACATCTGTATGGAGTGTACATGGGACTGTGTGACTAACATCTGTATGGAGTGTACATGGGACTGTATGACTAACATCTGTATGGAGCATACATGGTACTGTATGACTAACATCTGTATGGAGTGTACATGGGACTGTATGACTAACATCTGTATGGAGCGTACATGGACTGTATGACTAACATCTGTATGGAGCATACATGGGACTGTTTGACTAACATCTGTATGGAGCGTACATGGGACTGTGTGACTAACATCTGTATGGAGCATACATGGGACTGTGTGACTAACATCTGTATGGAGCGTACATGGGACTGTATGACTAACATCTGTACACCAGACTGTGTGACTAACATCTGTATGGAGTGTACATGGGACTGTGTGACTAACATCTGTATGGAGTATACATGGGACTGTGTGACTAACATCTGTATGGAGTGTACATGGGACTGTGTGACTAACATCTGTATGGAGTGTACATGGGACTGTATGAATAACATATGTATGGAGTGTACATGGGACTGTGTGACTAACATCTGTATGGAGCGTACATGGGACTGTATGACTAACAACTGTACACCAGACTGTGTGACTAACATCTGTATGGAGTGTACATGGGACTGTGTGACTAACATCTGTATGGAGTGTACATGTGACTGTATGACTAACATCTGTATGGAGCGTACATGGGACTGTGTGACTAACATCTGTATGGAGTGTACATGGGACTGTGTGACTAACATCTGTATGGAGTGTACATGGGACTGTATGACTAACATCTGTACACCAGACTGTGTGACTAACATCTGTATGGAGTGTACATGGGACTGTTTGACTAACATCTGTATGGAGCATACATGGGACTGTATGACTAACCTCTGTATGGAGCATACATGGAACTGTATGACTAACATCTGCATGGAGTGTACATGGGACTGTGTGACTAACATCTGTATGGAGCGTACATGGGACTGTATGACTAACATCTGTATGGAGCGTACATGGGACTGTATGACTAACATCTGTATGGAGCGTACATGGGACTGTATGACTAACATCTGTATGGAGCGTACATGGGACTGTATGACTAACATCTGTATGGAGCGTACATGGGACTGTATGACTAACATCTGTATGGAGCGTACATGGGACTGTATGACTAACATCTGTATGGAGCGTACATGGGACTGTATGACTAACATCTGTATGGAGTGTACATGGGACTGTATGACTAACATCTGTATGGAGCATACATGGAACTGTATGACTAACATCTGTATGGAGCGTACATGGGACTGTATGACTAACATCTGTATGGAGCATACATGGGACTGTATGACTAACATCTATATGGAGCGTACATGGGACTGTATGACTAACATCTGTATGGAGCGTACATGGGACTGTGTGACTAACATCTGTATGGAGCGGAGCGTACATGGGACTGTATGACTAACATCTGTATGGAGCGTACATGGGACTGTATGACTAACATCTGTATGGAGTGTACATGGGACTGTATGACTAACATCTGTATGGAGCGTACATGGGACTGTATGACTAACATCTGTATGGAGTGTACATGGGACTGTATGACTAACATCTGTATGGAGCATACATGGAACTGTATGACTAACATCTGTATGGAGCGTACATGGGACTGTATGACTAACATCTGTATGGAGCATACATGGGACTGTATGACTAACATCTATATGGAGCGTACATGGGACTGTATGACTAACATCTGTATGGAGCGTACATGGGACTGTGTGACTAACATCTGTATGGAGCGGAGCATACATGGGACTGTATGACTAACATCTGTATGGAGCGTACATGGGACTGTATGACTAACATCTGTATGGAGCGGAGCGTACATGGGACTGTATGACTAACATCTGTATGGAGCATACATGGGACTGTGTGACTAACATCTGTATGGAGTGTACATGGGACTGTATGACTAACATCGGTATGGAGTGTACATGGGACTGTGTGACTAACATCTGTATGGAGTGTACATGGGACTGTATGACTAACATCTGTATGGAGCATACATGGTACTGTATGACTAACATCTGTATGGAGTGTACATGGGACTGTATGACTAACATCTGTATGGAGCGTACATGGACTGTATGACTAACATCTGTATGGAGCATACATGGGACTGTTTGACTAACATCTGTATGGAGCGTACATGGGACTGTGTGACTAACATCTGTATGGAGCATACATGGGACTGTGTGACTAACATCTGTATGGAGCGTACATGGGACTGTATTACTAACATCTGTACACCAGACTGTATGACTAACATCTGTATGGAGCATACATGGGACTGTGTGACTAACATCTGTATGGAGTGTACATGGGACTGTGTGACTAACATATGTATGGAGTGTACATGGGACTGTATGACTAACATCTGTATGGAGTGTACATGGGACTGTATGACTAACATCTGTATGGAGTGTACATGGGACTGTATGACTAACATCTGTATGGAGTGTACATGGGACTGTATGACTAACATCTGTATGGAGTGTACATGGGACTGTATGACTAACATCTGTATGGAGTGTACATGGGACTGTATGACTAACATCTGTATGGAGTGTACATGGGACTGTATGACTAACATCTGTATGGAGTGTACATGGGACTGTATGACTAACATCTGTATGGAGTGTACATGGGACTGTATGACTAACATCTGTATGGAGTGTACATGGGACTGTATGACTAACATCTGTATGGAGTGTACATGGGACTGTATGACTAACATCTGTATGGAGTGTACATGGGACTGTATGACTAACATCTGTATGGAGTGTACATGGGACTGTATGACTAACATCTGTATGGAGCGTACATGGGACTGTATGACTAACATCTGTATGGAGCGTACATGGGACTGTGTGACTAACATCTGTATGGAGCGTACATGGGACTGTATGACTAACATCTGTATGGAGCGTACATGGGACTGTATGACTAACATCTGTATGGAGTGTACATGGGACTGTATGACTAACATCTGTATGGAGCGTACATGGGACTGTATGACTAACATCTGTATGGAGTGTACATGGGACTGTATGACTAACATCTGTATGGAGCATACATGGAACTGTATGACTAACATCTGTATGGAGTGTACATGGGACTGTATGACTAACATCTGTATGGAGCATACATGGGACTGTATGACTAACATCTATATGGAGCGTACATGGGACTGTATGACTAACATCTGTATGGAGCGTACATGGGACTGTGTGACTAACATCTGTATGGAGCGGAGCATACATGGGACTGTATGACTAACATCTGTATGGAGCGTACATGGGACTGTATGACTAACATCTGTATGGAGCGGAGCGTACATGGGACTGTATGACTAACATCTGTATGGAGCATACATGGGACTGTGTGACTAACATCTGTATGGAGTGTACATGGGACTGTATGACTAACATCGGTATGGAGTGTACATGGGACTGTGTGACTAACATCTGTATGGAGTGTACATGGGACTGTATGACTAACATCTGTATGGAGCATACATGGTACTGTATGACTAACATCTGTATGGAGTGTACATGGGACTGTATGACTAACATCTGTATGGAGCGTACATGGACTGTATGACTAACATCTGTATGGAGCATACATGGGACTGTTTGACTAACATCTGTATGGAGCGTACATGGGACTGTGTGACTAACATCTGTATGGAGCATACATGGGACTGTGTGACTAACATCTGTATGGAGCGTACATGGGACTGTATTACTAACATCTGTACACCAGACTGTATGACTAACATCTGTATGGAGCATACATGGGACTGTGTGACTAACATCTGTATGGAGTGTACATGGGACTGTGTGACTAACATATGTATGGAGTGTACATGGGACTGTATGACTAACATCTGTATGGAGTGTACATGGGACTGTATGACTAACATCTGTATGGAGTGTACATGGGACTGTATGACTAACATCTGTATGGAGTGTACATGGGACTGTATGACTAACATCGTATGGAGGTACATGGGACTGTATGACTAACATCTGTATGGAGCGTACATGGGACTGTATGACTAACATCTGTATGGAGTGTACATGGGACTGTATGACTAACATCCGTATGGAGTGTACATGGGATTGTATGACTAACATCTGTATGGAGCGTACATGGGACTGTGTGACTAACATCTGTATGGAGTGTACATGGGACTGTATGACTAACATCTGTATGGAGTGTACATGGGACTGTATGACTAACATCTGTATGGAGCGTACATGGACTGTATGACTAACATCTGTATGGAGCATACATGGGACTGTTTGACTAACATCTGTATGGAGCGTACATGGGACTGTGTGACTAACATCTGTATGGAGCATACATGGGACTGTGTGACTAACATCTGTATGGAGCGTACATGGGACTGTATTACTAACATCTGTACACCAGACTGTATGACTAACATCTGTATGGAGCATACATGGGACTGTGTGACTAACATCTGTATGGAGTGTACATGGGACTGTGTGACTAACATATGTATGGAGTGTACATGGGACTGTATGACTAACATCTGTATGGAGTGTACATGGGACTGTATGACTAACATCTGTATGGAGTGTACATGGGACTGTATGACTAACATCTGTATGGAGTGTACATGGGACTGTATGACTAACATCTGTATGGAGTGTACATGGGACTGTATGACTAACATCTGTATGGAGCATACATGGGACTGTATGACTAACATCTGTATGGAGTGTACATGGGACTGTATGACTAACATCTGTATGGAGTGTACATGGGATTGTATGACTAACATCTGTATGGAGCGTACATGGGACTGTGTGACTAACATCTGTATGGAGTGTACATGGGACTGTATGACTAACATCTGTATGGAGTGTACATGGGACTGTGTGACTAACATATGTATGGAGTGTACATGGGACTGTATGACTAACATCTGTATGGAGCGTACATGGGATTGTATGACTAACATCTGTATGGAGCATACATGGGACTGTGTGACTAACATCTGTATGGAGTGTACATGGGACTGTGTGACTAACATATGTATGGAGTGTACATGGGACTGTGTGACTAACATCTGTATGGAGTGTACATGGGACTGTGTGACTAACAGCTGTATGGAGCGTACATGGGACTGTATGACTAACATATGTATGGAGTGTACATGGGACTGTATGACTAACATCTGTATGGAGTGTACATGGGACTGTGTGACTAACATCTGTATGGAGCGTACATGGGACTGTATGACTAACATCTGTATGGAGCGTACATGGGACTGTATGACTAACATCTGTATGGAGCGTACATGGGACTGTATGACTAACATCTGTATGGAGCGTACATGGGACTGTATGACTAACATCTGTATGGAGCGTACATGGGAATGTATGACTAACATATGTATGGAGTGTACATGGGACTGTGTGACTAACCTCTGTATGGAGTGTACATGGGACTGTGTGACTAACCTCTGTATGGAGTGTACATGGGACTGTATGACTAACATCTGTATGGAGCGTACATGGGACTGTGTGACTATCTTACGGTATACAGAATTGTCTTCGACAGAAATTATAATATATAAAGTCGAAATATAGACAAACCTCAAGTCGTTTCTCCAGAGATTCGATCCTGTCCTTCTTGCTGGCTAAGTTGGCTCGTGTGTATCTGACCTGGGAGGGCAGGAACAGCACCTGAGAGTAACACTCATCCCACACCTGCGAAAATGTCTCCAAGGACAGGTCGCCATGACCCATACCTCGCTTGACAACTTCCATCTCCTGATGTAACATCTGCCGGGCCTAACAACACACACAATACATGTCAACATAACATCTGCCGGGCCTAACAACACACACAATACATGTCAACATAACATCTGCCGGGCCTAACAACACACACAATACATGTCAACATAACATCTGCCGGGCCTAACAACACACACAATACATGTCAACATAACATCTGCCGGGCCTAACAACACACACAATACATGTCAACATAACATCTGCCGGGCCTAACAACACACACAATACATGTCAACATAACATCTGCCGGGCCTAACAACACACACAATACATGTCAACATAACATCTGCCGGGCCTAACAACACACACAATACATGTCAACATAACATCTGCCGGGCCTAACAACACACACAATACATGTCAACATAACATCTGCCGGGCCTAACAACACACACAATACATGTCAACATAACATCTGCCGGGCCTAACAACACACACAATACATGTCAACATAACATCTGCCGGGCCTAACAACACACACAATACATGTCAACATAACATCTGCCGGCAGAAACAATACCATACCATTCTAACATCCTTCACACATCTTACATACAGAAACAATACCATACCATTCTAACATCCTTCACACATCTTACATACAGAAACAATACCATACCATTCTAACATCCTTCACACATCTTACATACAGAAACAATACCATACCATTCTAACATCCTTCACACATCTTACATACAGAAACAATACCATACCATTCTAACATCCTTCACACATCTTACATACAGAAACAATACCATACCATTCTAACATCCTTCACACATCTTACATACAGAAACAATACCATACCATTCTAACATCCTCCACATATCTTATTAAGAACAACTAATACCATTTCAACCTCCTCCTCGGATACTTTATCCAGTGGATGTTCCTTCAGGAATGCTATATGTGCTGCCTGGTTGGCTACACTCTTCTGACTCGGCTGGTTCTTCTTGGAGCCAGGTGTAATCCCTAGCTGAGCCACGGTGGCATTGTAGGCAGAATCGTGATGCAACATGATCAACATTTCCCGCTTAACCAGCTCTTCAGCCTAAGAAAACAGAACACAGTGACGTGTGGCTTCAAATAATCTCATCACTGCAGTTTAATACTTACTATTTGTAAGGGTAGAGTGGCGGTCAATGATGTGGACTACGCATCCAAGCATTGTGTACAAGTCCAAGCGGTTAATGATGTGGACAACACATCCAAGTATTGTGTACAAGTCCAAGCGGTTAATGGTGTGGATTATGCATCCAAGCATTGTGTACAAGTCCAAACGGTTAATGGTGTGGATTATGCATCCAAGCATTGTGTACAAGTCCAAGCGGTTAATGGTGTGGATTATGCATCCAAGCATTGTGTACAAGTCCAAGCGGTTAATGATGTGGATTACGCATCCAAGCATTGTTTAAGTCCAAGCGGTCAATGATGTGGACTATGCATCCAAGCGGTTAATGATGTGGATTATGTGTGGTTAGGGTCGGAGGTAGGGGTAGTTAACTTACAGAACCTCCAGACAGACACAGTGTGGTTAGGGTCGGAGGTAGGGGTAGTTAACTTACAGAACCTCCAGACACACACAGTGTGGTTAGGGTCGGAGGTAGGGGTAGTTAACTTACAGAACCTCCAGACAGACACAGTGTGGTTAGGGGTAGAGGTAGGGGTAGTTAACTTACAGAACCTCCAGACACACACAGTGTGGTTAGGGTCGGAGGTAGGGGTAGTTAACTTACAGAACCTCCAGACACACACAGTGTGGTTAGGGTCGGAGGTAGGGGCAGTTAACTTACAGAACCTCCAGACAGACACAGTGTGGTTAGGGTCGGAGGTAGGGGTAGTTAACTTACAGAACCTCCAGGCAGATACAGTATGGTTAGGGGTAGAGGTAGGGGTAGTTAACTTACAGAACCTCCAGGCAGATACAGTGTGGTTAGGGGTAGAGGTAGGGGTAGTTAACTTACAGAACCTCCAGACAGAAACAGTGTGGTAGGAGTAGTTAACTTACAGAACCTCCAGACAGACACAGTGTGGTTAGGGTCGGAGGTAGGGGTAGTTAACTTACAGAACCTCCAGACAGACACAGTGTGGTTAGGGTCGGAGGTAGGGGTAGTTAACTTACAGAACCTCCAGACAGACACAGTGTGGTTAGGGGTAGGGGTAGTTAACTTACAGAACCTCCAGACAGACACAGTGTGGTTAGGGGTAGAGGTAGTTAACTTACAGAACCTCCAGGCAGACACAGTGTGGTTAGGGGTAGAGGTAGGGTAGTTACTTACAGAACCTCCAGACACACACAGTGTGGTTAGGGTAGGGGTAGTTAACTTACAGAACCTCCAGACAGACACATTGTGGTTAGGGTCGGAGTAGTTAACTTACAGAACCTCCAGACAGACACATTGTGGTTAGGGTCGGAGGTAGGGGTAGTTAACTTACAGAACCTCCAGACAGACACAGTGTGGTTAGGGGTAGAGGTAGGGGTAGTTAACTTACAGAACCTCCAGGCAGACACAGTGTGGTTAGGGGTAGAGGTAGGGGTAGTTAACTTACAGAACCTCCAGACACACAGTGTGGTTAGGGTAGGGGTAGTTAACTTACAGAACCTCCAGACACACACAGTGTGGTTAGGGTCGGAGGTAGGGGCAGTTAACTTACAGAACCTCCAGACAGACACAGTGTGGTTAGGGTCGGAGGTAGGGGTAGTTAACTTACAGAACCTCCAGACAGACACATTGTGGTTAGGGTCGGAGGTAGGGGTAGTTAACTTACAGAACCTCCAGACACACACAGTGTGGTTAGGGGTCGGAGGTAGGGGTAGTTAACTTACAGAACCTCCAGACACACACAGTGTGGTTAGGGGTCGGAGGTAGGGGTAGTTAACTTACAGAACCTCCAGACACACACAGTGTGGTTAGGGTCGGGGTAGGGGTAGTTAACTTACAGAACCTCCAGACAGACACTGTGGTTAGGGGTAGAGGTAGGGGTAGTTAACTTACCGAACCTACAGACAGACACATTGTGGTTAGGGGTAGAGGTAGGGGTAGTTAACTTACAGAACCTCCAGACAGACACAGTGTAGTTAGGGTCGGAGGTAGGGGTAGTTAACTTACAGAACCTCCAGACAGACACAGTGTGGTTAGGGTCGGAGGTAGGGGTAATTAACTTACAGAACCTCCAGACAGATACATTGTGGTTAGGGTCGGAGGTAGGGGTAGTTAACTTACAGAACCTCCAGGCAGACACAGTGTGGGTAGAGGTAGGGGTAGTTAACTTACAGAACCTCCAGGCAGATACATTGTGGTTAGGGTCGGAGGTAGGGGTAGTTAACTTACAGAACCTCCAGACAGACACAGTGTGGTTAGGGGTAGAGGTAGAGGTAGTTAACTTACAGAACCTCCAGGCAGACACAGTGTGGTTAGGGGTAGAGGTAGGGGTAGTTAACTTACAGAACCTCCAGACAGACACAGTGTGGTTAGGGTCGGAGGTAGGGGTAGTTAACTTACAGAACCTCCAGACAGACACAGTGTGGTTAGGGGTAGAGGTAGGGGTAGTTAACTTACAGAACCTCCAGACACACACAGTGTGGTTAGGGGTAGAGGTAGGGGTAGTTAACTTACAGAACCTCCAGGCAGATACAGTGTGGTTAGGGTCGGAGGTAGGGGTAGTTAACTTACAGAACAACGTAGAATGTTCTCGTTTACATCGACGAGGAACAGACTTACCTTCTGGAGTTCACTGAGGGGTGGGTCTCCGGGTCCTACATCACGTAGAATGTTCTCGTTTACATCGACGAGGAACAGACTTACCTTCTGGAGTTCACTGAGGGGTGGGTCTCTGGGTCCTACATCACGTAGAATGTTCTCGTTTACATCGACGAGGAACAGACTTACCTTCTGGAGTTCACTGAGGGGTGGGTCGCCGGGTCCTACATCACGTAGAATGTTCTCGTTTACATCGACGAAGAACAGACTTACCTTCTGGAGTTCACTGAGGGGTGGGTCTCCGGGTCCTACATCACGTAGAATGTTCTCGTTGACATCGTACGGACGAGGAAGACTTCGCTGTACTGCATGAGATTGTAACTTCAGTTCTTTTTCCACTGAAATATTACACACATTATATATACTGGTATCTCCTTGTATCACGGCACAAAACGATCATATCAATAATGTGTACAATAAAACACTTACCTTTATCCTGTCAGTTACTTTATCCTGTCAGTTATTTTATCCTGTCAGTTACTTTATCCTGTCAGGTCAGATACTTTATCCTGTCAGTTACTTTATTCTGTCAGTTACTTTATCTTGTCAGTTACTTTATCCTGTCAGTTACTTTATCCTGTCAGTTACTTTATCCTGTCAGTTACTTTATTCTGTCAGTTACTTTATCTTGTCAGTTACTTTATCCTGTCAGTTACTTTATCATGTCAGTTACTTTATCCCGTCAGTTACTTTATCCTGTCAGTTACTTTATCCGGTCAGTTACTTTATCCTGTCAGTTACTTTATCCGGTCAGTTACTTTATCCTGTCAGTTACTTTATCCTGTCAGTTACTTTATCCTGTCAGTTATTTTATCCTGTCAGTTACTATATCCTGTCAGTTACTTTATCCTATCAGTTACTTTATCCTGTCAGTTACTTTATCCTGTCAGTTACTTTATCCTGTCAGTTACTTTATCCTGTTCGCACAACAGCAATTACTCTGTCATATTGATTCAATTGTTTATTATATTTTAGTAGGCCATGTTTGACATTGGGTATAAGAAATACTTTCTGTTGTATCGCGTCATCCGGGTTTTTCCAATTATTGTCATAAATATTGAGGCCCGATAAGTGTTATTTATACAAATGTT
Source organism: Archivesica marissinica (assembly GCA_014843695.1). Lineage (NCBI taxonomy): Eukaryota > Metazoa > Mollusca > Bivalvia > Venerida > Vesicomyidae > Archivesica > Archivesica marissinica. The sequence goes on along the minus strand of CM026387.1, from coordinate 96,543,227 downwards.
ACTTAATACTATATTTAGCAGTTTTAAACGCGTATCACATAGTGTAACTTGTAGCAGTTTAACAAAACAACTAAAAATAAATATACTGTTATAAAAATACACTGTACTTAACATTATTTGATATTTAGTTCATTTTGCTTACAAACAAAAAAGCCGACTTCCGTCGTAAAACTGGACCATGGGACTATAGGTGGCGCTTTTTCGGACTGGTTGTTGAAATGCGAAATACCGCGATACAACCGGAAGCAACTATACATCCGCATTCACTCAGGAGTTGCGACCTTGCCAGCCCAAGGATTTTGACTTGTTATCAATATACACATGTCAGTCCACACTTGGCTGCAAGGTATCAGGGAATCAGTGTAAGTAATACAGGGTGGGTGGGGTACTTACACCTGGCTCGCCGGTCTGCCTCAGATCTGGCATCGAGGTCCGACTGATCCTCTATATATTGGTGCTGGTCCCCAGCTTCATCCATCTCTTCATTCATATCCTCAGGAACTAGAATCTCAAAATCATTCTTTGGCTGTGGTAGTCCTGCTAACCCACGACGTAGCTGATCCCTTGGGTCTTGCTGTAAATATAGTTTGCTATATAGGTAGTGTGTTACTACAAGGTTAAACTGACCCCTTGGGTCTTGCTGTAAATATAGTTTGCTTTATAGATAGTGTGTTACTACAAGGTTAAACTGACCCCTTGGGTCTTGCTGTAAACATAGTTTGCTTTATAGATAGTGTGTTACTACAAGGTTAAACTGACCCCTTGGGTCTTGCTGTAAACATAGTTTGCTTTATAGATAGTGTGTTACTACAAGGTTAAACTGACCCCTTGGGTCTTGCTGTAAATATAGTTTGCTTTATAGATAGTGTGTTACTACAAGGTTAAACTGACCCCTTGGGTCTTGCTGTAAACATAGTTTGCTTTATAGATAGTGTGTTACTACAAGGTTAAACTGACCCCTTGGGTCTTGCTGTAAACATAGTTTGCTTTATAGATAGTGTGTTACTACAAGGTTAAACTGACCCCTTGGGTCTTGCTGTAAATATAGTTTGCTTTATAGTGTGTTACTACAAGGTTAAACACAATACCGATGTGTATATATATAGCATCTTCCATGAATGGTGATTTCATATCATATTTTATGAAACTCATTTTGGAATTTTGCTATTAAACGCTCTCGACAGATATCCTACAGTATATCCAATGGGTACTTATCTGTAAATTTATTCTATCAATTAATTAACATGATTTGGATAAAATCACATTTATCATAACACAACATCTTGTTAGGGAACAACAGTAAAAACAAAGGATTCCAACTGAAAGGACCGCTATACATTTCAGGATAAATTAGACTTTATCTGCAAAGGGAGGTAATAAGGGCCGCCAGCGATGACTGGTGAAGCATGTAATGAGTTTGATGGTGGAGAGTAGATTTATGGTACACTAAACGAGTTCAGTTAGTTGATGTCCAAACGCAAAATAACACAAACAAATCAACTCTCTCATTTACCTCAAAATAAAAATAGGAAATACAAATCTACAGGAGTGTCGGACTGGCCAGATGGTGTGCCCGGACTGGCCAGATGGTGTGCCCGGACTGGCTAGATGGTGTGCCCGGACTGGCCAGATGGTGTGCCCGGACTGGCCAGATGGTGTGCCCGGACTGGCCAGATGGTGTGCCCGGACTGGCTAGATGGTGTGCCCGGACTGGCTAGATGGTGTGCACGGACTGGCTAGATGGTGTGCCCGGACTGGCAAGATGGTGTGCCCGGACTGGCTAGATGGTGTGCCCAGACTGGCTAGATGGTGTGCCTGGACTGGCTAGATGGTGTGCCCGGACTGGCTAGATGGTGTGCCAGGACTGGCTAGATGGTGTGCTCGGACTGGCTAGATGGTGTGCCAGGACTGGCTAGATGGTGTGCCCGGACTGGCTAGATGGTGTGCCAGGACTGGCTAGATGGTGTGGCCGGACTGGCTAGATGGTGTGCCAGGACTGGCTAGATGGTGTGCCCGGACTGGCTAGATGGTGTGCCAGGACTGGCTAGATGGTGTGCTCGGACTGGCTAGATGGTGTGCCCAGACTGGCTAGATGGTGTGCCCAGACTGGCTAGATGGTGTGCCAGGACTGGCTAGATGGTGTGTCTGGACTGGCTAGATGGTGTGCCCGGACTGGCTAGATGGTGTGCCCGGACTGGCTAGATGGTGTGCCTGGACTGGCTAGATGGTGTGCCTGGACTGGCTAGATGGTGTGCCTGGACTGGCTAGATGGTGTTTGGACTGGCTAGATGGTGTGTTTGGACTGGCTAGATGGTGTGCACGGTCTGGCTAGATGGTGTGCCCGGACTGGCTAGATGGTGTGCCCGGACTGGCTAGTTGGTGTGCCTGGACTGGCTAGATGGTGTGCCCGGACTGGCTAGATGGTGTGCCAGGACTGGCTAGATGGTGTGCCAGGACTGGCTAGATGGGTGGGACAATAGCAAACACTGTTATACATCCAACACTTACAGGAATAAAACAGTACCTGTTCAAACGTTCCTGATTCAAATTCATCTCCCGGGTTGATGTTCAGTTTGTCTCTCATCGGGGTTCTGACGGGTGTGATACCAGGCTGTCCATTTTGTGATATCATAGGGGACATACCCTGGGGGGTCATGCCTGAAACGTACAACAATGTGTATATGCACATCCTCGGTACAACAATGTGTATACGCACATCCTCGGTACAACAATGTGTATACGCACATCCTCGGTACAACAATGTGTATACGCACATCCTCGGTACAACAATGTGTATACGCACATCCTCGGTACAACAATGTGTATACGCACATCCTCGGTACAACAATGTGTATACGCACATCCTCGGTACAACAATGTGTATACGCACATCCTCGGTACAACAATGTGTATACGCACATCCTCGGTACAACAATGTGTATACGCACATCCTCGGTACAACAATGTGTATACGCACATCCTCGGTACAACAACCCATCAACATGTGGGCGAGACTACATCACCCATCAACATGTGGGCGAGACTACACCACCCATCAACATGTGGGCGAGACTACACCACCCATCAACATGTGGGCGAGACTACACCACCCATCACATGTGTGCGAGACTACACCACCCATCAACATGTGGGCGAGACTACACCACCAAAACCACCCATCAACATGTGGGCGAGACTACACCACCAAAACCACCCATCAACATGTGGGCGAGACTACACCACCAAAACCACCCATCAACATGTGGGCGAGACTACACCACCAAAACCACCCATCAACATGTGGCGAGACTACACACCACCCACAAAACCCACCAAAACCACCCATCAACATGTGGGCGAGACTACACCACCCATCAACATGTGGGCGAGACTACACCACCAAAACCACCCATCAACATGTGGGCGAGACTACACCATCCATCAACATGTGTGCAAGACTACACCACCCATCAACATGTGGGCGAGACTACACCACCCATCACATTGTGCGAGACTACACCACCCATCAACATGTGGGCGAGACTACACCACCCATCAACATGTGGGCGAGACTTCACCACCCATCAACATGTGTGCGAGACTACACCACCCATCAACATGTGTGCGAGACTACACCACCCATCAACATGTGGGCGAGACTACATCACCCATCAACATGTGGGCGAGACTACACCACCCATAAACATGTGTGCGAGACTACACCACCCATCAACATGTGTGCGAGACTACACCACCCATCAACATGTGGCGAGACTACACCACCCATCAACATGTGGGCGAGACTACACCACCCATCAACATGTGGGCGAGACTACACCACCCTCAACATGTGGGTGAGACTACACCACCCATCAACATGTGTGCAAGACTACACCACCCATCAACATGTTGCGAGACTACACCACCCATCAACATGTGGGCGAGACTACATCACCCATCAACATGTGGGCGAGACTACACCACCCATCAACATGTGTGCGAGACTACACCACCCATCAACATGTGTGCGAGACTACACCACCCATCAACATGTGGGCGAGACTACACCACCAAAACACCACCCATCAACATGTGGGCGAGACTACACCACCCATCAACATGTGTGCGAGACTACACCACCCATCAACATGTGTGCGAGACTACACCACCCATCAACATGTGGGCAAGACTACACCACCCATCAACATGTGGGCGAGACTACACCACCCATCAACATGTGGGCGAGACTACACCACCCATCAACATGTGTGCGAGACTACACCACCCATCAACAGGTGCGAGACTACACCACCCATCAACATGTGGGCGAGACTACACCACCAAACCACCACCATCAACTGTGTGGCGAGACCCACACCACCCATCACACATGTACATGTGGCGAGACTACACCACCCACCCATCTCACCATGGCGATACCCCACCACACACCTACACACATCCCAAACATGTAACCCACCCCCCACATAAGGCGACTACACCCCCCACTCAACACGACACCACAATGACGAGACACCAACCACACATGTCGAGACCACACCACCCATCAACAACCCACCCACCTACACCATCAACAACAGCGTCACCACCCACCACCCAACAACAGTGGGCGAGACTACACACCCCCATCAACAAAGGGGACACCACACTCCACCATCCGGGTAACGAGACTACCCACACCACACCAAACCACCCATCAACATGTGGGCGAGACTACACCACCCATCAACATGTGGGCGAGACTACACCACCCATCAACATGTGGGGACTACACCACCCATCACATGTGGGCGAGACTAACCACCCATCAACATGTGGGCGAGACTACACCCACCCATCAACATGTGGGCGAGACTACCCACCCATCAACATGTTGGCGAGACTACACCCCCAAAACCACCCATCAACATGTGGGCGAGACTACACCACCATCAACATGTGGGCGAGACTACACCACCCATCAACATGTGGGCGAGACTACACCACCCATCAACATGTGGGCGAGACTACACCACCAAAACCACCATCACATGTGGCGGACTACACCACCCATCAACATGTGGGCGAGACTACACCACCCATCAACATGTGGGCGAGACTACACCACCCATCAACATGTGTGCGAGACTACACCACCCATCAACATGTGTGCGAGACTACACCATCCATCAACATGTGTGCGAGACTACACCACCCATCAACATGTGGGCGAGACTACACACCCATCACATGTGGGCGAGACTACACCACCCATCAACATGTGGGCGAGACTACACCACCCATCAACATGTGGGCGAGACTACACCACCCATCAACATGTGGGCGAGACTACACCACCCATCAACATGTGGGCGAGACTACACCACCCAAAACCACCCATCAACATGTGTGCGAGACTACAGCACCCATCAACATGTGGGCGAGACTACACCACCCATCAACATGTGGGCGAGACTACACCACCCATCAACATGTGGGCGAGACTACACCACCCATCAACATGTGGCGAGACTACACCACCCATCACATGTGGGCGAGACTACACCACCCATCAACATGTTGGCGAGACTACACCACCAACCACCCATCAACATGTGGGCGAGACTACACCACCCATCAACATGTGGGCGAGACTACACCACCCATCAACATGTGGACGAGACTCACCACCCATCAACATGTGGGCGAGACTACACCACCCATCAACATGTGGGCGAGACTACACCACCACAACCACCCATCAAATGTGGGCGAGACTACACCACCATCAACATGTGGGCGAGACTACACCACCCATCAACATGTGTGCGAGACTACACCACCCATCAACATGTGGGCGAGACTACACCACCCATCAACATGTGGGCGAGACTACACCACCCATCAACATGTGTGCGAGACTACACCACCCATCAACATGTGGGCGAGACTACACCACCAAACCACCCATCAACATGTGTGCGAGACTACACACCCATCAACATGTGGGCGAGACTACACCACCCATCAACATGTGTGCGAGACTACACCACCCATCAACATGTGGGCGAGACTACACCACCCATCAACATGTGTGCGAGACTACCCACCCATCAACATGTGGGCGAGACTACACCCCCATCAACATGTGTGCGAGACTACACCACCCATCAACATGTGGGCGAGACTACCCCACCCATCAACATGTGGGCGAGACTACCCACCCATCAACATGTGGGCGAGACTACACCACCCATCAACATGTGTGCAGACTACACACCCATCAACATGTGGGCGAGACTACACCACCCATCACATGTGGGCGAGACTACACCACCCATCCATGTGTGCGAGACTACACCACCCATCAACATGTGGGCGAGACTACACCACCCATCAACATGTGGGCGAGACTACACCACCCATCAACATGTGGGCGAGACTACACCACCAAAACCACCCATCAACATGTGGGCGAGACTAGACAACCCATCAACATGTGGGCGAGACTACACCACCCATCAACATGTGGCGAGACTACACCACCCATCAACATGTGGGCGAGACTACACCACCCATCAACATGTGGGCGAGACTACACCACCAAACCACCCATCAACATGTGGGCGAGACTACACTTCCAAAACCACCCATCAACATGTGTGCGAGACTACACCACCCCATCAACATGTGGGCGAGACTACACCCCCATCAACATGTGGGCGAGACTACACCACCCATCAACATGTGGGCGAGACTAAACCACCCATCAACATGTGTGCAGACTACACCACCCATCAACATGTGGGCGAGACTACACCACCCATCAACATGTGGGCGAGACTACACCACCCATCAACATGTGGGCGACTACACCACCCATCAACATGTGGGCGAGACTACACCACCCATCAACATGTGGGCGAGACTACACCACCCATCAACATGTGTGCGAGACTACACCACCCATCAACATGTGGGCGAGACTACACCACCCATCAACATGTGTGAGAGACTACACCACCCATCAACATGTGGGCGAGACTACACCACCCATCAACATGTGTGCGAGACTACACCCCATCAACATGTGGGCGAGACTACACCACCCAACATGTGGGCGAGACTACACCACCCATCGAGACAACACCACCCATCAACATGTGGGCGAGACTACACCACCCATCAAGACTAAACCCCCCATCAACATGTGGGCGAGACTACACCACCACCCATCAACATGTGTGCGAGACTACACCACCCATCAACATGTGGGCGAGACTACACCATCAACATGTGGGCGAGACTACACCACCCATCAACATGTGGGCGAGACTACACCACCAAACCACCCACATCAACATGTGCGAGACTACACCACCCATCAACATGTGTACACCACCCATCAACATGTGGGCGAGACTACACCACCCATCAACAACATGTGGGCGAGACTACACCACCCATCAACATGTGGGCGAGACTACACCACCCATCACACATGTGTGCGAACTACACCACCCATACACCACCCATCAACATGTGGGCGAGACTACACCACCCATCAACATGTGTGGCGAGACTACACCACCCAAACAACATGTGGGCGAGACTACACCACCCATCAACATGTGGGCGCGAGACTACACCACCCATCAACATGTGTGCGAGACTAAACCACCCATCAACATGTGGGAGACTACACCACCCATCAACATGTGGGCGAGACTACACCACCCATCAACATGTGGGCGACTACACCCATCACCATGTACACCACCCATCAACATGTGTGCGAGACTCAACATGTGGGCGAGACTACACCACCCATCAACATGTGGGCCATCAACATGTGGGCCTACACCACCCATCAACATGTGTGAGACTACACCACCCATCAACATGTGGGCGACATGTGGGCAAGTGGGCTACACCCCCAAAAGACTACACCCCCATCAACATGTGGGCCAGTGAGCGAGACTACACCCCCAAAACCACCCATCAATATGTGGGCAGACTACACACCAAAAACCACCCATCAACATGTGGGCGAGACTACACCCCCAAAACCACCCATCAACATGGGGGCGAGAGACTACACACCCAAAACAATCCATCACACATACACCCCACAAAACCACCCATCAACATGTGGGCCAGAGACTACACACCCAAAACAATCCAACATGTGGGCGAGACTACACCCCCAAAACATGTGGGCGAGACTACACCCCCCAAAACCACCCATCAACATGTGGGCGAGACTACACCACCAAAACCACCCATCAACATGTGGGCGAGACTACACCCCCAAAACAATCCATCAACATGTGGGCGAGACTACACACCCAAAACCACCCATCAACATGTGGGCCAGAGACTACACCACCCATCAACATGTGGGCGAGACTACACCACCAAAACCACCCATCAACATGTGGGCGAGACTACACACCCAAAACCACCCATCAACATGTGGGCGAGACTACACACCCAAAACCACCCATCAACATGTGTTCTAAATACTGTACTAGAACTGTACTAGAACTGTACTAGATGTTTTAATAGATAGAATAATATGTTACCTCCATCCTCACTGAGACCAGGTGTTCTAAACGGTGTACCCAGGACTGTATTAGGTGTCTGAAGATGTCTCTGCTGTGGTGTAGCCCCGCTGAAGTCGGAGTTATGTAGTGGTGTATTCAAACCGCCCTTCAGAGGGGTGTCAACATTGGTTAAAGCCATTATGTTTTGAGCCTCCTACATCAAATGTACAAATGAAATATATCAATGTATATGAATCTGAATAGGTACCATATAGAATCCTGGTCCACAATTGGCGATTAATTAAATCACATGATTTTGTTCTTAAAAACGGCGATAACTTGGAGATTAATTTATCATGTTACAAAAAATAAAAACCTGAGCAAAATGGACCAAATTCTGCTTACCATTGTCATTTACACTGAACCTGTTATCAATTAGATGGTCACTTTATCAACTTATCTTAACACGTGTTGGCATATATATACTGGCCTGATGTCTAGACTGCTAATGGCGCCGATTTAATTGGTGTTTTGGTGTCCCATTGATTGCATCAATTAATGAGTACAATATAAATTCACAATTGTCCTAAATCTAATAAATTCTTAGAATCTATTGTACCTGTACTAGCTCTCTATAATGCATAACATGCAATACATACAGTCACTGTGTGTAAACTGATGACATATTTTCACCTAGTTCATGTGCTGACATAATTTCATCTAGTTCATGTGCTGACATATTTTCACATAGTTCCATATGCTGACATATTTTCATCGAGTTCCATGTGCTGACATATTTTCACCTAGTTTGATGTGCTGACATAATTTCATCTAGTTCCATATGCTGACATATTTTCACCTAGTTTGATGTGCTGACATAATTTCATCTAGTTTGATGTGCTGACATATTTTCACCTAGTTCCCTGTGCTGACATATTTTCACCTAGTTCCATATGCTGACATATTTTCATCTAGTTCCATGTGCTGACATATTTTCACCTAGTTTGATGTGCTGACATAATTTCATCTAGTTTGATGTGCTGACATATTTTCACCTAGTTCCCTGTGCTGACATATTTTCATCTAGTTCCCTGTGCTGACATATTTTCACCTAATTCCCTGTGCTGACATAATTTCATCTAGTTCCATGTGCTGACATAATTTCATCTAGTTCATGTGCTGACATAATTTCACCTAGTTCCATATGCTGACATATTTTCATCTAGTTCCATATGCTGACATATTTTCACCTAGTTCCATATGCTGACATAATTTCATCTAGTTCATGTGCTGACATAATTTCACCTAGTTCCATATGCTGACATATTTTCATCTAGTTCCATATGCTGACATATTTTCACCTAGTTCCATATGCTGACATAATTTCATCTAGTTCATGTGCTGACATATTTTCACCTAGTTCCATGTGCTGACATATTTTCACCTAGTTCCCTGTGCTGACATAATTTCACCTAATTCCCTGTGCTGACATAATTTCATCTAGTTCATGTGCTGACATATTTTCATCTAGTTCCATGTGCTGACATATTTTCACCTAGTTCCATATGCTGACATAATTTCATCTAGTTCATGTGCTGACATAATTTCACCTAGTTCATGTGCTGACATAATTTCATCTAGTTCCATATGCTGACATATTTTCACCTAGTTCCATATGCTGACATATTTTCATCTAGTTCCATATGCTGACATATTTTCACCTAGTTCCATATGCTGACATAATTTCATCTAGTTCATGTGCTGACATATTTTCACCTAGTTCCATGTGCTGACATATTTTCACCTAGTTCCCTGTGCTGACATAATTTCATCTAGTTCCATATGCTGACATATTTTCACCTAGTTCCATATGCTGACATATTTTCACCTAGTTCCATGTGCTGACATATTTTCACCTAGTTCCATATGCTGACATAATTTCATCTAGTTCATGTGCTGACATATTTTCACCTAGTTCCATGTGCTGACATATTTTCACCTAGTTCCCTGTGCTGACATATTTTCATCTAGTTCCATGTGCTGACATAATTTCATCTAGTTCCATATGCTGACATATTTTCACCTAGTTCCATATGCTGACATATTTTCACCGAGTTCCCTGTGCTGACATAATTTCATCTAGTTCCATGTGCTGACATATTTTCATCTAGTTCCATGTACTGACATAATTTCATCTAGTTCCATATGCTGACATATTTTCACCTAGTTCCCTGTGCTGACATATTTTCACCTAGTTCCATATGCTGACATTTTCACCTAGTTCCATATGCTGACATAATTTCACCTAGTTCCATGTGCTGACATATTTTCACCTAGTTCCATGTGCTGACATATTTTCACCTAGTTCCATATGCTGACATATTTTCACCTAGTTCCATGTGCTGACATATTTTCACCTAGTTCCATGTGCTGACATATTTTCACCTAGTTCCATGTGCTGACATATTTTCACCTAGTTCCATGTGCTGACATATTTTCACCTAGTTCCATGTGCTGACATATTTTCACCTAGTTCCCTGTGCTGACATAATTTCATCTAGTTCCATATGCTGACATATTTTCACCTAGTTCCATATGCTGACATATTTTCACCTAGTTCCATGTGCTGACATATTTTCACCTAGTTCCCTGTGCTGACATAATTTCATCTAGTTCATCTAGTTCCATGCTGACATAATTTCACCTAGTTCCATATGCTGACATATTTTCACCTAGTTCCATGTGCTGACATATTTTCACCTAGTTCTCTGTGCTGACATAATTTCATCTAGTTCCATATGCTGACATATTTTCACCTAGTTCCATATGCTGACATATTTTCACCTAGTTCCATGTGCTGACATATTTTCACCTAGTTCCCTATGCTGACATTTCATCTAGTTCCATGCTGACATAATTTCACCTAGTTCCATATGCTGACATATTTGTGTGCGAACTGGTCAACGTCTCATAGCTGAATGATCTCCTGGGTAGCATATCCACCTGATCCAGTCATGCCAGTGACCACCGCTACACCTGATCCAGTCATGTCAGTGACCACCGCTACACCTGATACAGCCAGTGACCACCGCTACACCTGATACAGCCAGTGACCACCGCTACACCTGATACAGCCAGTGACCACCGCTACACCTGATCCAGCCAGTGACCACCGCTACACCTGATCCAGCCAGTGACCACCGCAACACCTGATCCAGTCAGTGACCACCGTTACACTTGATCCTGTCAGTGACAACCGTTACACCTGATCCAGCCAGTGACCACCGCTACACCTGATCCAGTCATGTCAGTGACCACCGCTACACCTGATCCAGCCAGTGACCACCGCTACACCTGATCCAGCTAGAGACAACCGCTACACCTGATCCAGTCAGTGACCACCGTTACACCTGATCCAGCCAGTGACCACTGCTACACCTGATCCAGCCAGTGACCACCGCTACGCCTGATCCTGTCATGTCAGTGACCACCGCTACACCTGATCCAGTCATGCCAGTGACCACCGCTACACCTGATCCAGCCAGTGACCACCAAGACACCTGATCCAGCCAGTGACCACCGCTACACCTGATCCAGTCATGCCAGTGACAACCGTTACACCTGATCCAGCCAGTGACCACCGCTACACCTGATCCAGTCATGTCAGTGACCACCGCTACACCTGATCCAGTCAGTGACCACCGCTACACCTGATCCAGCTAGTGACTACCGCTACACCTGATCCAGTCATGTCAGTGACCACCGCTACACCTGATCCAGTCAGTGACCACCGCTACACCTGATCCAGTCATGTCAGTGACCACCGCTACACCTGATCCAGTCATCCCAGTGACCACCGCTACACCTGATCCAGTCAGTGACCACCGCTACACCTGATCCAGTCATGCCAGTGACCACCGCTACACCTGATCCAGTCATGCCAGTGACCACCGCTACACCTGATCCAGTCATGTCAGTGACCACCGCTACACCTGATCCAGTCATCCCAGTGACCACCGCTACACCTGATCCAGTCAGTGACCACCGCTACACCTGATCCAGTCAGTGACTACCGCTACACCTGATCCAGCCAGTGACCACCGCAACACCTGATCCAGTCATGCCAGTGACCACCGCTACACCTGATCCAGTCATGCCAGTGACCACCGCTACACCTGATCCAGTCATGCCAGTGACCACCGCTACACCTGATCCAGCCAGTGACTACCACTACACCTGATCCAGTCATGCCAGTGACTACCGCTACACCTGATCCAGCCAGTGACTACCGCTACACCTGATCCAGTCATGTCAGTGACCACCGCTACACCTGATCCAGTCATGCCAGTGACCACTGCTACACCTGATCCAGTCATGCCAGTGACCACCGCTACACCTGATCCAGTCATGTCAGTGACCACCACTACACCTGATCCAGTCATGTCAGTGACCACCGCTACACCTGATCCAGTCATGCCAGTGACCACCGCTACACCTGATCCAGTCAGTGACCACCGCTACACCTGATCCAGTCATGTCAGTGACCACCGCTACACCTGATCCAGTCATGCCAGTGACCACCGCTACACCTGATCCAGTCATGCCAGTGACCACCACTACACCTGATCCAGTCAGTGACCACCGCTACACCTGATCCAGTCATGTCAGTGACCACCGCTACACCTGATCCAGTCATGTCAGTGACTACCGCTACACCTGATTCAGTCAGTGACCACCGCTACACCTGATCCAGTCATGCCAGTGACCACCGCTAAACCTGATCCAGTCAGTGACCACCGCTACACCTGATCCAGTCATGCCAGTGACCACCGCTACACCTGATCCAGTCAGTGACCACCTACTACACCTGATCCAGTCATGCCAGTGACCACCGCTACACCTGATCCAGTCATGTCAGTGACCACCGCTACACCTGATCCAGTCATGCCAGTGACCACCGCTACACCTGATCCAGTCATCCCAGTGACCACCGCTACACCTGATCCAGTCAGTGACCACCGCTACACCTGATCCAGTCATCCCAGTGACCACCGCTACACCTGATCCAGCCAGTGACCACCGCTACACCTGATCCAGTCAGTGACCACCGCTACACCAGATGCAGTCATGCCAGTGACCACCGCTACACCTGATCCAGCTAGTGACTACCGCTACACCTGATCCAGTCATGTCAGTGACCACCGCTACACCTGATCCAGTCATGCCAGTGACCAC
>CM026387.1:96503504-96528446 GCA_014843695.1 Archivesica marissinica | reverse complement strand
CAGTGACCACCGCTACACCTGATCCAGTCATCCCAGTGACCACCGCTACACCTGATCCATCAGTGACCACCGCTACACCTGATCCATTCAGTGACTACCGCTACACCTGATCCAGCCAGTGACCACCGCAACACCTGATCCAGTCATGCCAGTGACCACCGCTACACCTGATCCAGTCATGCCAGTGACCACCGCTACACCTGATCCAGTCATGCCAGTGACCACCGCTACACCTGATCCAGCCAGTGACTACCACTACACCTGATCCAGTCATGCCAGTGACTACCGCTACACCTGATCCAGCCAGTGACTACCGCTACACCTGATCCAGTCATGTCAGTGACCACCGCTACACCTGATCCAGTCATGCCAGTGACCACTGCTACACCTGATCCAGTCATGCCAGTGACCACCGCTACACCTGATCCAGTCATGTCAGTGACCACCACTACACCTGATCCAGTCATGTCAGTGACCACCGCTACACCTGATCCAGTCATGCCAGTGACCACCGCTACACCTGATCCAGTCAGTGACCACCGCTACACCTGATCCAGTCATGTCAGTGACCACCGCTACACCTGATCCAGTCATGCCAGTGACCACCGCTACACCTGATCCAGTCATGCCAGTGACCACCACTACACCTGATCCAGTCAGTGACCACCGCTACACCTGATCCAGTCATGTCAGTGACCACCGCTACACCTGATCCAGTCATGTCAGTGACCACCGCTACACCTGATCCAGTCATGCCAGTGACCACCGCTACACCTGATCCAGTCATCCCAGTGACCACCGCTAACCGATCCAGCAGTGACCACCGCCACACCCAACACCTACACCTGATCCAGCCAGTGACCACCGCTACACCTGATCCAGTCATGCCAGTGACCACCGCTACACCTGATCCAGCCAGTGACCACCGCTACACCTGATCCAGCCAGTGACCACCGCTACACCTGATCCAGTCAGTGACCACCGCTACACCTGATCCAGTCATGCCAGTGACCACCGCTACACCTGATCCAGCCAGTGACCACCGCTACACCTGATCCAGTCAGTGACCACCGCTACACCTGATCCAGTCATCCCAGTGACCACCGCTACACCTGATCCAGCCAGTGACCACCGCTACACCTGATCCAGCCAGTGACCACCGCTACACCAGATCCAGTCATGCCAGTGACCACCGCTACACCTGATCCAGCCAGTGACCACCGCTACACCTGATCCAGTCATGTCAGTGACCACCGCTACACCTGATCCAGTCAGTGACCACCGCTACACCTGATCCAGCTAGTGACCACCGCTACACCTGATCCAGTCATGCCAGTGACCACCGCTACACCTGATCCAGTCATGCCAGTGACCACCGCTACACCTGATCCAGTCATGCCAGTGACCACCGCTACACCTGATCCAGTCATGCCAGTGACCACCGCTACACCTGATCCAGTCAGTGACCACCGCTACACCTGATCCAGTCATGCCAGTGACCACCGCTACACCTGATCCAGTGCCAGTGACCACCGCTACACCTGATCCAGTCATGCCAGTGACCACCGCTACACCTGATCTAGTCATGCCAGTGACCACCGCTACACCTGATCCAGTCAGTGACCACCACTACACCTGATCCAGTCATGCCAGTGACCACCGCTACACCTGATCCAGTCATGCCAGTGACCACCGCTACACCTGATCCAGCCAGTGACCACCGCTACACCTGATCCAGTCATGCCAGTGACCACCGCTACACCTGATCCAGCCAGTGACCACCGCTACACCTGATCCAGTCATGCCAGTGACCACCGCTACACCTGATCCAGTCAGTGACCACCGCTACACCTGATCCAGTCATGTCAGTGACCACCGCTACACCTGATCCAGTCATGCCAGTGACCACCGCTACACCTGATCCAGTCATGTCAGTGACCACCGCTACACCTGATCCAGTCAGTGACCACCGCTACACCTGATCTAGTCATGCCAGTGACCACCGCTAAACCTGATCCAGTCATGCCAGTGACCACCACTACACCTGATCCAGTCATGCCAGTGACCACCACTACACCTGATCCAGTCATGCCAGTGACCACCGCTACACCTGATCCAGTCATGCCAGTGACCACCGCTACACCTGATCCAGTCATGCCAGTGACCACCACTACACCTGATCCAGTCATGTCAGTGACCACCGCTACACCTAGCAGAGATTTATTACAATACGCGGGAAATTAGTTTTCCTCTAATTCGCCTCAACTCAAACTAGGAAAACCATAATTCTCTAGGAATATATTTGGTAGAGTATGTTTACGTTATTTCATTATGTGAAAGAGAAGGAAAGATCTATATACCTGCATGAGTACATCAGAGGCGAGGGCCGGTGTTCGTGATGTCCGTAGTACCGAGCTACCTGGCGTAACCGAGTAGTCCTGTAGCAGACTCTGTGTGGCTCCATTTTGCATACCAGACTCCTCGGCTTGGGCTCGGGCCGTCTCACTGGCATATCCTACCTTGACAACCTGCGCAATGGTACAACGTGTAATT
This sequence comes from Archivesica marissinica, assembly GCA_014843695.1. Classification (NCBI taxonomy): domain Eukaryota; kingdom Metazoa; phylum Mollusca; class Bivalvia; order Venerida; family Vesicomyidae; genus Archivesica; species Archivesica marissinica. Next base: position 96,525,893 of record CM026387.1, on the reverse strand, counting down.
AAGACAGTATTTTCTCAACTGGATATTTTATGCTATTTTATTTCAGTGGTTTTCCCAAAAGATGTTATTTTAAGAAGAGGATGAAAATCTGTAATGTGGTGCTTAAATGTTACCTCTTCGAGCTCTGCCTCCGAAATCTGGGGCGACGGTAACACAAGCTTACTCCTCTTCCTTACCGGCTCTTGGAAACTGAAGATAGAATCATGCGTGCATTAACTATGCGCTAATAATTTTAATTTCATTTGTTTGTTTTATAGAAAATACAGTAAACCCTTCCTTAAGCAGCCAGTGAGGGGAAAGGCCATTTTTGGCTGCTTACTGGAGGTGACCTGTTAATGGAGGGAACTCACGTTTGATAACCCAACTTGACTAAATCTTTATATTTATGGTGTATAGATGTGTGTTTGTGTTATTTATAGTTTCCTATCAACAGTTCTCCATGATCTCAGGTTTTCTCCCGACTGTATCTGGGTCCTACCGGGGCCAAACTCTTTTGTCACTTTCCTGGAGCTTTTACCAGAATAGAGGCTATATATTACCCGATCATTAAAGCGTACCGTCTGTACTTTCCTGGAGCTTTTACCAGAATCGAGGCTATATATTACCCGATACTTTCCTCATGTGTGCAATAACAACAAATATTTGATCATTTCTTTATTTGCAGAAGCTAATAATTAATAGAAATTAATCAAATGAAGCCTCGAACCATCATGAAGCTAAGACAGAATAATTACCCGCATTACTCAATAATTACCCGCATTACTCAATAATTACCCGCATTACTCAATAATTACCCACATTACTCAATCATTTAAATCCCTGGAACATGAATAAAATAAAAGAAGCGATTAACGAAGGCGATAATGACACCGTTTTTCATAAAAACCTTCAAAGAGGCCATTTCCTTCTGATAAACGAACATTTGTTTACATAATTATACATGTGCATCGAGTGTGACAAATATTACCATGTTTACTATACAAAGTCTAATTGATGCGTCAATGATTTAGGAACCAGTGAATCAACATGTGAACATATCCTTTCTTCAATCGGTCAAAAATCTCAGGTTTAGACTAAAGAGACTAAAGAGTCCTGTTTTCTTGCAAAATAATATGTTATGGTAATTTGCATAATCTATTTTCGTTTTCAACAGTTTCCGGTGTAGATATTGTCCTTATTTAATCGGTGAAAATGACCGTTTCTAGTGGAAAATGGCCATTTCTAGTGGAAAATGGCCATTTCTAGTGGAAAATGGCCGTTTCTAATGGACAATGACCGTTTCTAGTGGAAAATGGCCGTTTCTAATGGAAAATGACCGTTTCTAGTGGAAAATGGCCGTTTCTAGTGGAAATGGCCGTTTCTAGTGGAAAATGGCCGTTTCTAATGGACAATGACCGTTTCTAGTGGAAAATGGCCGTTTCTAATGGAAAATGACCGTTTCTAGTGGAAAATGGCCGTTTCTAATGGACAATGACCGTTTCTAGTGGAAAATGGCCGTTTCTAATGGAAAATGACCGTTTCTAGTGGAAAATGGCCATTTCTAGTGGAAAATGGCCGTTTCTAATGGACAATGACCGTTTCTAGTGGAAAATGGCCGTTTCTAATGGACAATGACCGTTTCTAGTGGAAAATGGCCGTTTCTAATGGAAAATGACCGTTTCTAGTGGAAAATGGCCGTTTCTAGTGGAAAATGGCCGTTTCTAGTGGAAAATGGCCGTTTCTAATGGACAATGACCGTTTCTAGTGGAAAATGGCCGTTTCTAATGGAAAATGCCCAAAAACCTTTCTAGTGGAAAATGGCCGTTTCTAATGGACAATGACCGTTTCTAGTGGAAAATGGCCGTTTCTAATGGAAAATGGCCGTTTCTAGTGGAAAATGGCCGTTTCTAGTAGAAAATGACCATTCCTAGTGGAAAATGGCCGTTTCTAATGGAAAATGACCGTTTCTAGTGGAAAATGGCCGTTTCTAGTGGAAATGGCCGTTTCTAGTGGAAAATGGCCGTTTCTAATGGACAATGGCCGTTTCTAGTGGAAAATGGCCGTTTCTAGTGGAAAATGGCCGTTTCTAGTGGAAAATGGCCGTTTCTAGTAGAAAATGACCATTCCTAGTGGAAAATGGCCGTTTCTAATGGACAATGACCGTTTATAATGGAAAATGGTCGTTTCTAGTGGAAAATGGCAGTTTCTAATGGAAAATGACCGTTTCTAGTGGAAAATGGCCGTTTCTAATGGAAAATGATCGTTTCTAATGGAAAATGGCTGTTTCTAATGGAAAATGACCGTTTCAAGTGGAAAATGACTATGGAAAATGACCGTTTCTAATGGAAAATGGCCGTTTCTAATGGAAAATTGCCGTTTCAAGTGGAAAATGACCGTTTCTAATGGAAAATGACCGTTTCTAATGGAAACTGGTCGTTTCTAATGGAAAATGGCCGTTTCAAGTGGAAAATGACCGTTTCTAATGGAAAATGGCCGTTTCTAATGGAAAATGACCGTTTCTAATGGAAAATGGCCGTTTCAAGTGGGAAATGACCGTTTCAAGTGGAAAATGACCGTTTATAATGGAAAATCACCGTTTCTCGGAGGTATATTAATCGTATTCTGGCCGTTTTAGACTGACCATTGACCGGGTTATATAGGAAACTCTCTCGGGAGTAAATTAACTGGATAGCTTGGAGGTGACTGTTTAATAGAGTTGACAGTTATAGGAGGTTATACTGCATTAATCATTTTCAAATAAGTGTTATTTATAACGAACTAATCAACGACGGTAAAATAAAGACATGGAAGTCGTGATAGCGCAGTGGATGTGTGTTCGCTTCAGGTGACAGAAGTCCGGAGTTTGAGCCCCGCTGGAGCCGTTACGATTGTGCCCTTAGGTAAGGCATTTAAATTCCATGTTGCCTCTTCTCTCTCCTTCGTGCCGATGGATTCCATCAAGAAGGTCTCGAGAGTGATTAATATAAGTTGTAAGAACTTGTTTCGCAATTGAGCTAAAATAAATGTGTATAAACTAAAAGATAAAGACATTGCATTAGAATTGTGAGGTACTAGAGTTAAGCACGGTATCCACTATATCGATTCCACACCCATATCCTCGTACAAACAAACTAAAGTGTCAATCACATCCCCATCATTTACCCATCCGAATGTTAAAATACAAACTGATTCTAAGTATGTAACTTATAAACCTCAACTCAAAAACATGGATGGACATTGTTCACCACTTCAAAGGTAATGACAGTGGAACTACTGAGTGGATATGATGTGACTGTGGAACTACTGAGGGGATTTATTGTGACTGTGGAACTACTGAGGGGATATATTGTGACTGTGGAACTACTGAGGGGATATATTGTGACCGTGGAACTACTGAGTGGATATGATGTGACTGTGGAACTACTGAGGGGATTTATTGTGACTGTGGAACTACTGAGGGGATATATTGTGACTGTGGAACTACTGAGGGGATATATTGTGACCGTGGAACTACTGAGTGGATATGATGTGACTGTGGAACTACTGAGGGGATTTATTGTGACTGTGGAACTACTGAGGGGATATATTGTGACTGTGGAACTACTGAGGGGATATATTGTGACCGTGGAACTACTGAGGGGATATATTGTGACTGTGGAACTACTGAGGGGATATATTGTGACTGTGGAACTACTGAGGGGATATATTGTGACTGTGGAACTACTGAGTGGATATGATGTGACTGTGGAACTACTGAGGGGATATATTGTGACTGTGGAACTACTGAGGGGATATATTGTGACTGTGGAACTACTGAGGGGATATATTGTGACCGTGGAACTACTGAGGGGATATATTGTGACCGTGGAACTACTGAGGGGATATATTGTGACTGTGGAACTACTGAGGGGATATATTGTGACCGTGGAACTACTGAGGGGATATATTGTGACTGTGGAACTACTGAGGGGATATATTGTGACTGTGGAACTACTGAGTGGATATATTGTGACTGTGGAACTACTGAGGGGATATATTGTGACTGTGGAACTACTGAGTGGATATATTGTGACTGTGGAACTACTGAGGGGATATATTGTGACTGTGGAACTACTGAGTGGATATATTGTGACTGTGGAACTACTGAGTGGATATATTGTGACTGTGGAACTACTGAGGGGATATATTGTGACTGTGGAACTACTGAGTGGATATCATATGACTGTGGAACTACTGAGGGGATATATTGTGACTGTGGAACTACTGATGGGATATATTGTGACTGTGGAACTACTGAGTGGATATATTGTGACTGTGGAACTACTGAGGGGATATATTGTGACTGTGGAACTACTGAGTGGATATCATGTGACTGTGGAACTACTGAGGGGATATATTGTGACTGTGGAACTACTGAGTGGATATCATGTGACTGTGGAACTACTGAGGGGATATATTGTGACTGTGGAACTACTGAGGGGATATATTGTGACTGTGGAACTACTGAGGGGATATATTGTGACTGTGGAACTACTGAGTGGATATATTGTGACTGTGGAACTACTGAGGGGATATATTGTGACTGTGGAACTACTGAGTGGATATATTGTGACCGTGGAACTACTGAGGGGATATATTGTGACTGTGGAACTACTGATGGGATATATTGTGACTGTGGAACTACTGAGTGGATATATTGTGACTGTGGAACTACTGAGGGGATATATTGTGACTGTGGAACTACTGAGGGGATATATTGTGACTGTGGAACTACTGAGGGGATATCATGTGACTGTGGAACTACTGAGGAGATATATTGTGACTGTGGAACTACTGAGGGGATATCATGTGACTGTGGAACTACTGAGGGGATATATTGTGACTGTGGAACTACTGAGGGGATATATTGTGACTGTGGAACTACTGAGGGGATATCATGTGACTGTGGAACTACTGAGTGGATATCATGTGACTGTGGAACTACTGAGTGGATATCATGTGACTGTGGAACTACTGAGGGGATATATTGTGACTGTGGAACTACTGAGGGGATATATTGTGACTGTGGAACTACTGAGGGGATATATTGTGACTGTGGAACTACTGAGGGGATATATTGTGACTGTGGAACTACTGAGGGGATATATTGTCTGGAAGCCAGGATTGGGATACATAATTGTTATCAAATATAATGAAATTCCACCCATGTCCAAGATCTCTGGACAGAAGACTGTGATATTGCTCCAGAAAAATGGCCCACAGATAAACATTGCCCCGGGGGATATTGCTCCAGAAAAATGGCCCACAGATAAACATTGCCCCGGGGGATATTGCTCCAGAAAAATGGCCCACAGATAAACATTGCCCCGGGGGATATTGCTCCAGAAAAATGGCCCACAGATAAACATTGCCCCATAGGCCCGGGTGATAATAAATTAGAAACACGAAGCAAGAACAGTGACAACATACTTGCTCTGTCCCGCTATATGTCCCGGCAAATCATTTTCTTTTCTCTTCTTCTGTTTCTCTTTATCTCTCCTTCTATCTCTCTGCAAAACATTCATCACCATCAATACAGACAGACAGACACACACAGACAGACACAACAACAGACAGACAGACAGACATGCATATTGGTACTTGTCAGTAACCAAGGGGAATAACTCAACTGGTCTAGTCAACATGTATATAGGTTCTTGCAGGTAAACAAGGGCTGTAACTCTACTGGACTGGTCATACATGTATGTTGGTACTTGTCAGTAATCAAGGGTGGTAACTCTACTGGTCAGACATGTATATCGGTACTTGTCAGTAAGCAAGGGTGGTAACTCTACTGGTCAGACAACATGTATATCGGTACTTGTCAGTAATCAAGGGTGGTAACTCTACTGGTCAGACAACATGTATATCGGTACTTGTCAGTAATCAAGGGTGGTAACTCTACTGGTCAGACAACATGTATATCGGTACTTGTCAGTAAGCAAGGGCGGTAACTCTACTGGTCAGACAAGATGTATATCGGTACTTGTCAGTAATCAAGGGTGGTAACTCTACTGGTCAGACAACATGTATATCGGTACTTGTCAGTAAGCAAGGGCGTAACTCTATGGTCAGACATGTATATCGGTACTGTCAGTAATCAAGGGTGTACACCAACAACAAACACCAAACAAAAAACCAAACAAAACCACCAACAAAAACACCAAACAAGTAACTCTACTGGCAGACAAATGTATATCGGTACTCAAGGGTGGTAACTCTACTGGTCAGACAACATGTATATCGGTACTTGTCAGTAAGCAAGGGCGGTAACTCTACTGGTCAGACAAGATGTATATCGGTACTTGTCAGTAATCAAGGGTGGTAACTCTACTGGTCAGACAACATGTATATCGGTACTTGTCAGTAAGCAAGGGCGGTAACTCTACTGGTCAGACAAGATGTATATCGGTACTTGTCAGTAACAAGGGGGTAACTCTACTGTCGACATTATCGGTACTTGTCAGTAATCAAGGGTGGTACCTCTACTGGTCAGACAACATGTATATCGGTACTTGTCAGTAAGCAAGGGTGGTAACTCTACTGGTCAGACAACATGTATATCGGTACTTGTCAGTAAGCAAGGGCAGTAACTCTACTGGTCGGACATGTATATCGGTACTTGTCAGTAATCAAGGGTGGTAACTCTACTGGTCAGACAAGATGTATATCGGTACTTGTCAGTAATCAAGGGTGGTAACTCTACTGGTCAGACAACATGTATATCGGTACTTGTCAGTAAGCAAGGGCAGTAACTCTACTGGTCAGATATGTATATCGGTACTTGTCAGTAATCAAGGGTGGTAACTCTACTGGTCAGACAACATGTATATCGGTACTTGTCAGTAAGCAAGGGCAGTAACTCTACTGGTCAGACATGTATATCGGTACTTGTCAGTAATCAAGGGTGGTAACTCTACTGGTCAGACAACATGTATATCGGTACTTGTCAGTAAGCAAGGGTGGTAACTCTACTGGTCAGACAACATGTATATCGGTACTTGTCAGTAAGCAAGGGCAGTAACTCTACTGGTCAGATATGTATATCGGTACTTGTCAGTAATCAAGGGTGGTAACTCTACTGGTCAGACAACATGTATATCGGTACTTGTCAGTAAGCAAGGGCAGTAACTCTACTGGTCAGACATGTATATCGGTACTTGTCAGTAATCAAGGGTGGTAACTCTACTGGTCAGACAACATGTATATCGGTACTTGTCAGTAAGCAAGGGCAGTAACTCTACTGGTCAGACATGTATATCGGTACTTGTCAGTAATCAAGGGTGGTAACTCTACTGGTCAGACAAGATGTATATCAGTACTTGTCAGTAATCAAGGGTGGTAACTCTACTGGTCAGACAACATGTATATCGGTACTTGTCAGTAAGCAAGGGTGGTAACTCTACTGGTCAGACAACATGTATATCGGTACTTGTCAGTAATCAAGGGTGGTAACTCTACTGGTCAGACAACATGTATATCGGTACTTGTCAGTAAGCAAGGGTGGTAACTCTACTGGTCAGACAAGATGTATATCGGTACTTGTCAGTAATCAAGGGTGGTAACTCTACTGGTCAGACAACATGTATATCGGTACTTGTCAGTAATCAAGGGTGGTAACTCTACTGGTCAGACAACATGTATATCGGTACTTGTCAGTAAGCAAGGGTGGTAACTCTACTGGTCAGACAACATGTATATCGGTACTTGTCAGTAAGCAAGGGTGGTAACTCTACTGGTCAGACAACATGTATATCGGTACTTGTCAGTAAGCAAGGGTGGTAACTCTACTGGTCAGACAACATGTATATCGGTACTTGTCAGTAATCAAGGGTGGTAACTCTACTGGTCAGACAAGATGTATATCGGTACTTGTCAGTAATCAAGGGTGGTAACTCTACTGGTCAGACAACATGTATATCGGTACTTGTCAGTAAGCAAGGGTGGTAACTCTACTGGTCAGACAACATGTATATCGGTACTTGTCAGTAATCAAGGGTGGTAACTCTACTGGTCAGACAACATGTATATCGGTACTTGTCAGTAAGCAAGGGTGGTAACTCTACTGGTCAGACAAGATGTATATCGGTACTTGTCAGTAATCAAGGGTGGTAACTCTACTGGTCAGACAAGATGTATATCGGTACTTGTCAGTAATCAAGGGTGGTAACTCTACTGGTCAGACAACATGTATATCGGTACTTGTCAGTAATCAAGGGTGGTAACTCTACTGGTCAGACAAGATGTATATCGGTACTTGTCAGTAATCAAGGGTGGTAACTCTACTGGTCAGACAACATGTATATCGGTACTTGTCAGTAATCAAGGGTGGTAACTCTACTGGTCAGACAACATGTATATCGGTACTTGTCAGTAATCAAGGGTGGTAACTCTATTGGTCAGACAACATGTATATCGGTACTTGTCAGTAATCAAGGGTGGTAACTCTACTGGTCAGACAACATGTATATCGGTACTTGTCAGTAATCAAGGGTGGTAACTCTACTGGTCAGACAACATGTATATCGGTACTTGTCAGTAAGCAAGGGTGGTAACTCTACTGGTCAGACAACATGTATATCGGTACAGTAGATGTTTATTTACTTCTTCTTTGGCATCTCTCCTCTCGCCATCCAGGTCCTGCTGTCGCAATCGTTTGAAGTTTGGATCTAAGGGATCATAGTTCTCCTCTGCGGTGTCATGAAACCCTGAAATGCAACAATAACTGAATGTAATACTCCGTGAAACCCTGAAATGCAACAATAACCAAAGATAATACTCCATGAAACCCTGAAATGCAACAATAACCAAAGATAATACTCCGTGAAACCCTGAAATGCAACAATAACCAAAGATAATACTCCGTGAAACCCTGAAATGCAACAATAACCAAAGATAATACTCCATGAAACCCTGAAATGCAACAATAACCAAAGATAATACTCTGTGAAACCCTGAAATGCAACAATAACCGAAGATAATACTCTGTGAAATCCTGAAATGGAACAATAACTGAATGTAATACTTTGTGAAACCCTGAAATGCAACAATAACCGAAGATAATACTTTGTGAAACCCTGAAATGGAACAATAACCGAAGATAATACTCCGTGAAACCCTGAAATGGAACAATAACTGAATGTAATACTTTGTGAAACCCTAAAGTGGAACAATAACTGAAGGTAATACTTTGTGAAACCCTGAAATGCAACAATAACTGAAGGTAATACTCTGTGAAACCCTAAAGTGGAACAATAACCGAAGATAATACTTTGTGAAACCCTGAAATGCAACAATAACTGAAGGTAATACTCTGTGAAACACTAAAGTGGAACAATAACTGAAGGTAATACTTTGTGAAACCCTGAAATGCAACAATAACTGAAGGTAATACTCTGTGAAACCCTAAAGTGGAACAATAACTGACGGTAATACTCTGTGAAACCCTGAAATGGAACAATAATTGAAGGTAATACTTTGTGAAACCCTGAAATGCAACAATAACTGAAGGTAATACTTTGTGAAACCCTAAAGTGAAACAATAACTGACGGTAATACTCCGTGAAACCCTGAAATGGAACAATAATTGAAGGTAATACTTTGTGAAACCCTGAAGTGGAACAATAACTGAAGATAATACTCTGTGAAACCCTGAAGTGCAACAATAACTAAAGATAATACTTTGTGAAACTCTGAAGTGGAACAATAACTGAAGATAATACTCTATGAAACCCTGAAATGAAATGGAACAATAACCGAAGATAATACTCCGTGAAACCCTGAAATGGAAGAATAACTGAAGATAATACTTTGTGAAACTCTGAAGTGGAACAATAACCAAATGTAATACTTTGTGAAACCCTGAAGTGGAACAATAACCAAATGTAATACTTTGTGAAACCCTGAAATGGAACAATAACCGACGGTAATACTTTGTGAAACTGGTTGGAAACATGACTTGTGGTTATATAACTCTGTGAGACAATGCTGTTACTATTTGTCATGTCGCGAGAATGGTCAAAACTCCATTTACTAAATTGTCATGAAGTTAGAAATGAGGTTTTGCAGAATTTGTGAAATTTACAATATAGACCTAGCATCATGGACTAGGAGATAACACTATCTTACATCAATTAATACATTGTGCAGATTCATTCTATTCTAATGGTACCATGTTATGTACTGTGGACTCACCGGGCGCCGGTTTCTTTTCAAATGGAATTTCTGCATTGTAATCCACACCTCGTCTTCGTCTTGATTTCTTTTTAATTCTAAACAGAAAATTATTTGAACATATTAATTGTTTCTATGACAAATAATCAAAGTAGTGGATAATATAGTTATATAGGTGTAAATTGATAGAGTAACGTATTAGTGTTTCCCCTGAGCAGGAATACGAGGGCGCCCCACCCTCGACACGGCCTCGTGTGCCTAAATTCTCATTAAAACTTGATAATAATTATTGCCTGAAATCCATCTACAATCCATAGTCCCGTGTTAGACTGATGCTATAATCTGGAATACACAGGCTTACAATCAATATGCTGTGAAATGAGGCTTCATTGATAAAGTAACGTATATTGATAAGAGTAAGGTATATTACATCCAGCTCACTCAATGTCCACCTAGGAAGCATAACCATATAGGTTTAATTGATAAAGTAACGTATATTGATAGTGTAACGTATATTACATCCAGCTCACTCAATGTCCACCTAGGAAGCATAACCATATAGGTTTAATTGATAAAGTAACGTATATTGATAGTGTAACGTATATTACATCCAGCTTACTCAATGTCCACCTAGGAAGCATAACCATATAGGTTTAATTGATAAAGTAACGTATATTGATAGTGTAACGTATATTACATCCAGCTCACTCAATGTCCACCTAGGAAGCATAACCATATAGGTTTAATTGATAAAGTAACGTATATTGATAGTGTAACGTATATTACATCCAGCTCACTCAATGTCCACCTAGGAAGCATAACCATATAGGTTTAATTGATAAAGTAACGTATATTGATAGTGTAACGTATATTACATACAGCTTACTCAATGTCCACCTAGGAAGCATAACCATATAGGTTTAATTGATAAAGTAACGTATATTGATAGTGTAACGTATATTACATCCAGCTCACTCAATGTCCACCTAGGAAGCATAACCATATAGGTTTAATTGATAAAGTAACGTATATTGATAAGAGTAAGGTATATTACATCCAGCTTACTCAATGCACACTCTAGGCAATATATCTATAACATACATACTCTATTCCTGCTGCACGGAGTTCTCTTCGCTTCTGTAAGGCTGCCAACCTACGCGCCTCTTCCAACTGTTTTTCCCGGGCCTTTCTCTTGGCTTTCTTGCCCTGTGTGTTTGCCAGTCTTGCTCTCGCTTCAGATAACATTTCCAACTCTAAAAGCGAAATTCAGAGAATATGCAATATAAGATGTAGATGTAATAGGGAGCCGGTATAGTCAGGGCCAGATGTAATAGGGAGCCGGTATAGTCAGGGCCAGCTGTAATAGGGAGCCGGTATAGTGAGGGTTAGAGAAATGTTTGTAAATGAGAATAAACTGTACTGTATATCTATATGTGTATACAAAACAGTTGCCCAACTTGAACCCGGCAAATATGGTTACGTCACACAAACATTTCTCATCATGTATGTACATAGTCAAGAAGTCATGTAGACATGCTATTCTCATCAGTAAGTCAAGAAGTCATGTAGAAATGCTTCTCTCATCAGTAAGTCAAGAATTCATGTAGAAATGTTTGTCATAAAGGAATGACTGCTTACCATCTTCGTCCATGTCTACAGGATCAGGTTTGGCCGGTTTGGTCTCTGCGTTTGGATCTATCTCCCCAGGTTTCAGTCTCCGGGGATCGTCCTCACTTTCATCACGATTCTGTGCCTTGTCCCTGTCAAACATGTCAACAACGGAGTCTACTACATGTGCATCTAGACATGACAGGGAAACAACCCAACCGTCATTGTATTACATGTGTATCTAGACATGACAGGGAAACATCCAACCTTCATTGTATTACATGTGTATCTAGACATGACAGGGAAACATCCCAACCTTTGAATAGAAGGAGTGCTTTATAATGGGCCAGTGTCTCTTACTGGACAAAATCTTGTATGCAAATTGTAGGAGAAGTGGGGCCCCTATGGGGCTATGTCAGGGTCCCTAGGGCGACTATTTCGCCCAAGTCACCCTCTAGAATGAGCCCTGCTCATATATTGGAAAACATGCTTTATAAATGATATGATTCTCGACATCGAGTATTCAGAAAACAAATAACAGTCATCAATTCCAATTGTTCCTTTAAATAAACACAATTAAGTATCTTAGTACGGGACAATGTCCGGGGGGGGGGGGGCAATAATCCACATGATGAACACCAAGTGTGAAAATATTCCTCGTTCATGAGTATTGTTTAGATAAACAGGTCAACAGTTTGACATTATTAGCATGTGTTTGTGCTGCTTATATCTTTTCTCGCTTAAGATGAAGAAAAAACAACAGAATAATTATGAGGTGAGATTAATCAAAGGTCGTAGCTACACGTTTGCATACATGCATGCAGCTTAAAGTTGTGTTTTATTTGAAGAACAATATAAAGACTCGGGATAGGCGTTTGGACAGATTTGTTCAAAATTGTTTCAGATAGGGCCATTTTACTGATCGATGCGAAATCTGACATCCCACAGAGTAGAATCCCTGTACTTAAATATATATACTAGTACCCCCAAACGTGCCGAATCCCTGTGGTGTTTATGTGTCTATAATTTCAACATTTATTAAGAAAATTCTTTGAAAATTCATAAGATGATAGTCCAACATGTTTGAAAGAGGAGCACATAAAGCATAATGAGCCTCCGAAACTGTCTGCTGCGTGATGACGTAATTCGTCGGACAGGGGTCTAATGGAGTTTTCACAGAGACGTCAATACCGAGTATGGGCACCATTTGCGTCTCTCACTGCAATGCACTGCCGTTGCATCGAACGGAGGAGTGTCTGAATCTCTTGCTGGTCAATATTTGTCCACTCCTGACGCAAAACATCCCTCAGTTGGTTTAACGTTACCGGCTGACGTCGTCTGGCGCAGCGGTCTAACGTATCCCACAAATGTTCTATGGGTGACAAGTCTGGTGACAAAGCAGGCCACGGCAGGGTTTCAATATTGTTCTGCTCCAATAATGTGGTGGAAATCCGAGCAGTATGACACCTGGCGTTGTCCTGTTGGAACAGTGTGACGTTTCTGTTGGCGTTAAAGAACGGCACAACAACTGGCGCAAGGATCTCATCACAGTACCGCTGGGCGTTTAGGTTCCCGTTCACCACTAACAGTTCAGTGCGACTGCCGAAGGTGATACCGCCCCACGCCATAACGCTTCCGCCCCCGAACAGATCGACCTGACGTACACATGCGTCGGCGTAACGTTCACCGCGTCTGCGATATACCCGGCTCTCTGCCATCCGCTCGACGCAAACAGAACCGCGATTCATTGCTAAACATCACCGAATTCCACTGTAACCGAGTCCAGCGAGCACGTTCCGTCATCCATTCCCGCCGTACGTCACGTCGTGTCAGGATGGGTCCAACGTATGGCCGATAGGCACGAATGCCACGTTCACCGAGCCGGTTCCTGACTGTTTGTGCACTGATGCGATTGTTGGTCATCCCAGGAGTAACGACAGCTGTGTGCGTAGCAGGTAGGAACCGGTCACGTAAATGTGACGGTCCTGTTCACGCGTCGTCGACCAGATCTTGGACGGTCGTCCACCGATCCATGTGTTCGATAACGTCGAAGTAGACGTGTTATCGTGATCCGCGTAACCCTGAGTCGATTTGCGACGTCACGCTGACGTAAACCGCCGTCAATCATGGCAATGGCACGCATTCTCTGATTGCGGTTTAGCCAGGGCGTTCACTAGACTTTGAAACTCAAGAGTCAATGACCCTTGAGGTCAAAATCTCAAGAGTCAAACAGGAATTTTCAAGAGTCAAGCTGGAATTTTCAAGAGTCAAATATATGCATGTTGGTACTTTACGTATATGTATTTTTTTTTCTCGATCATACAATGCACTCTAGACCAATGTGTGAGCTGACCAAGCCAGACCTTTCTCTACTAATACATGACTGTACTTTAACCAAAACGAACACAGGTTTATAATAAATATGTATTTTATTTTTATGAAAAACAGTTTTGTAAACTTTATTCAAGACACAAATCATTAATTCAATCACTTTACTGAGCACGTTTGAAGTTACTGTTTCATTTCCTACGCTTGCACATTTTGTCAAATCTGCGGGCAACCTTTCCAGCCGGGAAATCTGTTACTGTTGGCCCTTCCTCTATGATTCTGATAAGTTTTGCTACCTTGTCATGGGACATGCCTGATCTTGCTTTCGTTTTGAGTCTATTCTGGGTTGAAAACCCTCTCTCACAGGCAACACTGGTGAGAGGTGCAGTTAACATGTACTTAGCTAACACACAGTAATCTGGCAATATGTCATCATAATGTTCAATTAAGTCCTGGCACACAGTTTTCAGTGTTTTTCCTCGCATGTGTTTGATGGTCATTTTCAATTGAATGTGGTCCGCTCTCATGCGTTCTGGATTTACAAGGCCAGGAGCCTCACCAACTGGGCCAAGCCAGTCGATGATGGACTCTAAATTGTCCTCACCATATTCACAGATGGCAACAGTGGACACGGGAAGCAGCTTTGGGTTTAACACACGGTTGGCAACAGCCAATTTGTCCATGGATGACTCCTCAAACCGAGAGTTGATGTTGTCAATGATAGTATCAATGTATTTATCAGCACTGTTTTGAAATCCCATGCGTAGTTGAGGAGTATCGTTAAGTTTCACTCCCTTGTATTTCCCAGTAGTGACTTTAGCCTAGGCATTTTGTTAGAGGTAACAATGGGTATGTAAGGTGTTTTTCCTCGATGATAATGCAATACCAGTACAATAAACCGGTTTTCCGATGTGTACATGTGTAGGAAGTTGTCTTTGTTGAGGAGCACGTGCAAATCGGAAAATTCGGCATTCCAGGATTATCGGGTGTTTATTTACCTGTGTTTATGGTTGGCTGACGTTGCAATAAGATACCCGGTACTGATACGTAATAATATATTAAACCTTTCTATGGTTTTATCCGTTTTACGTCATTTTTAGTTTGGTATCGTTTCTTTTTTTACTCAGTATATTTTGTTGGCATTCTCGTGGATTTAATGTATTTTGCTGGATTTAATGTATTTTGCTGGCATTCTCGTGGATTTAATGTATTTTGTTGGCATTCTCGTGGATTTAATGTATTTTGCTGACATTCTCGTGGATTTAATGTATTTTGTTGGCATTCTCGTGGATTTAATGTATTTTGCTGGATTTAATGTATTTTGCTGGCATTCTCGTGGATTTAATGTATTTTGCTGGCATTCTCGTGGATTTAATGTATTTTGTTGGCATTCTCGTGGATTTAATGTATTTTGCTGGCATTCTCGTGGATTTAATGTATTTTGTTGGCATTCTCGTGGATTTAATGTATTTGCTGGATTTAATGTATTTTGTTGGCATTCTCGTGGATTTAATGTATTTTGCTGGCATTCTCGTGGATTTAATGTATTTTGTTGGCATTCTCGTGGATTTAATGTATTTTGCTGGCATTCTCGTGGATTTAATGTATTTTGTTGGCATTCTCGTGGATTTAATGTATTTTGCTGGCATTCTCGTGGATTTAATGTATTTTGCTGGCATTCTCGTGGATTTAATGTATTTTGCTGGCATTCTCGTGGATTTAATGTATTTTGCTGGCATTCTCGTGGATTTAATGTATTTTGTTGGCATTCTCGTGGATTTAATGTATTTTGTTGGCATTCTCGTGGATATTTTCGGCCAGGTTCAGGATTCATTCCAGTGGGTCACTTGGGCAAAATAGTTGCTCTAGGGACTCTGACTTTGTCCCTTGGGTGTCCCACTTCTCCCTAAACAAGGGATTTACAATTTTCATACAAAATGATGTCCAGTAAGATATGCTGGCCCATTATAAATCACTCCTTCTATTCAATTATTGTATTTAATGGTCATACTGTGTATTTTAAACGTATTTTGTTTAAATTTATTAAACAACACCATTGAATGATGGATTTGCATGCTTTCTCACTGCTCCCAAAAAGTTCTGACATAGAATGTGCCCCGATGGTATTTTACGTGGTCGGTTGCAC
The DNA here is from genome assembly GCA_014843695.1 of Archivesica marissinica. NCBI lineage: Eukaryota > Metazoa > Mollusca > Bivalvia > Venerida > Vesicomyidae > Archivesica > Archivesica marissinica. The sequence goes on along the minus strand of CM026387.1, from coordinate 96,509,620 downwards.
ACCTGACATAAACCGTACTTAGTTGCACACCTGACATAAACCGTACTTAGTTGTACACCTGACATAAACCGTACTTAGTTGCACACCTGACATAAACCGTACTTAGTTGCACACCTGACATAAACCGTACTTAGTTGTACACCTGACATAAACTGTACTTAGTTGTACACCTGACATAAACTGTACTTAGTTGTACACCTGACATAAACTGTACTTAGTTGTACACCTGACATAAACCGTACTTAGTTGTACACCTGACATAAACCGTACTTAGTTGTACACCTGACATAAACCGAACTTAGTTGCACACCTGACATAAACCTTACTTAGTTGCACACCTGACATAAACCGTACTTAGTTGCACACCTGACATAAACCGTACTTAGTTGCATGTAGACAGATGTTCCCCACACTGTATTGCGAGCTGTTTGCTGTACTAAAGTAGTAGCAAATGAACATTCAGTTTTTTCATTCATGTATCGCAATATATGCAGCACGTTTCGTATGTTCCCGTAAGTGTTATGTTAGTACGACCCACTGTGGGTATAATACCCGGATACTTACAGTAGATACTCATAATGTGCCAGACATTGCGCTGTCGTACGACCCACTGTGGGTATAATACCCGGATACTTACAGTAGATACTCATAATGTGCCAGACATTGCGCTGTCGTACGACCCACTGTGGGTATAATACCCGGATACTTACAGTAGATACTCATAATGTGCCAGACATTGCGCTGTCGTACGACCCACTGTGGGTATAATACCCGGATACTTACAGTAGATACTCATAATGTGCCAGACATTGCGCTGTCGTACGACCCACTGTGGGTATAATACCTGGATACTTACAGTAGATACTCATAATGTTCAAGACATTGAGCTGCTGTACGCCCCACAATAGGAGCAATGGTTCGCCACTGGGTGGGCATAAGTTTTGCCAGATGTAACAATTTCTCCTCTTCTTCGCGGCTCCATTCTGTCTTCTTGATGCTAGGATCCAGCCATTCATACCTGAAGAACACAAAAGTATACGTCATCATGGACTGCCCACTGTAATGGTGCGTTACTCAAAGTTTGCATTCATACAACACAAGTGGATGTGGAAAGTATTTCTATTGGCAAATGACATGATCTTAAAATGTTCTGCCTTTCTCCCCAAAACACACTAGATTGTGTCTACGGTAGAATACATGTATTATATAGAATGGGAAGGTAAGTACGGCCGGGCCATAACTCTGGGAACAAGATTGTGTCTACGGTAGAATACATGTATTATATAGAATGGGAAGGTAAGTACGGCCGGGCCATAACTCTGGGAACAAGATTGTGTATACGGTAGAATACATGTATTATATAGAATGGGAAGGTAAGTAGGGCCGGGCCATAACTCTGGGAACAAGATTGTGGAAACAAAATTTCCAATTTGCCCGTAGGATATTCAAACACAATTTGTTTAGTAGTCTTCACGAAGCTTTGTCAGAATTTGTCCGGCACCGGTGAGAACAATGATTGACATGCATATAAATTCCAATTTATTTTGTTGACAAGATGGATTTTTTTGTGATTTATCAGGTGGTTCTGTGGATTTCGGGGGTGGGGGGTCTTGGGGTGAAACAACTATTGCTCGCTCTTACCATCTGGCTTTGCATTGTTTAGCAGATTTTCTATGTAACAGTGATGCGATTCTAGCCCATTGGTTTTTGCCATATTTCATCACAGCTGCCTTCAAGATCTCATCCTGGAATATATACCGTAATACATATAAGAATATACAGGGATCATTCTAGAGGGCGATGTGGGCGAAATTGTCGCCCTAGGGCCATAACTTCACTACTTGGTTTTTACGATTTTCAAACAAAATTTTGTCTATTAAGATAAAGCACTCCTTCTATTCAAATGTTGTATTTAATGGTTGTACTGTGCATTTTAACCCTATTTTGCAGAAGTATATTAAAGAACAACATTTAAGGAAGTGATCACGCGCTTTCTCACTTCTCCCAAACATTCTGACCTAGAATGATACATTATGACACTTGCTAATTACAGTAGATAACACTTGTTATTGTCATGTTCATTTTGATTGGATGATGATTTGTCATGTTCATTTTGATTGGATGATGGTAAATTTAGCTTTTCATACGTTACTTTGGATTAGATAATCCAATTGGGAAATGCTCCGCCCCCTTCGAGGTAACTGAATGGGTGGCTGTTTTGTCAACACAGATGGATCTGTAGTCCAGTGCTTAAGACATTGGACTGGTAATCCAGGGATCGCAGAACTGTTTGATCCCCCATCTGACCCTAATAAAATTAACAGCCTTTCAGATGGGACGCAAAACCAAGGTATCGTGTCAGTCAAGAACTTTACACCATGCACGGAAAGCTAGTACTCAGAGTAAAGACAAAACGTACGATGATAAAAAGCTGCCCAGCACAGAGATTGTGCCTCGTGTGTGCTAGCTTGTAAATACCCAGAATAAAGTTTAATTAGTTTATATACATTTTATATGTGTTTTATTCAATGCATTGCCTCTACTCCGAGGCTTAATCACACTAGTTGTCATATGATAGTGTGCTTGCCCAAACATCATAATATTGACAAAATGTTATGGTGTATTTGCAGGATTGAAAGATGATTGATAAAATCCGGGTCTGTTAAAAAAACTCAGGGTTTGTCCTTTTTTTACTAGACAGCTTGTCCATCATTTAATTTTCTTGGAGCCCTGACGGAACCCCAAGTATCAATTGCGAAATCAACTAAATTTCTGAGTTTTTATCTGGCCGGGATAAAGTTTGTTCTGAAAAATGATTACAATGTACAAACATTAAGATAAAAGCTTGAATCTTTAATAAATATTATTAAATCTGCCAAGAAGTAGTATGTAAATTTGGCTTCAACTTTTCAACTAACTTCTGACTGTCTCTTGTGTATACATGCTAGAAACGAAAAATCCGTTAACGATAGAGGCAGTAACGAAATATACAATTGGCAGTAATCTGGACATTAGGGTTACGGTTAAATTTGATCTTCAATTGAAGAGTATTCTACTTTTCAGCTATAGTTTACTGCCACCTGTTTGGTGGGATTGCTGTCCATAGTGGCATCCGTGGTCCAGTGATAGAACGTCGGATTTGGAATCGATCGGTCCCGTTTTCGATGGTTAGGGATAGAGGCAGTAATCCCACAAAACAGGTGGCAGTAAACTAAAGCTGAACAGTAGAATACTCTTCAACTGAAAATCAAATTTAGCCCTAACCCTAATGCCCAGATTACTGCCAATTGTCCCAAGATTACTGCCAATTGTATATTTCGTTACTGCCTCTATCGTTAATGGGGTTCGATACTCGGTCTGGCCACGTATGTAGTGTCATTGAGCAAGGCACCTCACACACATTGCTTAGTACTGGTTAACCACCCAGGTCGGCTAAGCTTGCCCAGGAAAACACGTCTACGTTGCCGCAAGGGGTTTGACATTAATGGAACATCCATATCCCTAACCTAGAAAAATACTATGGCATAAATTGTAACGCTTTTAACTTGATTAACGACTTTCTATCAGATAGGACTCAGACTGTTGTCTTGGAGGGTGAAATGTCAGACACGGCCTCTGTTACATCGGGTGTACCCCAAGGCACAGTTCTGGGCCCAATCCTATTCCTCATCTACATTAATGATCTATCCGAATATATCCAACATAGTACCCATCGTCTCTTCGCTGATGACAGCATCATTTATAAAGAAATTAAAACACAAAATGACACCACATTACTCCAAGAAGATATTGATTCAGCTGGTAGATGGGAGCAAGATTGGCTCATGAAATTTCACCCCGATAAATGTAACCTACTCAGCATCACACAAAAACGTAAGCCATTTCTCTTTACATATAAACTACATAACCACCCCCTTCAAAAAGTAAATGATGCAAAATATTTAGGCCTAACCTTGCAAAGCAATCTAAAATGGGACAAACATATTAACTCGATAACCAATAAAGCAAACCAATCACTAGGATTCTTGAAACGCAACCTAAAATTCACATCATCTAAAGCAAAAGACCATGCATACAAAGCACTAGTAAGAACCAAGCTAGAATTCTCCAGTACTATCTGGGACCCACATTCTAAAACACAAAAACACCAAATTGAGACGGTACAGCGACGTGCTGCCAGATTCGTTACCAACCGATACCATAACACTAGTTCAGTCTCCGAAATGATCGACAACGGTTGTTAATAGGTTGAACCTAAACTGGCCAACACTTGAGACACGCAGAGTTAGATACAGATTGATTCTCTTCTGTGTGAGGATAGAGTGGCTGGACGTAAATCTGCCCCAGAACTTCTTCGTGGTGTAAGCCACAACCTGAGAGGGGGCCAGCCCAATGTGTAACCTGAGAGGGGGCCAGCCCAATGTGTAACCTACCACCAAACCTGAGAGGGGGCCAGCCCAATGTGTAACCTGAGAGGGGGCCAGCCCAATGTGTAACCTGAGAGGGGGCCAGCCCAATGTGTAACCTGAGAGGGGGCCAGCCCAATGTGTAACCTGAGAGGGGGCCAGCCCAATGTGTAACCTGAGAGGGGGCCAGCCCGATGCTTGTTAGTTGTTAAAATCATCAAAAGCATATTCATTCAATTCAATGTAAGTCATTGTGGTCATGTGAAGTTGTCTCCAAAGTATTTTATAATTTACGTCTCACTCACCCAAAACGACATGTTCAATTAAACATAATTATTATATGAGGCACAAAATGAATTCAATAAAACCATGTTATACACCTGATGATTGTTGCGTGTTATATTCAATTCCATGGTATAACGTCATTGTGGTCCAAAGTTTAAAAAAAATTCTCCCAAAAGACATAAAATATAATCAATAAAACCATATTCAATTTAATGGTATAAGTCATTTTCAGATTAAACCCACCAATCTTCCAAAATATTAATGTATAACCCATATAAACTGATTTGGCCGAAACGTCCTATCCTGAAAAAAGGGCCGGCCGAAACGTCCTAGTCCGGAACGTCCTAGGCCGAAAGATCCATGTCCGAAACGAATACAGGTAATTTCGGCCCTCGGTAAATTCGGCCCAGTGTTTTTTCTGTAGTAAGTTCTGTTGTATTATCTATGTGTTCACTCTATGACTTGAAATTGCTGTTTATTAATACTGAGATCATTGTAGGCCTATATAATTGTGTACATTTGTGTAAAAATAAAAATAGATGTAACGTAATGCAGACTTGTTCGGTTTTATTCTATTTCAACAGTAGACATGTAGTATGCATGCAAAGAATTACCGTATGCAAACACACACTCTTCATCCTATTTGTTAAATCAAATAACAATTAAACTAAGAGAAGGCGAGGCTTGGATTCTTGGTCTTGTAGATATTAATTATTTTTCACTGTGGCCGAAATCACTGGGCCGAAAACACCGAGGGCCGAAATCACCGGATACCGTCCGAAACATCCTACATTCGTTATAAACACATCCCTTCATACAAATTATCTTTTTATCCAAGAACCGTCATCCAATGGAACTTGTTACCACTTGCCGCACATGAAGCAATAACAGTTGATGGCTTTAAAGCACTCATCCCTGTTTCTGCCCTCCCAACCATGATCTAATTTTAAAGCATTCATTCTATCATCTATGTACAAAATCTTAAACAAGCACTGTAGTATATTTGTCTTTGGACATTCACTTATTTGTTAATTAATCATTGTAAATATCATCATCTCAAAATTCACCGGCGACGACACATAATCCTCAATATTGAGGGAGTGCCAAAATCACCAAGAAGAAGAAGAAAACTCCTCCATGGCCATACCCCACCCACTTTAAAACTCTGCTTTAAAATGAACTTGCATGCTACATAACATGTTTACCTCCGTGTTTCTCCAAACACCACCCTTGATCATTATTCGTGGCATCTTCACAGATATAAAGTACCAAAATCAACAACAAGAACTCAAATTTGATCACGAAACAAATTTAAACGCTGTAATGAAAACGATAACCACTTTTGCCCAATCAATAAGGAAACGCAATAGAGTAAAATACGGTTATCCGTTTGTGAATGCGTACCCTCTAGCAAGCAATAAGTAC
>CM026387.1:96497465-96502504 GCA_014843695.1 Archivesica marissinica | reverse complement strand
ACATAGTAAGTCAACTTTTAACCGTTAAACTATCTACAAGTACTAGTACTTGGTGTTCCCATAAGGGGAAAGAAAATACGGAAAAGAAGAAGAAGAATAAGAGAAATAAATTGAGAACATTGCAGTAAAGGTTAACGGCATTTTGAGCCATAAATAAGGAACGTTACACCACTGAGTATGGATAGTTGTGAGCCCATATCCATTATGCACATAATACACATAACCCAACTTTCTACATTGGGATTGGATACCCAATTTAAGGGCTCTTTAATATCACTATCTTAATTCAGAAATAGAACCGAAATTCGATATTGATGAATGACATCTGGGGCCTTAAATAAGGAATGTGACGCCACTGAATATGCATAGGCCCCCAAACAATACACACAAACTACATACACCGAAGGTTTATACCTTGGGGATGGATACCCAAAATATGGGCTTCTCTAATGCCACTATTTGCATTAACATATATATGAAACAAACCAGCCCACTGGGCTTTAAATAAGGAATGTGACACCAGTGACTACCCATAGGTAGGGACCCACAAGCAATACACATATAATACATACAACAATAACTTTCTACCTTGGGGATGGATACCCAAAATATGGGCTCTTCCATATTACTATGTAATTTCAGAAATAAAAGTAGAAATTTGAACTTGATGAATGGCCCCTGGGTCCCTAAATAGGGAATGTGACACCAGTGAATACCCATAGGCAGGGATCTACAGCCAATACAAACATAACCCATACACCAATAAGTTTCTACCTTGGGGATGAATACCCAAACTATGGGCTTCTCTAATACCACTATTTGCATTAAAATATATATGAAACAAATAGCAGATATTTATCCACCGGCCCACTGGGCCGTAAATAAGGAATGTGACACCACTTAATGTGCATGAGTACGAGCACGGGTCCAATAGGCACACAATACATATACACCGAACTTTCTACCTTGGGGATGGATACCCAAAATATGGGTTCTTCCATATTACTATGTAATTTCAGAAATAAAAGTCGATATTTGAACTTGATGAACGGCCACTGGGCCCCTAAATAGGGAATGTGACACCAGTGACTACCCATAGTTAGGAACCAACAATCAATACACACATAATACATACACCAATAAGTTTCTACCTTGGGGATGGATACCCATAATATGGGCTTCTCTAATGCCACTATTTGCAGTAAATATATATATATGAAACAAACAGCCGACATTTATTCACCAGCCCACTGGGGCTTATTTATGGAATGTGACAAAACTGACGATACATGGGTATGAGCCTGGGTCAAATAGGCACACACTACACATACCCAATGGATACCCAATTTATGGGTTCTTCCATATGCAGGCCCGTCGCTGGGCATACGCAAGGACGCACGTGCGTATCATTGGTCTCAGAAAATGAAAAGAATAAAAACTCCAAAAATGCAATAAAACCCCAGTGGGGGTAGTAGGGATACATAAGCGCCGTGATGTGTGGAGTGGTGGAATAATATAATAGAGCCCATTGCAAATATGGTGCAAATTTAGTGTGTGCTATTTTACGTGCTTGTTTAATTGATAAGGGCGACAATCCATACTGATGTTAACATCAACTCTTTGCAACAGTAGTTTCCCTTGAAAATTAATATGTTCCGAGTTATTCCGAAAAAAATGTTTACGTGGCCCGAATTACAAAATGGCTGAGTCCAGATCGGAAATCAGTCCACCTTACCCTGACGTTTTCGAGGAAGGTTTTCGCACTCCAGACAACAATTTGCGGTTGACGTTATTAACTTCGACATGGGAGAAAGTTCACGTCTTTCCATTTCCAAGCAGGTACGCCGAATTGTTCTATACATGATGTGATCATGTGAGCCACCCGTAAACTAGGCCTAGTACATTAAATTTGGTTCTTATCATTACTGGAAAACAGTGTTTGGTAATCACGAATGTGTATATCGCAAAATCAATCGGGAAACATATTTTGCGGCGAAAAGCTGAGCAAATGACAGCGAAGCTTATATACAATAATGAAATTAATTTTATTGTTAGTGGTAGAGTATTAGCTTTGCAATGTGGAGGTCCGGGATCGAATCCCTGAACCATCGTTTTTTTAAAAATTATTATTGAGCTTGGCTGCATCTGAACTTGACCTTTCGAAACTGGAATGACTAACTTTTGTTGTAGATTCCAAGCGGGATGGTACAGAAAATTGCAAAGCCACTACTCCATTGGTAATAATGGCTGAGGTACTCAAAAGCTGCAGCTGGTGTATATAGGGCCTAGTCCTTCTGCTTTGGATTCATCGCCGATGAAGCCACATATGCTGCTACTATTGAGCAAATGGCAATCTGCATTCGATTGTATGACGATGCTGCACCGTGGCATTCGATAAGAGAGGATTTCTTACAAGTTGCTGAATGTGAAAGCACAACTTGCGAGTCATTGTCGGAGGCGTTCATCGAACAGCTAAAGGCGGCAGGGATCGACATCTCCCAAATGAGGGGTCACGGTTATGACGGGGCCGCAAATATGTCCGGAAAATATAGAGGCATACAGGCGCGTATAAAACAAATTTTGCCAGATGCCGCCTACACACATTGCAAGGCACATTGCCTCAACCTCGGCATTATAAATGCATCTAGGGAGAGTTTTGCGCGGATAATGATGGACAAAGTTCAAGAAATCACCTTTGCCATTAACTATTCAGGTAAACGCTATCTTATCTTTCGACTTTATTATAACCTTAGTTTCTATTGAACACATTCTAGCATCGTGTGTGCCACTGTCCCAGTTGTTCTTTCGAAAGTCACGTAACCTAGTAGAAGCTGTGACAGATGTGCATGTACTGTTCACGCAGATGACTGAAGAAAGAAACGACCAGCTGGTCTGGGAAGCACTGTACGATAAGTCCGTAGCCCTCGCACAAGACATGGACGTTGTTCCCACCAACAAACGTTCTGTAAGCGACAGCGTACAGCACAGACCCATTCGAATGCCCCTGCATTCACCATATCTGAATAGTGGATGGTGAATATATACCTACCATTTGTAGATCATTTAGTCTCTGAACTAGATACCCGGCTAATACAAGAGGGGGAAATATTCAAAGCCCAGTTCCTACTTCCTAAACGTGTGCAAAGTCTGACAGATCGGGTAAGTTCTAATTGTCAATTTTAGACATTAAGAATAACGATGTGCACATTGGTCTATATCGGCCTCGTAATTAGTGAACATGTAAATTAAACAAGCACATGAATGTGGACTATCCGTGTTAAAAGTAACAGTACCCTTTACATTTAGTATCTACCGTGAGTCGATGACATGTTGTCACTCGTCAAAATCGTGACATTTGTAAGCTGGAAATCTATGTTACTTCGACTTTTCCAACCAGACACAGACATGATAACTCGTATTCGTGGTGCGCCATGCTAATAAAGTCGGAGGTCACGGATTCGTGGTGCGCCATGCTAATAAAGCTGGAGGTCACGGATTCGTGGTGCGCCATGCTAATAAAGCTGGAGGTCACGGATTCGTGGTGTGTGATGCTAATAAATCTGGAGGTCACGGATTCGTGGTGTGCCATGCTAATAAAGCTGGAGGTCACGGATTCGTGCTGCGCCATGCTAATAAAGCTGGAGGTCACGGATTCGTGGTGTGCCATGCTAATAAAGCTAGAGGTCACGGATTCGTGGTGCGCCATGCTAATAAAGCTGGAGGTCACGGATTCGTGTTGTGTCATGCTAATAAAGCTGGAGGTCACGGATTCGTGCTGCGCCATGCTAATAAAGCTGGAGGTCACGGATTCGAATCCCTCCAGCGAATTTGTTTTCTTCTGAAACATGTTCTTCTGGCTGTATGTTGGTGTGACATTTATCTCTTCAAAACAACACTTACCTGGATCTCTAATACGCATTAATCGCTTTTATCCAACACCATCTATAACTAAAGTCGCCAAAACAATCAGGTTATTTTCGGTGATTGCAAAGCTCGGGTGAGTAGTCGTACTTTCCTAGATAAATGACATATCTAGTGAATGACACCAAACTAGCCTACCACTACTAATATTGCGCATGATATCAGAATTACCATGTCACCTGATAGTTGTACTCAGTGATTTCCATGGATCTCGGTACCGCTAAACATTATTTTTCATCATATACAGGAAATCCATTCAGCCTTCAGATCAGATGTTACTGAGAATCTTGAACAATTCACCATGGAGTTACACCGATGGAAACTGCGGTATGATGTGATGAACACAGACGAACCAACTGACAGTCTAGCGGAATCGGTATCCTTAGCTAATGTGGATCTATATCCAACTGACAGTCTAGCGGAATCGGTATCCTTAGCTAATGTGGATCTATATCCAACTGACAGTCTAGCGGAATCGGTATCCTTAGCTAATGTGGATCTATATCCAACTGACAGTCTAGCGGAATCGGTATCCTTAGCTAATGTGGATCTATATCCAACTGACAGTCTAGCGGAATCGGTATCCTTAGCTAATGTGGATCTATATCCAAATGTTAGAGCGTGCCTTTGTGTTCTGGCTGCTATGCCTGTTGCGATGGCGACCGATGAACGGTCATTTAGCACAATGCGCCGTGTGAAAACCTATCTGAGGAGGACCAATGTCAACAAAACGCCTTTCTGGGCTTGGGCTTCTCAACATATACGGGGAAAAAGAACTAGACAGTCAAGAAATAGTAGATATTTTTGCAAGACGAAAGGAGCGAAGGATGGCATTATTATTTAAAGTTTAAGTTGGTATGTTGATCGCAAATGCCATACTCCATTTTTCCTTACAAACAGCCACATTAATGTATACACAATCTACGATGTTTGTCATATGAATATAAGTATGCAGATGTGTTGAACAGCATTGATGTTAATGATAAGCAGTGTGGAACCCAATCTTACAGTTACAATCTTAGAGATATTTATTAGACCCATATACAATTTCATGATACAATTATTTGCCATATGTAGCATTAGTATGAACTGCAAGCAGTGGGACCACAAATCTGTCC
>CM026387.1:96484965-96494965 GCA_014843695.1 Archivesica marissinica | reverse complement strand
GAGTTGTCTAGGGGGTTTCTCTACCGTTCTTCATATATTATAACTCAACACAGTCTATCATTTTCCTTGGTATAATATCATTTACAACAATCTCATTTATTTCAAATCTATAACATGTATCATATATTCGTGATATCTCGTATCTTATTATTCGCCTCACTATTTCCATGTGTTCATAATAGTTCTATGACTATACTAATTCCCTTCCTTTATCAAACTATTTCAATAGATATATTAGCCAAAACAATCGTTTCTTAAAAGGCCTAATTATCTTCCGTTCACGTATTTAATACGACTTTAATATTTAAGAGTTAATACTTCTTTAAATATTAATTTTTCTAACTATCATAGAAACAGTTTATATTCTAATAGTGAGTTACATATTTCCTTAACGCCTCCATGGCTGGATAAAACTGCACTAATTTCTTCATCATTTTTCATTTCTTAAATAGCAAAATTAACTACTATAACAGACATAACGGCGCCAAACATATGTGATGTTATATAATATTATTACATGTTTATCTGTCATCAAGAAAGCGGCGATAATCTTATATAACTGACCACCTGCACTCGGTTGTGTCAAAATATATTTTGCTCCCGCGCAAACAGAACTGATAATTTAGGAGCGAAAATAATAGCAGACGATTATACATAATACATAATAATCATAATCTTACATGGTTAACAATGTGTCATATATATAAATAAATGTATTTATATAATACATTTCTATTTATATATGACAATAATTTATTCGTGCAAATATATTGTTTGTTTTTTCTATCTTTTGCACAACGTGAGGGACGAAAGGTCGCTGGTGATTTGAGACTTGCTACCGATGTGTACCCATCACGCATTAAAGTTTGAATAGAGTCAATTTTGATGAAAGAAGCTGTACATTACAGACGGATCTGTAGTCCAGTGGTAACACGCTGGACTGGTAATCCAGGGGTCGCATGGACTGGTAATCCAGGGGTCGCAGGTTCGATCCCCGTCTGACCATAATAAAATTAGCAGTCTTTCAGAATATTAACAACCGCAGCAACGAGGACGACGATGGAAACCACAACTAACAACAACCAACTACAATTAGGGGTCGCATGTTCGATCCCCCGTCTGACCCTAATAAAATTAACAGTCTTTCATATGGGACTTTAAAACGAGGTCTCGTGTCGGTGCTTTACATCGTGCACGTAAAAGAACCAGAGGAGACTCTGGAATGGGTATCTGCCTGTTTCATTGCACTATCCTCCAACATTCTAAAATGACTAATCTCTTCAGAAGGCGTCGCTCATATGGGCAACCGGTAGCGACGATAAATAAACGTAACACACAAGCTAGACATTTAATGACAACATTTTGTGAATTTTTATTTCAAATTATAATGGTTTACAGTTAGATTTTGCTAATCTTATATTGTTCTCCAGTTGTTATTCGTTGAGAAAGATCCCGGATACCCATACAAAACGTATTTCAGGCACGGGCGGATACCGAGATTCGAACATACAGTGATGATGGGCACCTGAACTATTTCTGGAAGCCTGGCTGGTTTTCTCTAAGCATATGATCAGATTGTGACTCCACGAAAGTACAGTTGGTCTATGAACCGCTGAGCGCGATACGAGTAACGCATCGTTCTTTATCAAAGGGAACAATCTGCTTCCTCCATTTAGTAATAGGCTTATCAATGGGAATATCTTAATGTTGTTGTCTTAAGTAATTCGTTCCACAGCTTTCACAGTGTCTGTTTAGTGTCTAGTTAGTGAATGATGGGGACCATATTTTACACACAATGTGTGGGTGTGAATCCCACTGCATATGTAGTATTCTTTCATGTGATGAAACTGTCGAGTTGGCTTGCGGAAAGTCAGTGGTTCGACATGGTTACTGGTGATTGAATGAAATGCTGCTAGGAGGTGCACCCGGTGTCTTCTTACACCAATAACAGATGGATAGTCGTCATATGACATTAGCTGTCGGTGCAACTTTAAACCCCCAACAAACAAATAGTTAGAACTATTAAAATTATCACCCAAGATCCACAACTTAATTCTCAGTCTGAAGCTGTTTATCTGTCAGTGTTTACAATTTATCTTTAATACAGTAATGTCCGTCCCTTCAAGTATATTTTCAGGAGAGAGAAACCGTAAGCTGTCACTTGCTTTCCGTCCACTAAGTGTTGTAAATAATAATGTACATGATAGAAAATAAATATGCTTAAACTAAGTATATTTTACTTCAAATGACTACACATATACGAAAAATTGATTTCAATAATGTTTCAATTTAAATTGCCTTATTTCCTAATCATAGTCACATATTAACTTAAAAAACTACTCTTTCCTAAATATTACCTTAGAAATGACTGAAAATCTTGTATATGAAACATCATCTATGTGGGGAAGGACATTACGAGGATGGACATTACGGATAACCTTCCTTTTTTGTTAATATTTTTTTAATTCATACCGAACAAATGAAAATGAACTGTTGCCGTGATGATAGTTATTTGCAGAAGAAATAATGGGGCGATTCATTTTCCTATCTTATTTTAGATTTACTGTAGGATATATATTTTTTTTCAAACTAAAAATATATCAGTTTATTATTCCTACATGAACTAACACATGGGATACAACCGTATTATAAACCATTACAAAGCATAAATGTTTTACCACGAAAACGTATTCAGTCATGATACAACTTCAAATTAAGGGCAATGGATTTTTCTAAATGATAAAAAAAGGTTTTACCATCTTTCAATTTTGGAATGTTTTTGACATGCAAATAGTGAAAATATGCAATATTCATAATATGCAAACTATCTTAATACACTTCATAATGTGCTAAGATTTCGTAATGAACTTTTGCGCACATATACAACATATCAATTACTTTGACCTGCTGTATTTGTTATTCAAATAAATTCATTATTGTGGGTGGAATAAGCATGTACAACTACTGTTCTTGAACTTGCCCATTTACTGTGCACCAGACCAGCCATACGTTTTTAATCTCACAGCCTCTGACCGCACGGCGTGCATACTCTGATATAATAGGGTGTCCGGGATTCCAACTAGTTCTTGTGTCCGTAATATGAACTGTCTGGCCCGTTACAATCACGCCACTGATGGTCGTCGTTAAAATAAAACCTAACAAATATAGTCAGTATATTTAAAACGACGTGTTTCCTTTGCATAAGTTAGTACCCACTCCCTGTTCCACCACATTCACCTCAGTCACTGTTAGTTAGTACCCACTCCCTGTTCCACCACATTCACCTCAGTCACTGTTAGTTAGTACCCACTCCCTGTTCCACCACATTCACCTCAGTCACTGTTAGTTAGTACCCACTCCCTGTTCCACCACAGTCACTGTTAGTTAATACCCACTCCCTGTTCCACCACATTCACCTAAGTCACTGTTAGTTAGTACCCACTCCCTGTTCCACCACATTCACCTCAGTCACTGTTAGTTAGTACCCACTCCCTGTTCCACCACATTCACCTCAGTCACTGTTAGTTAGTACCCATTCCCTGTTCCACCACATTCACGGTTAGTTAGTACCACTCCCTGTTCCACCAGTCACTGTTAGTTAGTACCCACTCCCTGTTCCACCACAGTCACTGTTAGTTAGTACCCACTCCCTGTTCCACCACATTCACTGTCAGTTAGTACCCATTCCCTGTTCCACCACATTCACGGTTAGTTAGTACCCATTCCCTGTTCCACCACATTCACGGTTAGTTAGTACCCATCCCTGTTCCACCACATTCACTGTTAGTTAGTACCCATTCCCTGTTCCACCACATTCACGGTTAGTTAGTACCCATTCCCTGTTCCACCACATTCACAAACCACCCCACCACATTCACTGTTAGTTAGTACCCATTCCCTGTTCCACCACATTCACAAACCACCCCCACACATTCACTGTTAGTTAGTACCCATTCCCTGTTCCACCACATTCACGGTTAGTTAGTACCCATTCCCTGTTCCACCACATTCACCTCAGTCACTGTTAGTTAGTACCCATTCCCTGTTCCACCACATTCACCTCAGTCACTGTTAGTTAGTACCCATTCCCTGTTCCACCACATTCACCTCAGTCACTGTTAGTTAGTACCCATTCCCTGTTCCACCACATTCACCTCAGTCACTGTTAGTTAGTACCCATTCCCTGTTCCACCACATTCACCTCAGTCACTGTTAGTTAGTACCCATTCCCTGTTCCACCACATTCACCCAGTCACTGTTGTAGTACCATTCCCTGTTCCACACATTCACCTCAGTCACTGTTAGTTAGTACCCATTCCCTGTTCCACCACATTCACCTCAGTCACTGTTAGTTAGTACCCATTCCCTGTTCCACCACATTCACCTCAGTCACTGTTAGTTAGTACCCACTCCCTGTTCCACCACATTCACCTCAGTCACTGTTAGTTAGTACCCATTCCCTGTTCCACCACATTCACCTGTCACTGTTAGTACCCACTCCCTGTTCCACCACATTCACCTGTCACTGTTAGTTAGTACCCACTCCCTGTTCCACATTCACCTCAGTCACTGTTAGTTAGTACCTATTCCCTGTTCCACCACATTCACCTCAGTCACTGTTAGTTAGTACCCATTCCCTGTTCCACCACATTCACCTCAGTCACTGTTAGTTAGTACCCATTCCCTGTTCCACCACATTCACCTCAGTCACTGTTAGTTAGTACCCATTCCTGTTCCACCACATTCACCTCAGTCACTGTTAGTTAGTACCTTCCTGTTCCACCACATTCACCTCAGTCACTGTTAGTTAGTACCCATTCCTGTTCCACCACATTCACCTCAGTCACTGTTAGTTAGTACCCATTCCCTGTCCACATTCACCCAGTCACTGTTAGTTAGTACCCATTCCCTGTTCCACCACATTCACCTCAGTCACTGTTAGTTAGTACCCATTCCCTGTTCCACCACATTCACCTCAGTCACTGTTAGTTAGTACCCATTCCCTGTTCCACCACATTCACCTCAGTCACTGTTAGTTAGTACCCATTCCCTGTTCCACCACATTCACCTCAGTCACTGTTAGTTAGTACCCATTCCCTGTTCCACCACATTCACCTCAGTCACTGTTAGTTAGTACCCATTCCCTGTTCCACCACATTCACCTCAGTCACTGTTAGTTAGTACCCATTCCCTGTTCCACCACATTCACCTCAGTCACTGTTAGTTAGTACCCATTCCCTGTTCCACCACATTCACCTCAGTCACTGTTAGTTAGTACCCATTCCCTGTTCCACCACATTCACCTCAGTCACTGTTAGTTAGTACCCACTCCCTGTTCCACCACATTCCCTCAGTCACTGTTAGTTAGTACCCATTCCCTGTTCCACCACATTCACCTGTCATTGTTAGTACCCACTCCCTGTTCCACCACATTCACCTGTCACTGTTAGTTAGTACCCACTCCCTGTTCCACCACATTCACCTCAGTCACTGTTAGTTAGTACCCATTCCCTGTTCCACCACATTCACCTCAGTCACTGTTAGTTAGTACCCATTCCCTGTTCCACCACATTCACCTCAGTCACTGTTAGTTAGTACCCATTCCCTGTTCCACCACATTCACCTCAGTCACTGTTAGTTAGTACCCATTCCCTGTTCCACCACATTCACCTCAGTCACTGTTAGTTAGTACCCATTCCCTGTTCCACCACATTCACCTCAGTCACTGTTAGTTAGTACCCATTCCCTGTTCCACCACATTCACCTCAGTCACTGTTAGTTAGTACCCATTCCCTGTTCCACCACATTCACCTCAGTCACTGTTAGTTAGTACCCATTCCCTGTTCCACC
The DNA here is from genome assembly GCA_014843695.1 of Archivesica marissinica. Taxonomy (NCBI): domain Eukaryota; kingdom Metazoa; phylum Mollusca; class Bivalvia; order Venerida; family Vesicomyidae; genus Archivesica; species Archivesica marissinica. The sequence continues at coordinate 96,489,115 of CM026387.1, read as the reverse complement.
ACATTCACCTCAGTCACTGTTAGTTAGTACCCATTCCCTGTTCCACCACATTCACCTCAGTCACTGTTAGTTAGTACCCATTCCCTGTTCCACCACATTCACCTCAGTCACTGTTAGTTAGTACCCATTCCCTGTTCCACCACATTCACCTCAGTCACTGTTAGTTAGTACCCATTCCCTGTTCCACCACATTCACCTCAGTCACTGTTAGTTAGTACCTATTCCCTGTTCCACCACATTCACCTCAGTCACTGTTAGTTAGTACCCACTCCCTGTTCCACCACATTCACCTCAGTCACTGTTAGTTAGTACCCACTCCCTGTTCCACCACATTCCCTCAGTCACTGTTAGTTAGTACCCATTCCCTGTTCCACAACATTCACCTCAGTCACTGTTAGTTAGTACCCATTCCCTGTTCCACCACATTCACCTCATTCACTGTTAGTTAGTACCCATTCCCTGTTCCACCACATTCACCTCAGTCACTGTTAGTTAGTACCTATTCCCTGTTCCACCACATTCACCTTAGTCACTGTTAGTTAGTACCCACTCCCTGTTCCACCACATTCACCTCAGTCACTGTTAGTTAGTACCCACTCCCTGTTCCACCACATTCCCTCAGTCACCGTTAGTTAGTACCCATTCCCTGTTCCACCATATTCACCTGTCACTGTTAGTACCCACTCCCAGTTCCACCACATACACCTGTCACTGTTAGTTAGTACCCACTCCCTGTTCCACCACATTCACCTGTCACTGTTAGTACCCACTCCCTGTTCCACCACATTCACCTGTCACTGTTAGTTAGTACCCACTCCCTGTTCCACCACATTCACCTCAGTCACTGTTAGTTAGTACCTATTCCCTGTTCCACCACATTCACCTCAGTCACTGTTAGTTAGTACCCATTCCCTGTTCCACCACATTCACCTCAGTCACTGTTAGTTAGTACCTATTCCCTGTTCCACCACATTCACCTCAGTCACTGTTAGTTAGTACCCATTCCCTGTTCCACCACATTCACCTCAGTCACTGTTAGTTAGTACCCATTCCCTGTTCCACCACATTCACCTCAGTCACTGTTAGTTAGTACCCATTCCCTGTTCCACCACATTCACGGTTAGTTAGTACCCATTCCCTGTTCCACCACATTCACGGTTAGTTAGTACCTACTCCCTGTTCCACCACATTCATGGTTAGTTAGTACCCATTCCCTGTTCCACCACATTCACCTCAGTCACTGTTCGTTAGTACCCATTCCCTGTTCCACCACATTCACTATACTCAGTCACTGTTAGTTAGTACCCATTCCCTGTTCCACCACATTCACCTCAGTCACTGTTAGTTAGTACCCATTCCCTGTTCCACCACATTCACCTCAGTCACTGTTAGTTAGTACCCATTCCCTGTTCCACCACATTCACCTCAGTCACTGTTAGTTAGTACCCATCCTGTTCCACCACATTCACCTCAGTCACTGTTAGTTAGTACCCATTCCCTGTTCCACCACATTCACCTCAGTCACTGTTAGTTAGTACCTATTCCCTGTTCCACCACATTCACCTCAGTCACTGTTAGTTAGTACCTATTCCCTGTTCCACCACATTCACCTCAGTCACTGTTAGTTAGTACCCATTCCCTGTTCCACCACATTCACCTCAGTCACTGTTAGTTAGTACCCATTCCCTGTTCCACCACATTCCTCAGTCACTGTTAGTTAGTACCCATTCCCTGTTCCACCACATTCACCTGTCACTGTTAGTACCCCCCTGTTCCACCACATTCACCTGTCACTGTTAGTTAGTACCCATCCCTGTTCCACCACATTCACCTCAGTCACTGTTAGTTAGTACCCATTCCCTGTTCCACCACATTCACCTCAGTCACTGTTAGTTAGTACCCATTCCCTGTTCCACCACATTCACCTCAGTCACTGTTAGTTAGTACCCATTCCCTGTTCCACCACATTCACCTCAGTCACTGTTAGTTAGTACCCATTCCCTGTTCCACCACATTCACCTCAGTCACTGTTAGTTAGTACCCATTCCCTGTTCCACCACATTCACCTCAGTCACTGTTAGTTAGTACCCATTCCCTGTTCCACCACATTCACCTCAGTCACTGTTAGTTAGTACCCATTCCCTGTTCCACCACATTCACCTCAGTCACTGTTAGTTAGTACCCATTCCCTGTTCCACCACATTCACCTCAGTCACTGTTAGTTAGTACCCATTCCCTGTTCCACCACATTCACCTCAGTCACTGTTAGTTAGTACCCATTCCCTGTTCCACCACATTCACCTCAGTCACTGTTAGTTAGTACCCATTCCCTGTTCCACCACATTCACCTCAGTCACTGTTAGTTAGTACCCATTCCCTGTTCCACCACATTCACCTCAGTCACTGTTAGTTAGTACCCATTCCCTGTTCCACCACATTCACCTCAGTCACTGTTAGTTAGTACCCATTCCCTGTTCCACCACATTCACCTCAGTCACTGTTAGTTAGTACCCATTCCCTGTTCCACCACATTCACCTCAGTCACTGTTAGTTAGTACCCATTCCCTGTTCCACCACATTCACCTCAGTCACTGTTAGTTAGTACCCATTCCCTGTTCCACCACATTCACCTCAGTCACTGTTAGTTAGTACCCATTCCCTGTTCCACCACATTCACCTCAGTCACTGTTAGTTAGTACCCATTCCCTGTTCCACCACATTCACCTGTCACTGTTAGTACCCCTCCCTGTTCCACCACATTCACCTGTCACTGTTAGTTAGTACCCATTCCCTGTTCCACCACATTCACCTCAGTCACTGTTAGTTAGTACCCATTCCCTGTTCCACCACATTCACGTTAGTTAGTACCCATTCCCTGTTCCACCACATTCACGGTTAGTTAGTACCTACTCCCTGTTCCACCACATTCATGGTTAGTTAGTACCCATTCCCTGTTCCACCACATTCACCTCAGTCACTGTTAGTTAGTACCCATTCCCTGTTCCACCACATTCACCTCAGTCACTGTTAGTTAGTACCCATTCCCTGTTCCACCACATTCACCTCAGTCACTGTTAGTTAGTACCCATTCCCTGTTCCACCACATTCACCTCAGTCACTGTTAGTTAGTACCCATTCCCTGTTCCACCACATTCACCTCAGTCACTGTTAGTTAGTACCTATTCCCTGTTCCACCACATTCACCTCAGTCACTGTTAGTTAGTACCCATTCCCTGTTCCACCACATTCACCTCAGTCACTGTTAGTTAGTACCCATTCCCTGTTCCACCACATTCACCTCAGTCACTGTTAGTTAGTACCCATTCCCTGTTCCACCACATTCACCTCAGTCACTGTTAGTTAGTACCCATTCCCTGTTCCACCACATTCACCTCAGTCACTGTTAGTTAGTACCCATTCCCTGTTCCACCACATTCACCTGTCACTGTTAGTACCCACTCCCTGTTCCACCACATTCACCTCAGTCACTGTTAGTTAGTACCCATTCCCTGTTCCACCACATTCACCTCAGTCACTGTTAGTTAGTACCCATTCCCTGTTCCACCACATTCACCTCAGTCACTGTTAGTTAGTACCCATTCCCTGTTCCACCACATTCACCTCAGTCACTGTTAGTTAGTACCCATTCCCTGTTCCACCACATTCACCTCAGTCACTGTTAGTTAGTACCCATTCCCTGTTCCACCACATTCACCTCAGTCACTGTTAGTTAGTACCCATTCCCTGTTCCACCACATTCACCTGTCACTGTTAGTTAGTACCTATTCCCTGTTCCACCACATTCACCTCAGTCACTGTTAGTTAGTACCCATTCCCTGTTCCACCACATTCACCTCAGTCACTGTTAGTTAGTACCCATTCCCTGTTCCACCACATTCACCTCAGTCACTGTTAGTTAGTACCCATTCCCTGTTCCACCACATTCACCTCAGTCACTGTTAGTTAGTACCCACTCCCTGTTCCACCACATTCACCTCAGTCACTGTTAGTTAGTACCCATTCCCTGTTCCACCACATTCACCTCAGTCACTGTTAGTTAGTACCCATTCCCTGTTCCACCACATTCACCTCAGTCACTGTTAGTTAGTACCCATTCCCTGTTCCACCACATTCACCTCAGTCACTGTTA
>CM026387.1:96462882-96483965 GCA_014843695.1 Archivesica marissinica | reverse complement strand
CATCTATCACCTACAATAGATCTATCCGGCATATTGGGCAGGTGAATCAACCATTACTTGAGGAAAAACGTGAACTCCGTGGAATACTCGCTGTTTTCTGGTTTTCCCTTATTGAAATTCTTGGCCCAAGCTGTACACTTGACAGTCACTTGATGCCTTGTGGGTATTGTGTTGAACTGGACCATCACTGCCGGATTGATGTAGCCGTCAGTGTCTCGTCTCAGGAAGTAATACAGTGGGAATCCCAGCCTAGGGTAATATTCAATAGGCTGACCCTCGGAACTGTCTGTGCCAATGAGATCTACCGAAGTTTTAGTCTGTAAAAAAATAAGCATACACATCATTAGGGGTGATATAAGTATCATTTTGCAAAGAATATTTATTCCTATTCACAAAGGCTGTATGCAAGAGTTGTTTTTTATACTTGCAATGTTAATAAGACATGCTAAATATAATTTACACACATCAGCTCTTCCACATCAGCTCTTCCACATCAGCACTTCCATATCAGCTCTTCCACATCAGCTCTTCCACATCAGCTCTTCCACATCAGCACTTCCACATCAGTTCTTCCACATCAGCACTTCCACATCAGCTCTTCCACATCAACACTTCCACATCAGCACTTCCATATCAGCACTTCCACATCAGCACTTCCATATCAGTTCTTCCACATCAGCATTTCCACATCAGCACTTCCACATCAGCACTTCCACATCAGCTCTTCCACATCAGCACTTCCACATCAGCACTTCCACATCAGCACTTCCACATCAGCTCTTCCACATCAGCACTTCCACATCAGCACTTCCACATCAGCACTTCCATATCAGTTCTTCGCTAATCTTATTTACCAAGCAGATGGCACTGGGTATAAAAATGTAAATTTTTGAAACCACAGCCATTGACAAGCGACATGGCTATTTTTAGATCTCATTGAAATCACGTGAGTAGTATGCGTATGGCTGCGTCAAACGCCAAATAATTTACAGTCAAATTCAGGAGAATAATAAACAAGACAGGGATAGTCAAAACATATTTGAAATGTCTGATTCATTTGTTTAATGAGATACTTATGTAATAATGGTTTTATAATGGGTACAATCACATGACAACAACCTTCTTAGACACCCTGACAGTGATTTTGAGCAGGAACACAACCTTAATGTTTCCAGTTAATTGATAAAACTTTCATGCTGTCCAGACCAGCAGATCTATGACAGATGTAATGTATGGTACTGTTGTCCAGACCAGCAGGTATATGACAAATGTAATGTATTGTACTGTTGTCCAGACCAGCAGGTATATGACAGATATAATGTATTATACTGCTGTCCAGACCAGCAGGTATATGACAGATATAATGTATTATACTGCTGTCCAGACCAGCAGGTATATGACAGATGTAATGTATTGTACTGTTGTCCAGACCAGCAGGTATATGACAGATGTAATGAAAATACTGCTGTCCAGACCAGCAGGTATATGACAGATGTAATGTATTGTACTGCTGTTCAGACCAGCAGGTCTATAAGAGATGTAATGTATTGTACTGTTGTTCAGACCAGCAGGTATATGACAGATATAATGTATTATACTGCTGTCCAGACCAGCAGGTATATGACAGATGTAATGTATTGTACTGTTGTCCAGACCAGCAGGTATATGACAGATGTAATGTATTATACTGCTGTCCAGACCAGCAGGTATATGACAGATGTAATGTATTGTACTGCTGTTCAGACCAGCAGGTCTATAACAGATGTAATGTATTGTACTGTTGTCCAGACCAGCAGGTATATGACAGATATAATGTACTATACTGTTGTCCAGACCAGCAGGTATATGACATATGTAATGTATTGTACTGTTGTCCAGACCAGCAGGTATATGACAGATGTAATGTATTATACTGTTGTCCAGACCAGCAGGTATATGACATATGTAATGTATTGTACTGTACTGTTGTCCAGACCAGCAGCTCTATGACAAATGTAATGTATTATACTGCTGTCCAGACAAGCAGGTATATGACAGATGTAATGTACTATACTGTTGTCCAGACCAGCAGATCTATGACAGATGTAATGTATTGTACTGTTGTCCAGACCAGCAGATCTATGACAGATGTAATGTATTATACTGTTGTCCAGACCAGCAGAACAAAAAACCCACCACAGTTATGACAGATGTAAAATACTGTGTCCAGACCAGCAGTATATGACATATGTAATGTATTATACTGTTGTCCAGACCAGCAGATCTATGACAGATGTAATGTATTATACTGTTGTCCAGACCAGCAGATCTATGACAGATGTAATGTATTGTACTGTTGTCCAGACCAGCAGGTATATGACAGATGTAATGTATTATACTGTTGTCCAGACCAGCAGATCTATGACAGATGTAATGTACTATACTGCTGTCCAGACCAGCATGTATATGACAGATGTAATGTATTATACTGTTGTCCAGACCAGCAGATCTATGACAGATGTAATGTATTGTACTGTTTCCGACCAGTTATGACAATGTAATGTATATACTGTTGTCCAGACCACAGTATATGACAGATGTAATGTACTATACTGTTGTCCAGACCAGCAGTTATATGACAGATGTAATGTATTATACTGTTGTCCAGACCAGCAGATCTATGACAGATGTAATGTATTATACTGTTGTCCAGACCAGCAGGTATATGACAGATGTAATGTATTATACTGTTGTCCAGACCAGCAGATCTATGACAGATGTAATGTACTATACTGCTGTCCAGACCAGCATGTATATGACAGATGTAATGTATTATACTGTTGTCCAGACCAGCAGATCTATGACAGATGTAATGTATTGTACTGTTGTCCAGACCAGCATATCTATGACAGATGTAATGTACTATACTGTTGTCCAGACCAGCAGATATATGACAGATGTAATGTATTATACTGTTGTCCAGACCAGCAGTTATGACAGATGTAATGTATTGATACTGTTGTCCAGACCAGCAGATATATGACAGATGTAATGTATTACTGTTGTCAGACCAGCAGGTATATGACAGATGTAATGTATTATACTGTTGTCCAGACCAGCAGATCTATGACAGATGTAATGTATTGTACTGTTGTCCAGACCAGCAGATCTATGACAGATGTAATGTATTATACTGTTGTCCAGACCAGCAGATATATGACAGATGTAATGTATTATACTGTTGTCCAGACCAGCAGATCTATGACAGATGTAATGTACTATACTGTTGTCCAGACCAGCAGATCTATGACAGATGTAATGTACTATACTGTTGTCCAGACCAGCAGCTCTATGACAGATGTAATGTATTATACTGTTGTCCAGACCAGCAGTTATGACAATGTAATGAAACAGCATATCTATGACAGATGTAATGTATTGTACTGTTGTCCAGACCAGCAGATCTATGACAGATGTAATGTATTGTACTGTTGTCCAGACCAGCAGATATATGACAGATGTAATGTATTATACTGTTGTCCAGACCAGCAGATATATGACAGATGTAATGTATTGTACTGTTGTCCAGACCAGCAGGTCTATGACAGATGTAATGTATTGTACTGTGTCCAGACCAGCAATCTATGACAGATGTAATGTACTTGTCCAGACCAGCATGTATATGACAGATGTAATGTATTATACTGTTGTCCAGACCAGCAGATCTATGACAGATGTAATGTATTGTACTGTTGTCCAGACCAGCATATCTATGACAGATGTAATGTAATACTGTTGTCCAGACCAGCAGATATATGACAGATGTAATGTACTATACTGTTGTCCAGACCAGCAGTATATGACAGATGTAATGTATTGTGTCCAGACCAGCAGATATATGACAGATGTAATGTATTATACTGTTGTCCAGACCAGCAGATATATGACAGATGTAATGTATTATACTGTTGTCCAGACCAGCAGGTCTATGACAGATGTAATGTATTGTACTGGTGTCCAGACCAGCAGATCTATGACAGATGTAATGTACTATACTGTTGTCCAGACCAGCAGATATATGACAGATGTAATGTATTATACTGTTGTCCAGACCAGCAGATCTATGACAGATGTAATGTATTATACTGTTGTCCAGACCAGCAGGTATATGACAGATGTAATGTACATACTGCTGTCCAGACCAGCAGGTATATGACAATGTAATGTATTATACTGTTGTCCGACCAGCAGATCTATGACAGATGTAATGTATTATACTGTTGTCCAGACCAGCAGATCTATGACAGATGTAATGTATTGTACTGTTGTCCAGACCAGCAGGTATATGACAGATGTAATGTATTATACTGTTGTCCAGACCAGCAGATCTATGACAGATGTAATGTACTATACTGCTGTCCAGACCAGCATGTATATGACAGATGTAATGTATTATACTGTTGTCCAGACCAGCAGATCTATGACAGATGTAATGTATTATACTGTTGTCCAGACCAGCAGGTATATGACAGATGTAATGTATTATACTGTTGTCCAGACCAGCAGATATATGACAGATGTAATGTATTATACTGCTGTCCAGACCAGCAGTATATGACAGATGTAATGTATTATACTGTTGTCCAGACCAGCAGATTATGACAGATGTAATGTATTTAGTGTCCAGACCAGCAGGTATATGACAGATGTAATGTATTATACTGCTGTCCAGACCAGCAGTATATGACAGATGTAATGTATTGTACTGTTGTCCAGACCAGCAGGTATATGACAGATGTAATGTATTATACTGCTGTCCAGACCAGCAGATATATGACAGATGTAATGTATTGTACTGTTGTCCAGACCAGCATATCTATGACAGATGTAATGTACTATACTGTTGTCCAGACCAGCAGATATATGACAGATGTAATGTATTATACTGTTGTCCAGACCAGCAGGTCTATGACAGATGTAATGTATTGTACTGGTGTCCAGACCAGCAGATCTATGACAGATGTAATGTACTATACTGTTGTCCAGACCAGCAGATATATGACAGATGTAATGTATTATACTGTTGTCCAGACCAGCAGATCTATGACAGATGTAATGTATTATACTGTTGTCCAGACCAGCAGGTATATGACAGATGTAATGTACATACTGCTGTCCAGACCAGCAGGTATATGACATATGTAATGTATTATACTGTTGTCCGACCAGCAGATCTATGACAGATGTAATGTATTATACTGTTGTCCAGACCAGCAGATCTATGACAGATGTAATGTATTGTACTGTTGTCCAGACCAGCAGGTATATGACAGATGTAATGTATTATACTGTTGTCCAGACCAGCAGATCTATGACAGATGTAATGTACTATACTGCTGTCCAGACCAGCATGTATATGACAGATGTAATGTATTATACTGTTGTCCAGACCAGCAGATCTATGACAGATGTAATGTATTATACTGTTTCCAGACCAGCAGGTATATGACAAATGTAATGTATTGTACTGTTGTCCAGACCAGCAGTTATATGACAGATGTAATGTACTATACTGCTGTCCAGACCAGCATGTATATGACAGATGTAATGTATTATACTGTTGTTCAGACCAGCAGGTATATGACAGATGTAATGTATTGTACTGTTGTCCAGACCAGCATATCTATGACAGATGTAATGTATTGTACTGTTGTCCAGACCAGCAGATCTATGACAGATGTAATGTATTATACTGTTGTACAGACCAGCAGATATATGGCAGATGTAATGTATTATACTGTTGTCCATACCAGCAGATCTATGACAGATGTAATGTACTATACTGTTGTCCAGACCAGCAGATCTATGACAGATGTAATGTACTATACTGTTGTCCAGACCAGCAGCTCTATGACAGATGTAATGTATTATACTGTTGTCCAGACCAGCAGCTCTATGACAGATGTAATGTACTATACTGTTGTTCAGACCAGCAGCTCTATGACAGATGTAATGTATTATACCATTGTCCAGACAAGCATATCTATGACAGATGTAATGTATTGTACTGTTGTCCAGACCAGCAGATCTATGACAGATGTAATGTATTGTACTGTTGTCCAGACCAGCAGATATATGACAGATGTAATGTATTATACTGTTGTCCAGACCAGCAGATATATGACAGATGTAATGTATTGTACTGTTGTCCAGACCAGCAGGTCTATGACAGATGTAATGTATTGTACTGTTGTCCAGACCAGCAGATCTATGACAGATGTAATGTACTATACTGCTGTCCAGACCAGCATGTATATGACATATGTAATGTATTATACTGTTGTCCAGACCAGCAGATCTATGACATATGTAATGTATTGTACTGTTGTCCAGACCAGCATATCTATGACAGATGTAATGTACTATACTGTTGTCCAGACCAGCAGATATATGACAGATGTAATGTACTATACTGTTGTCCAGACCAGCAGTTATATGACAGATGTAATGTATTGTACTGTTGTCCAGACCAGCATATCTATGACAGATGTAATGTACTATACTGTTGTCCAGACCAGCAGATATATGACAGATGTAATGTATTATACTGTTGTCCAGACCAGCAGATATATGACAGATGTAATGTATTGTACTGTTGTCCAGACCAGCATATCTATGACAGATGTAATGTATTGTACTGTTGTCCAGACCAGCAGATCTATGACAGATGTAATGTATTATACTGTTGTCCAGACCAGCAGATATATGACAGATGTAATGTATTGTACTGTTGTCCAGACCAGCATATCTATGACAGATGTAATGTATTGTACTGTTGTCCAGACCAGCAGATCTATGACAGATGTAATGTATTATACTGTTGTCCAGACCAGCAGATATATGGCAGATGTAATGCATTATACTGTTATCCATACCAGCAGATCTATGACAGATGTAATGTATTGTACTGTTGTCCAGACCAGCAGGTATATGACAGATGTAATGTATTATACTGTTGTCCAGACCAGCAGGTATATGACAGATGTAATGTATTGTACTGCTGTCCAGACCAGCAGGTATATGACAGATGTAATGTATTATACTGTTGTCCAGACCAGCAGATCTATGACAAATGTAATGTATTGTACTGTTGTCCAGACCAGCAGTTATATGACAGATGTAATGTACTATACTGCTGTCCAGACCAGCATGTATATGACAGATGTAATGTATTATACTGTTGTCCAGACCAGCAGATCTATGACAGATGTAATGTATTGTACTGTTGTCCAGACCAGCAGGTATATGACAGATGTAATGTATTATACTGCTGTCCAGACCAGCAGATATATGACAGATGTAATGTATTGTACTGTTGTCCAGACCAGCATGTATATGACAGATGTAATGTATTATACTGATGTCCAGACCAGCAGATATATGACAGATGTAATGTATTGTACTGTTGTCCAGACCAGCATATCTATGACAGATGTAATGTACTATACTGTTGTCCAGACCAGCAGATATATGACAGATGTAATGTATTATACTGTTGTCCAGACCAGCAGGTCTATGACAGATGTAATGTATTGTACTGGTGTCCAGACCAGCAGATCTATGACAGATGTAATGTACTATACTGTTGTCCAGACCAGCAGATATATGACAGATGTAATGTATTATACTGTTGTCCAGACCAGCAGATCTATGACAGATGTAATGTATTATACTGTTGTCCAGACCAGCAGGTATATGACAGATGTAATGTACAATACTGCTGTCCAGACCAGCAGGTATATGACAGATGTAATGTATTATACTGTTGTCCAGACCAGCAGATCTATGACAGATGTAATGTATTATACTGTTGTCCAGACCAGCAGATCTATGACAGATGTAATGTATTGTACTGTTGTCCAGACCAGCAGGTATATGACAGATGTAATGTATTATACTGTTGTCCAGACCAGCAGATCTATGACAGATGTAATGTACTATACTGCTGTCCAGACCAGCATGTATATGACAGATGTAATGTATTATACTGTTGTCCAGACCAGCAGATCTATGACAGATGTAATGTATTATACTGTTTTCCAGACCAGCAGGTATATGACAAATGTAATGTATTGTACTGTTGTCCAGACCAGCAGTTATATGACAGATGTAATGTACTATACTGCTGTCCAGACCAGCATGTATATGACAGATGTAATGTATTATACTGTTGTCCAGACCAGCAGATCTATGACAGATGTAATGTATTGTAGTTGTCCAGACCAGCAGGTATATGACAGATGTAATGTATTATACTGCTGTCCAGACCAGCAGATATATGACAGATGTAATGTATTGTACTGTTGTCCAGACCAGCAGGTATATGACAGATGTAATGTATTATACTGCTGTCCAGACCAGCAGATATATGACAGATGTAATGTATTGTACTGTTGTCCAGACCAGCATATCTATGACAGATGTAATGTACTATACTGTTGTCCAGACCAGCAGGTATATGACAGATGTAATGTATTATACTGCTGTCCAGACCAGCAGATATATGACAGATGTAATGTATTGTACTGTTGTCCAGACCAGCATATCTATGACAGATGTAATGTACTATACTGTTGTCCAGACCAGCAGATATATGACAGATGTAATGTATTATACTGTTGTCCAGACCAGCAGGTCTATGACAGATGTAATGTATTGTACTGGTGTCCAGACCAGCAGATCTATGACAGATGTAATGTACTATACTGTTGTCCAGACCAGCAGATATATGACAGATGTAATGTATTATACTGTTGTCCAGACCAGCAGATCTATGACAGATGTAATGTATTATACTGTTGTCCAGACCAGCAGGTATATGACAGATGTAATGTACAATACTGCTGTCCAGACCAGCAGGTATATGACATATGTAATGTATTATACTGTTGTCCCGACCAGCAGATCTATGACAGATGTAATGTATTATACTGTTGTCCAGACCAGCAGATCTATGACAGATGTAATGTATTGTACTGTTGTCCAGACCAGCAGGTATATGACAGATGTAATGTATTGTACTGTTGTCCCGACCAGCAGATCTATGACAAATGTGATGTATTATACTGCTGTCCAGACCAGCAGTATATGACAGATGTAATGTACTATACCATTGTCCAGACCAGCAGGTATATGACAGATGTAATGTATTATACTGTTGTTCAGACCAGCAGCTCTATGACAGATGTAATGTATTATACTGTTGTCCCGACCAGCAGATCTATGACAGATGTAATGTATTATACTGTTGTCCAGACCAGCAGATCTATGACAGATGTAATGTATTGTACTGTTGTCCAGACCAGCAGGTATATGACAGATGTAATGTATTATACTGTTGTCCAGACCAGCAGGTATATGACAGATGTAATGTATTGTACTGTTGTCCCGACCAGCAGATCTATGACAGATGTAATGTACTATACTGTTGTCCAGACCAGCAGCTCTATGACAGATGTAATGTACTATACTGTTGTCCAGACCAGCAGATCTATGACATATGTAATGTACTATACTGTTGTCCAGACCAGCAGCTCTATGACAGATGTAATGTATTATACTGTTGTCCAGACCAGCAGCTCTATGACAGATGTAATGTACTATACTGTTGTCCAGACCAGCAGGTATATGACAGATGTAATGTATTATACTGTTGTTCAGACCAGCAGCTCTATGACAGATGTAATGTATTATACTGTTGTCCAGACCAGCAGATATATGACAGATGTAATGTATTGTACTGTTGTCCAGACCAGCAGATATATGACAGATGTAATGTATTGTACTGTTGTCCAGACCAGCAGGTATATGACAGATGTAATGTATTATACTGTTGTCCAGACCAGCAGCTCTATGACAGATGTAATGTATTGTACTGTTGTCCCGACCAGCAGATCTATGACAAATGTGATGTATTATACTGCTGTCCAGACCAGCAGTATATGACAGATGTAATGTACTATACCATTGTCCAGACCAGCAGGTATATGACAGATGTAATGTATTATACTGTTGTTCAGACCAGCAGCTCTATGACAGATGTAATGTATTATACTGTTGTCCCGACCAGCAGATCTATGACAGATGTAATGTATTATACTGTTGTCCAGACCAGCAGATCTATGACAGATGTAATGTATTATACTGTTGTCCAGACCAGCAGGTATATGACAGATGTAATGTATTGTACTGTTGTCCAGACCAGCAGATATATGACAGATGTAATGTACTATACTGCTGTCCAGACCAGCAGGTATATGACAGATGTAATGTATTATACTGTTGTCCAGACCAGCAGATCTATGACAGATGTAATGTATTATACTGTTGTCCAGACCAGCAGGTATATGACAGATGTAATGTATTATACTGTTTATGACAGATGTAATGTATTTACTGTGTCCAGACCAGCAGATCTATGACAGATGTAATGTACTATACTGTTGTCCAGACCAGCAGATATATGACAGATGTAATGTATTATACTGTTGTCCAGACCAGCAGATCTATGACAGATGTAATGTATTGTACTGTTGTCCAGACCAGCAGGTATATGACAGATGTAATGTATTATACTGTTGTCCAGACCAGCAGATCTATGACAGATGTAATGTACTATACTGCTGTCCAGACCAGCATGTATATGACAGATGTAATGTATTATACTGTTGTCCAGACCAGCAGATCTATGACAGATGTAATGTATTATACTGTTTTCCAGACCAGCAGGTATATGACAAATGTAATGTATTGTACTGTTGTCCAGACCAGCAGTTATATGACAGATGTAATGTACTATACTGCTGTCCAGACCAGCATGTATATGACAGATGTAATGTATTATACTGTTGTCCAGACCAGCAGATCTATGACAGATGTAATGTATTGTACTGTTGTCCAGACCAGCAGGTATATGACAGATGTAATGTATTATACTGCTGTCCAGACCAGCAGATATATGACAGATGTAATGTATTGTACTGTTGTCCAGACCAGCATGTATATGACAGATGTAATGTATTATACTGATGTCCAGACCAGCAGATATATGACAGATGTAATGTATTGTACTGTTGTCCAGACCAGCATATCTATGACAGATGTAATGTACTATACTGTTGTCCAGACCAGCAGATATATGACAGATGTAATGTATTATACTGTTGTCCAGACCAGCAGGTCTATGACAGATGTAATGTATTGTACTGGTGTCCAGACCAGCAGATCTATGACAGATGTAATGTACTATACTGTTGTCCAGACCAGCAGATATATGACAGATGTAATGTATTATACTGTTGTCCAGACCAGCAGATCTATGACAGATGTAATGTATTATACTGTTGTCCAGACCAGCAGGTATATGACAGATGTAATGTACAATACTGCTGTCCAGACCAGCAGGTATATGACATATGTAATGTATTATACTGTTGTCCCGACCAGCAGATCTATGACAGATGTAATGTATTATACTGTTGTCCAGACCAGCAGATCTATGACAGATGTAATGTATTGTACTGTTGTCCAGACCAGCAGGTATATGACAGATGTAATGTATTATACTGTTGTCCAGACCAGCAGATCTATGACAGATGTAATGTACTATACTGCTGTCCAGACCAGCATGTATATGACAGATGTAATGTATTATACTGTTGTCCAGACCAGCAGATCTATGACATATGTAATGTATTGTACTGTTGTCCAGACCAGCATATCTATGACAGATGTAATGTACTATACTGTTGTCCAGACCAACAGATATATGACAGATGTAATGTACTATACTGTTGTCCAGACCAGCAGTTATATGACAGATGTAATGTATTGTACTGTTGTCCAGACCAGCATATCTATGACAGATGTAATGTACTATACTGTTGTCCAGACCAGCAGATATATGACAGATGTAATGTATCATACTGTTGTCCAGACCAGCAGATCTATGACAGATGTAATGTACTATACTGCTGTCCAGACCAGCATGTATATGACAGATGTAATGTATTATACTGTTGTCCAGACCAGCAGATCTATGACATATGTAATGTATTGTACTGTTGTCCAGACCAGCATATCTATGACAGATGTAATGTACTATACTGTTGTCCAGACCAGCAGATATATGACAGATGTAATGTACTATACTGTTGTCCAGACCAGCAGTTATATGACAGATGTAATGTATTGTACGATTGTCCAGACCAGCATGTATATGACAGATGTAATGTACAATACTGTTGTCCAGACCAGCAGATATATGACAGATGTAATGTATTGTACTGTTGTTCAGACCAGCAGGTATATGACAGATGTAATGTATTGTACTGTTGTCCAGACCAGCATATCTATGACAGATGTAATGTATTGTACTGTTGTCCAGACCAGCAGATCTATGACAGATGTAATGTATTATACTGTTGTACAGACCAGCAGATATATGGCAGATGTAATGTATTATACTGTTGTCCATACCAGCAGATCTATGACAGATGTAATGTACTATACTGTTGTCCAGACCAGCAGATCTATGACAGATGTAATGTACTATACTGTTGTCCAGACCAGCAGCTCTATGACAGATGTAATGTATTATACTGTTGTCCAGACCAGCAGCTCTATGACAGATGTAATGTACTATACTGTTGTTCAGACCAGCAGCTCTATGACAGATGTAATGTATTATACCGTTGTCCAGACAAGCATATCTATGACAGATGTAATGTATTGTACTGTTGTCCAGACCAGCAGATCTATGACAGATGTAATGTATTGTACTGTTGTCCAGACCAGCAGATATATGACAGATGCAATGTATTATACTGTTGTCCAGACCAGCAGATATATGACAGATGTAATGTATTGTACTGTTGTCCAGACCAGCAGGTCTATGACAGATGTAATGTATTGTACTGTTGTCCAGACCAGCAGATCTATGACAGATGTAATGTACTATACTGCTGTCCAGACCAGCATGTATATGACATATGTAATGTATTATACTGTTGTCCAGACCAGCAGATCTATGACATATGTAATGTATTGTACTGTTGTCCAGACCAGCAGATATATGACAGATGTAATGTACTATACTGTTGTCCAGACCAGCAGTTATATGACAGATGTAATGTATTGTACTGTTGTCCAGACCAGCATATCTATGACAGATGTAATGTACTATACTGTTGTCCAGACCAGCAGATATATGACAGATGTAATGTATTATACTGTTGTCCAGACCAGCAGATCTATGACAGATGTAATGTATTATACTGTTGTCCAGACCAGCAGGTATATGACATATGTAATGTACAATACTGCTGTCCAGACCAGCAGGTATATGACATATGTAATGTATTATACTGTTGTCCAGACCAGCAGCTCTATGACAGATGTAATGTATTATACTGTTGTCCAGACCAGCAGATATATGACAGATGTAATGTATTGTACTGTTGTTCAGACCAGCAGGTATATGACAGATGTAATGTATTGTACTGTTGTCCCGACCAGCATATCTATGACAGATGTAATGTACTATACTGTTGTCCAGACCAGCAGATATATGACAGATGTAATGTACTATACTGTTGTCCAGACCAGCAGTTATATGACAGATGTAATGTATTGTACTGTTGTCCAGACCAGCATATCTATGACAGATGTAATGTACTATACTGTTGTCCAGACCAGCAGATATATGACAGATGTAATGTATCATACTGTTGTCCAGACCAGCAGATCTATGACAGATGTAATGTACTATACTGCTGTCCAGACCAGCATGTATATGACAGATGTAATGTATTATACTGTTGTCCAGACCAGCAGATCTATGACATATGTAATGTATTGTACTGTTGTCCAGACCAGCATATCTATGACAGATGTAATGTACTATACTGTTGTCCAGACCAGCAGATATATGACAGATGTAATGTACTATACTGTTGTCCAGACCAGCAGTTATATGACAGATGTAATGTATTGTACGATTGTCCAGACCAGCATATCTATGACAGATGTAATGTACAATACTGTTGTCCAGACCAGCAGATATATGACAGATGTAATGTATTGTACTGTTGTTCAGACCAGCAGGTATATGACAGATGTAATGTATTGTACTGTTGTCCAGACCAGCATATCTATGACAGATGTAATGTATTGTACTGTTGTCCAGACCAGCAGATCTATGACAGATGTAATGTATTATACTGTTGTACAGACCAGCAGATATATGGCAGATGTAATGTATTATACTGTTGTCCATACCAGCAGATCTATGACAGATGTAATGTACTATACTGTTGTCCAGACCAGCAGATCTATGACAGATGTAATGTACTATACTGTTGTCCAGACCAGCAGCTCTATGACAGATGTAATGTATTATACTGTTGTCCAGACCAGCAGCTCTATGACAGATGTAATGTACTATACTGTTGTTCAGACCAGCAGCTCTATGACAGATGTAATGTATTATACCGTTGTCCAGACAAGCATATCTATGACAGATGTAATGTATTGTACTGTTGTCCAGACCAGCAGATCTATGACAGATGTAATGTATTGTACTGTTGTCCAGACCAGCAGATATATGACAGATGTAATGTATTATACTGTTGTCCAGACCAGCAGATATATGACAGATGTAATGTATTGTACTGTTGTCCAGACCAGCAGGTCTATGACAGATGTAATGTATTGTACTGTTGTCCAGACCAGCAGATCTATGACAGATGTAATGTACTATACTGCTGTCCAGACCAGCATGTATATGACATATGTAATGTATTATACTGTTGTCCAGACCAGCAGATCTATGACATATGTAATGTATTGTACTGTTGTCCAGACCAGCATATCTATGACAGATGTAATGTACTATACTGTTGTCCAGACCAGCAGATATATGACAGATGTAATGTACTATACTGTTGTCCAGACCAGCAGTTATATGACAGATGTAATGTATTGTACTGTTGTCCAGACCAGCATATCTATGACAGATGTAATGTACTATACTGTTGTCCAGACCAGCAGATATATGACAGATGTAATGTATTATACTGTTGTCCAGACCAGCAGATATATGACAGATGTAATGTATTATACTGTTGTCCAGACCAGCAGGTCTATGACAGATGTAATGTATTGTACTGTTGTCCAGACCAGCAGATCTATGACAGATGTAATGTACTATACTGTTGTCCAGACCAGCAGATATATGACAGATGTAATGTATTATACTGTTGTCCAGACCAGCAGATCTATGACAGATGTAATGTATTATACTGTTGTCCAGACCAGCAGGTCTATGACAGATGTAATGTAATACTGTGTCCAGACCAGCAGTATATGACAATGTAATGTATTATACTGTTGTCCAGACCAGCAGATATATGACAGATGTAATGTATTATACTGTTGTCCAGACCAGCAGATCTATGACAGATGTAATGTATTGTACTGTTGTCCAGACCAGCAGGTATATGACAGATGTAATGTATTATACTGTTGTCCAGACCAGCAGATCTATGACAGATGTAATGTACTATACTGCTGTCCAGACCAGCATGTATATGACAGATGTAATGTATTATACTGTTGTCCAGACCAGCAGATCTATGACAGATGTAATGTATTATACTGTTTTCCAGACCAGCAGGTATATGACAAATGTAATGTATTGTACTGTTGTCCAGACCAGCAGTTATATGACAGATGTAATGTACTATACTGCTGTCCAGACCAGCATGTATATGACAGATGTAATGTATTATACTGTTGTCCAGACCAGCAGATCTATGACAGATGTAATGTATTGTACTGTTGTCCAGACCAGCAGGTATATGACAGATGTAATGTATTATACTGCTGTCCAGACCAGCAGATATATGACAGATGTAATGTATTGTACTGTTGTCCAGACCAGCAGGTATATGACAGATGTAATGTATTATACTGCTGTCCAGACCAGCAGATATATGACAGATGTAATGTATTGTACTGTTGTCCAGACCAGCATATCTATGACAGATGTAATGTACTATACTGTTGTCCAGACCAGCAGATATATGACAGATGTAATGTATTATACTGTTGTCCAGACCAGCAGGTCTATGACAGATGTAATGTATTGTACTGGTGTCCAGACCAGCAGATCTATGACAGATGTAATGTATTATACTGTTGTCCAGACCAGCAGATATATGACAGATGTAATGTATTATACTGTTGTCCAGACCAGCAGATATATGACAGATGTAATGTATTATACTGTTGTCCAGACCAGCAGGTTATGACAGATGTAATGTATTGTACTGTGTCCAGACCAGCAGATCTATGACAGATGTAATGTACTATACTGTTGTCCAGACCAGCAGATATATGACAGATGTAATGTATTATACTGTTGTCCAGACCAGCAGATCTATGACAGATGTAATGTATTGTACTGTTGTCCAGACCAGCAGGTATATGACAGATGTAATGTATTATACTGTTGTCCAGACCAGCAGATCTATGACAGATGTAATGTACTATACTGTGTCCAGACCAGCATGTATATGACAGATGTAATGTATTATACTGTTGTCCAGACCAGCAGATCTATGACAGATGTAATGTATTATACTGTTTCCAGACCAGCAGGTATATGACAATGTAATGTATTGTACTGTTGTCCAGACCAGCAGATATATGACAGATGTAATGTATTATACTGCTGTCCAGACCAGCAGGTATATGACAGATGTAATGTATTATACTGTTGTTCAGACCAGCAGGTATATGACAGATGTAATGTATTGTACTGTTGTCCAGACCAGCAGATATATGACAGATGTAATGTATTATACTGCTGTCCAGACCAGCAGGTATATGACAGATGTAATGTATTATACTGTTGTCAGACCAGCAGATATATGCAGATGTAATGTATTATACTGTTGTCCAACCAGCAGATCTATGACAGATGTAATGTACTATACTGTTGTCCAGACCAGCAGATCTATGACAGATGTAATGTATTATACTGTTGTCCAGACCAGCAGGTATATGACAGATGTAATGTATTATACTGTTGTCCAGACCAGCAGATCTATGACAGATGTAATGTATTATACTGTTGTCCAGACCAGCAGGTATATGACAGATGTAATGTATTAACAATTATGACAGATGTAATGTATTTACTGTTGTCCAGACCAGCAGATATATGACAGATGTAATGTATTATACTGTTGTCCAGACCAGCAGATATATGACAGATGTAATGTATTATACTGTTGTCCAGACCAGCAGATATATGACAGATGTAATGTATTATACTGTTGTCCAGACCAGCAGGTCTATGACAGATGTAATGTATTGTACTGTTGTCCAGACCAGCAGATCTATGACAGATGTAATGTACTATACTGCTGTCCAGACCAGCATGTATATGACATATGTAATGTATTATACTGTTGTCCAGACCAGCAGATCTATGACATATGTAATGTATTGTACTGTTGTCCAGACCAGCATATCTATGACAGATGTAATGTACTATACTGTTGTCCAGACCAGCAGATATATGACAGATGTAATGTACTATACTGTTGTCCAGACCAGCAGTTATATGACAGATGTAATGTATTGTACTGTTGTCCAGACCAGCAGATCTATGACAGATGTAATGTACTATACTGTTGTCCAGACCAGCAGATATATGACAGATGTAATGTATTATACTGTTGTCCAGACCAGCAGATCTATGACAGATGTAATGTATTATACTGTTGTCCAGACCAGCAGGTCTATGACAGATGTAATGTATTGTACTGTTGTCCAGACCAGCAGATCTATGACAGATGTAATGTACTATACTGTTGTCCAGACCAGCAGATATATGACAGATGTAATGTATTATACTGTTGTCCAGACCAGCAGATCTATGACAGATGTAATGTATTATACTGTTGTCCAGACCAGCAGGTCTATGACAGATGTAATGTATTGTACTGTTGTCCAGACCAGCAGATCTATGACAGATGTAATGTACTATACTGTTGTCCAGACCAGCAGATATATGACAGATGTAATGTATTATACTGTTGTCCAGACCAGCAGATATATGACAGATGTAATGTATTATACTGTTGTCCAGACCAGCAGGTCTATGACAGATGTAATGTATTGTACTGTTGTCCAGACCAGCAGATCTATGACAGATGTAATGTACTATACTGTTGTCCAGACCAGCAGATATATGACAGATGTAATGTATTATACTGTTGTCCAGACCAGCAGTCTATGACAGATGTAATGTATACTGTCCAGACCAGCAGTATATGACAGATGTAATGTACTATACTGTTGTCCAGACCAGCATGTATATGACAGATGTAATGTATTATACTGTTGTCCAGACCAGCAGATCTATGACAGATGTAATGTATTTACTGTTGTCCAGACCAGCAGGTATATGACAGATGTAATGTATTATACTGTTGTCCAGACCAGCAGATATATGACAGATGTAATGTATTGTACTGTTGTCCAGACCAGCAGGTATATGACAGATGTAATGTATTGTACTGTTGTCCAGACCAGCATATCTATGACAGATGTAATGTACTATACTGTTGTCCAGACCAGCAGATATATGACAGATGTAATGTATTATACTGTTGTCCAGACCAGCAGGTATATGACAGATGTAATGTATTGTACTGTTGTCCAGACCAGCAGATCTATGACAGATGTAATGTACTATACTGTTGTCCAGACCAGCAGATATATGACAGATGTAATGTATTATACTGTTGTCCAGACCAGCAGATCTATGACAGATGTAATGTATTATACTGTTGTCCAGACCAGCAGGTATATGACAGATGTAATGTACTATACTGCTGTCCAGACCAGCAGGTATATGACATATGTAATGTATTATACTGTTGTCCCGACCAGCAGATCTATGACAGATGTAATGTATTATACTGTTGTCCAGACCAGCAGATCTATGACAGATGTAATGTATTGTACTGTTGTCCAGACCAGCAGGTATATGACAGATGTAATGTATTATACTGTTGTCCAGACCAGCAGATCTATGACAGATGTAATGTATTATACTGCTGTCCAGACCAGCAGTATATGACAGATGTAATGTATTATACTGTTGTCCAGACCAGCAGATCTATGACAGATGTAATGTATTATACTGTTCCAGACCAGCAGGTATATGACAGATGTAATGTATTATACTGTTGTCCAGACCAGCAGATATATGACAGATGTAATGTATTATACTGTGTCCAGACCAGCATGTATATGACAGATGTAATGTATTATACTGTTGTCCAGACCAGCAGATATATGACAGATGTAATGTATACTGTTGTCCAGACCAGCAGGTATATGACAGATGTAATGTATTATACTGTTGTCCAGACCAGCAGATATGACAGATGTAATGTATTGTACTGTTGTCCAGACCAGCAGGTATATGACAGATGTAATGTATTATACTGTTGTCCAGACCAGCAGATATATGACAGATGTAATGTATTATACTGTTGTCCAGACCAGCAGATCTATGACAGATGTAATGTACTATACTGTTGTCCAGACCAGCAGGTATATGACAGATGTAATGTATTATACTGCTGTCCAGACCAGCAGATATATGACAGATGTAATGTATTATACTGTTGTCCAGACCAGCAGATCTATGACAGATGTAATGTATTATACTGTTGTCCAGACCAGCAGATATATGACAGATGTAATGTATTATACTGTTGTCCAGACCAGCAGGTATATGACAGATGTAATGTATTATACTGTTGTCCAGACCAGCAGATATATGACAGATGTAATGTATTGTACTGTTGTCCCGACCAGCAGATCTATGACAAATGTGATGTATTATACTGCTGTCCAGACCAGCAGTATATGACAGATGTAATGTACTATACCATTGTCCAGACCAGCAGGTATATGACAGATGTAATGTATTATACTGTTGTTCAGACCAGCAGCTCTATGACAGATGTAATGTATTATACTGTTGTCCCGACCAGCAGATCTATGACAGATGTAATGTATTATACTGTTGTCCAGACCAGCAGATCTATGACAGATGTAATGTATTGTACTGTTGTCCAGACCAGCAGGTATATGACAGATGTAATGTATTGTACTGTTGTCCCGACCAGCAGATCTATGACAAATGTGATGTATTATACTGCTGTCCAGACCAGCAGTATATGACAGATGTAATGTACTATACCATTGTCCAGACCAGCAGGTATATGACAGATGTAATGTATTATACTGTTGTTCAGACCAGCAGCTCTATGACAGATGTAATGTATTATACTGTTGTCCCGACCAGCAGATCTATGACAGATGTAATGTATTATACTGTTGTCCAGACCAGCAGATCTATGACAGATGTAATGTATTGTACTGTTGTCCAGACCAGCAGGTATATGACAGATGTAATGTATTATACTGTTGTCCAGACCAGCAGGTATATGACAGATGTAATGTATTGTACTGTTGTCCCGACCAGCAGATCTATGACAGATGTAATGTACTATACTGTTGTCCAGACCAGCAGCTCTATGACAGATGTAATGTACTATACTGTTGTCCAGACCAGCAGATATATGACATATGTAATGTACTATACTGTTGTCCAGACCAGCAGCTCTATGACAGATGTAATGTATTATACTGTTGTCCAGACCAGCAGCTCTATGACAGATGTAATGTACTATACTGTTGTCCAGACCAGCAGGTATATGACAGATGTAATGTATTATACTGTTGTCCAGACCAGCAGATCTATGACAGATGTAATGTATTATACTGTTGTCCAGACCAGCAGATATATGACAGATGTAATGTATTGTACTGTTGTCCAGACCAGCAGATATATGACAGATGTAATGTACTATACTGTTGTCCAGACCAGCAGATATATGACAGATGTAATGTATTATACTGTTGTCCAGACCAGCAGATATATGACAGATGTAATG
>CM026387.1:96448097-96461882 GCA_014843695.1 Archivesica marissinica | reverse complement strand
GTTGTCCAGACCAGCAGATCTATGACATATGTAATGTATTGTACTGTTGTCCAGACCAGCATATCTATGACAGATGTAATGTACTATACTGTTGTCCAGACCAGCAGATATATGACAGATGTAATGTACTATACTGTTGTCCAGACCAGCAGTTATATGACAGATGTAATGTATTGTACGATTGTCCAGACCAGCATGTATATGACAGATGTAATGTACAATACTGTTGTCCAGACCAGCAGATATATGACAGATGTAATGTATTGTACTGTTGTTCAGACCAGCAGGTATATGACAGATGTAATGTATTGTACTGTTGTCCAGACCAGCATATCTATGACAGATGTAATGTATTGTACTGTTGTCCAGACCAGCAGATCTATGACAGATGTAATGTATTATACTGTTGTACAGACCAGCAGATATATGGCAGATGTAATGTATTATACTGTTGTCCATACCAGCAGATCTATGACAGATGTAATGTACTATACTGTTGTCCAGACCAGCAGATCTATGACAGATGTAATGTACTATACTGTTGTCCAGACCAGCAGCTCTATGACAGATGTAATGTATTATACTGTTGTCCAGACCAGCAGCTCTATGACAGATGTAATGTACTATACTGTTGTTCAGACCAGCAGCTCTATGACAGATGTAATGTATTATACCGTTGTCCAGACAAGCATATCTATGACAGATGTAATGTATTGTACTGTTGTCCAGACCAGCAGATCTATGACAGATGTAATGTATTGTACTGTTGTCCAGACCAGCAGATATATGACAGATGCAATGTATTATACTGTTGTCCAGACCAGCAGATATATGACAGATGTAATGTATTGTACTGTTGTCCAGACCAGCAGGTCTATGACAGATGTAATGTATTGTACTGTTGTCCAGACCAGCAGGTATATGACAGATGTAATGTATTATACTGTTGTCCAGACCAGCAGATCTATGACAGATGTAATGTACTATACTGCTGTCCAGACCAGCATGTATATGACAGATGTAATGTATTATACTGTTGTCCAGACCAGCAGATCTATGACATATGTAATGTATTGTACTGTTGTCCAGACCAGCATATCTATGACAGATGTAATGTACTATACTGTTGTCCAGACCAACAGATATATGACAGATGTAATGTACTATACTGTTGTCCAGACCAGCAGTTATATGACAGATGTAATGTATTGTACTGTTGTCCAGACCAGCATATCTATGACAGATGTAATGTACTATACTGTTGTCCAGACCAGCAGATATATGACAGATGTAATGTATCATACTGTTGTCCAGACCAGCAGATCTATGACAGATGTAATGTACTATACTGCTGTCCAGACCAGCATGTATATGACAGATGTAATGTATTATACTGTTGTCCAGACCAGCAGATCTATGACATATGTAATGTATTGTACTGTTGTCCAGACCAGCATATCTATGACAGATGTAATGTACTATACTGTTGTCCAGACCAGCAGATATATGACAGATGTAATGTACTATACTGTTGTCCAGACCAGCAGTTATATGACAGATGTAATGTATTGTACGATTGTCCAGACCAGCATATATATGACAGATGTAATGTACAATACTGTTGTCCAGACCAGCAGATATATGACAGATGTAATGTATTGTACTGTTGTTCAGACCAGCAGGTATATGACAGATGTAATGTATTGTACTGTTGTCCAGACCAGCATATCTATGACAGATGTAATGTATTGTACTGTTGTCCAGACCAGCAGATCTATGACAGATGTAATGTATTATACTGTTGTACAGACCAGCAGATATATGGCAGATGTAATGTATTATACTGTTGTCCATACCAGCAGATCTATGACAGATGTAATGTACTATACTGTTGTCCAGACCAGCAGATCTATGACAGATGTAATGTACTATACTGTTGTCCAGACCAGCAGCTCTATGACAGATGTAATGTATTATACTGTTGTCCAGACCAGCAGCTCTATGACAGATGTAATGTACTATACTGTTGTTCAGACCAGCAGCTCTATGACAGATGTAATGTATTATACCGTTGTCCAGACAAGCATATCTATGACAGATGTAATGTATTGTACTGTTGTCCAGACCAGCAGATCTATGACAGATGTAATGTATTGTACTGTTGTCCAGACCAGCAGATATATGACAGATGTAATGTATTATACTGTTGTCCAGACCAGCAGATATATGACAGATGTAATGTATTGTACTGTTGTCCAGACCAGCAGGTCTATGACAGATGTAATGTATTGTACTGTTGTCCAGACCAGCAGATCTATGACAGATGTAATGTACTATACTGCTGTCCAGACCAGCATGTATATGACATATGTAATGTATTATACTGTTGTCCAGACCAGCAGATCTATGACATATGTAATGTATTGTACTGTTGTCCAGACCAGCAGATATATGACAGATGTAATGTACTATACTGTTGTCCAGACCAGCAGTTATATGACAGATGTAATGTATTGTACTGTTGTCCAGACCAGCATATCTATGACAGATGTAATGTACTATACTGTTGTCCAGACCAGCAGATATATGACAGATGTAATGTATTATACTGTTGTCCAGACCAGCAGATCTATGACAGATGTAATGTATTATACTGTTGTCCAGACCAGCAGGTATATGACATATGTAATGTACAATACTGCTGTCCAGACCAGCAGGTATATGACATATGTAATGTATTATACTGTTGTCCAGACCAGCAGCTCTATGACAGATGTAATGTATTATACTGTTGTCCAGACCAGCAGATATATGACAGATGTAATGTATTGTACTGTTGTTCAGACCAGCAGGTATATGACAGATGTAATGTATTGTACTGTTGTCCCGACCAGCATATCTATGACAGATGTAATGTACTATACTGTTGTCCAGACCAGCAGATATATGACAGATGTAATGTACTATACTGTTGTCCAGACCAGCAGTTATATGACAGATGTAATGTATTGTACTGTTGTCCAGACCAGCATATCTATGACAGATGTAATGTACTATACTGTTGTCCAGACCAGCAGATATATGACAGATGTAATGTATCATACTGTTGTCCAGACCAGCAGATCTATGACAGATGTAATGTACTATACTGCTGTCCAGACCAGCATGTATATGACAGATGTAATGTATTATACTGTTGTCCAGACCAGCAGATCTATGACATATGTAATGTATTGTACTGTTGTCCAGACCAGCATATCTATGACAGATGTAATGTACTATACTGTTGTCCAGACCAGCAGATATATGACAGATGTAATGTACTATACTGTTGTCCAGACCAGCAGTTATATGACAGATGTAATGTATTGTACGATTGTCCAGACCAGCATATCTATGACAGATGTAATGTACAATACTGTTGTCCAGACCAGCAGATATATGACAGATGTAATGTATTGTACTGTTGTTCAGACCAGCAGGTATATGACAGATGTAATGTATTGTACTGTTGTCCAGACCAGCATATCTATGACAGATGTAATGTATTGTACTGTTGTCCAGACCAGCAGATCTATGACAGATGTAATGTATTATACTGTTGTACAGACCAGCAGATATATGGCAGATGTAATGTATTATACTGTTGTCCATACCAGCAGATCTATGACAGATGTAATGTACTATACTGTTGTCCAGACCAGCAGATCTATGACAGATGTAATGTACTATACTGTTGTCCAGACCAGCAGCTCTATGACAGATGTAATGTATTATACTGTTGTCCAGACCAGCAGCTCTATGACAGATGTAATGTACTATACTGTTGTTCAGACCAGCAGCTCTATGACAGATGTAATGTATTATACCGTTGTCCAGACAAGCATATCTATGACAGATGTAATGTATTGTACTGTTGTCCAGACCAGCAGATCTATGACAGATGTAATGTATTGTACTGTTGTCCAGACCAGCAGATATATGACAGATGTAATGTATTATACTGTTGTCCAGACCAGCAGATATATGACAGATGTAATGTATTGTACTGTTGTCCAGACCAGCAGGTCTATGACAGATGTAATGTATTGTACTGTTGTCCAGACCAGCAGATCTATGACAGATGTAATGTACTATACTGCTGTCCAGACCAGCATGTATATGACTTATGTAATGTATTATACTGTTGTCCAGACCAGCAGATCTATGACATATGTAATGTATTGTACTGTTGTCCAGACCAGCATATCTATGACAGATGTAATGTACTATACTGTTGTCCAGACCAGCAGATATATGACAGATGTAATGTACTATACTGTTGTCCAGACCAGCAGTTATATGACAGATGTAATGTATTGTACTGTTGTCCAGACCAGCATATCTATGACAGATGTAATGTACTATACTGTTGTCCAGACCAGCAGATATATGACAGATGTAATGTATTATACTGTTGTCCAGACCAGCAGATCTATGACAGATGTAATGTATTATACTGTTGTCCAGACCAGCAGGTCTATGACAGATGTAATGTATTGTACTGGTGTCCAGACCAGCAGATCTATGACAGATGTAATGTACTATACTGTTGTCCAGACCAGCAGATATATGACAGATGTAATGTATTATACTGTTGTCCAGACCAGCAGATCTATGACAGATGTAATGTATTATACTGTTGTCCAGACCAGCAGGTCTATGACAGATGTAATGTATTGTACTGGTGTCCAGACCAGCAGATCTATGACAGATGTAATGTACTATACTGTTGTCCAGACCAGCAGATATATGACAGATGTAATGTATTATACTGTTGTCCAGACCAGCAGATCTATGACAGATGTAATGTATTATACTGTTGTCCAGACCAGCAGGTCTATGACAGATGTAATGTATTGTACTGGTGTCCAGACCAGCAGATCTATGACAGATGTAATGTACTATACTGTTGTCCAGACCAGCAGATATATGACAGATGTAATGTATTATACTGTTGTCCAGACCAGCAGATCTATGACAGATGTAATGTATTATACTGTTGTCCAGACCAGCAGGTATATGACAGATGTAATGTATTGTACTGTTGTCCAGACCAGCAGATATATGACAGATGTAATGTACTATACTGCTGTCCAGACCAGCATGTATATGACAGATGTAATGTATTATACTGTTGTCCAGACCAGCAGATCTATGACAGATGTAATGTATTGTACTGTTGTCCAGACCAGCAGGTATATGACAGATGTAATGTATTATACTGTTGTCCAGACCAGCAGGTATATGACAGATGTAATGTATTGTACTGTTGTCCAGACCAGCAGGTATATGACAGATGTAATGTATTATACTGTTGTCCAGACCAGCAGATATATGACAGATGTAATGTATTGTACTGTTGTCCAGACCAGCAGCTCTATGACAGATGTAATGTATTATACTGTTGTCCAGACCAGCAGATATATGACAGATGTAATGTATTGTACTGTTGTCCAGACCAGCAGATATATGACAGATGTAATGTATTGTACTGTTGTCCAGACCAGCAGGTATATGACAGATGTAATGTATTATACTGTTGTCCAGACCAGCAGGTATATGACAGATGTAATGTATTGTACTGTTGTCCCGACCAGCAGATCTATGACAAATGTGATGTATTATACTGCTGTCCAGACCAGCAGTATATGACAGATGTAATGTACTATACTATTGTCCAGACCAGCAGGTATATGACAGATGTAATGTATTATACTGTTGTCCAGACCAGCAGCTCTATGACAGATGTAATGTATTATACTGTTGTCCAGACCAGCAGATCTATGACAGATGTAATGTATTATACTGTTGTCCAGACCAGCAGATCTATGACAGATGTAATGTATTGTACTGTTGTCCAGACCAGCAGATATATGACAGATGTAATGTATTATACTGTTGTCCAGACCAGCAGTATATGACAGATGTAATGTATTGTACTGTTGTCCAGACCAGCAGATCTATGACAGATGTAATGTATATACTGTTGTCCAGACCAGCAGGTATATGACAGATGTAATGTATTATACTGTTGTCCAGACCAGCAGATATATGACAGATGTAATGTATTGTACTGTTGTCCAGACCAGCAGGTATATGACAGATGTAATGTATTATACTGTTGTCCAGACCAGCAGGTATATGACAGATGTAATGTATTATACTGTTGTCCAGACCAGCAGATATATGACAGATGTAATGTATTGTACTGTTGTCCAGACCAGCAGTTATGACAGATGTAATGTACTATACTTGTCCAGACCAGCAGGTATATGACAGATGTAATGTATTATACTGTTGTTCAGACCAGCAGGTCTATGACAGATGTAATGTATTATACTGTTGTCCAGACCAGCAGATCTATGACAGATGTAATGTATTATACTGTTGTCCAGACCAGCAGATATATGACAGATGTAATGTATTGTACTGTTGTCCAGACCAGCAGGTATATGACAGATGTAATGTATTGTACTGTTGTCCCGACCAGCAGATCTATGACAATGTATGTATTTACTGTTGTCCAGACCAGCAGGTTATGACAGATGTAATGTATTTACTGTTGTCAGACCAGCAGTTATGACAGATGTAATGTATTATACTGTTGTCCGACCAGCAGTCTATGACAGATGTAATGTATTATACTGTTGTCCAGACCAGCAGGTATATGACAGATGTAATGTATTATACTGTTGTCCAGACCAGCAGATATATGACAGATGTAATGTGTTATACTGCTGTCCAGACCAGCAGGTATATGACAGATGTAATGTATTATACTGTTGTCCAGACCAGCAGATATATGACAGATGTAATGTGTTATACTGCTGTCCAGACCAGCAGGTATATGACAGATGTAATGTATTATACTGTTGTCCAGACCAGCAGATATATGACAGATGTAATGTGTTATACTGCTGTCCAGACCAGCAGGTATATGACAGATGTAATGTATTATACTGTTGTCCAGACCAGCAGATATATGACAGATGTAATGTGTTATACTGCTGTCCAGACCAGCAGGTATATGACAGATGTAATGTATTATACTGTTGTCCAGACCAGCAGATATATGACAGATGTAATGTGTTATACTGCTGTCCAGACCAGCAGGTATATGACAGATGTAATGTGTTATACTGCTGTTCAGACCAGCAGGTATATGACAGATGTAATGTATTGTACTGTTGTCCAGACCAGCAGGTATATGACAGATGTAATGTATTATACTGCTATCCAGACCAGCAGATCTATGACAGATGTAATGTATTGTACTGCTGTCCAGACCAGCAGATCTATGACAGATGTAATGTATTATACTGCTGTCCAGACCAGCAGCTCTTTGACAGATGTAATGTACTATACTGCAGTTTTTAGAACAGTGTATACAACTGCTACATGTTTGTGTGGGGCAACTTGCTACATCTTAACAAACCTTTCCTTCACAGCTGATAGCAACACTAGTATGGGAGAAGCGGCCAGCAAGTTTACTGTGTATTTCTGCATTCTGCACTCCAGTAAAGTTGAATGGCACTGGCATCACATCCTTTTCCTATAAGTACATGTATATATATATATATAAACAGTCTAGATACCAGCTTTGAATTATGCAGAATTTAGAGGATATCGTATATACTAGTATGTGTGGAGTGGTGGAACCTATGCTCAGCGTATTCCTATGCTCGGCGTATTCCTATGCTCGGCATATTCCTATGCTCGGCGTATTCCTATGATCGGCGTATTCCTATGATCGGCACATGATTTGGCACAAACGTGATCTCTCAACCAATCACAACTCACTGCTGC
Source organism: Archivesica marissinica (assembly GCA_014843695.1). NCBI lineage: Eukaryota > Metazoa > Mollusca > Bivalvia > Venerida > Vesicomyidae > Archivesica > Archivesica marissinica. The sequence goes on along the minus strand of CM026387.1, from coordinate 96,454,034 downwards.
TTTCAGGAACACAGATGTCAATCAAAATGATTCTGCTTTCATGTAAGGACGCATTAAAATAATTACGAACTTCGGAAATGAATGGGTAGATATAATCTACGTCCTAGACGTTTACGAACCACACACTGGAGGATCATCCCAGCTTTGTAAAAGTATAAAATCAGACAGTAGTACACACAGTCTACAACAAACATACTGGTAGCAATATTGCTTCCACAATGTGTAGAGCACACTTTTACTTTGACTTAATTTTCACAGTGTGTTTATTTTTATAATGATCTTGAATGAATCTTGATGAACACGTGTGTTTTGATAGAACTGGAATATATTCGAGATGTTTTCATTATAAGTGTTTATGAACAGTTGATTAATTTGCTTTATGAAATATATTTAAATGTGTTCTATCTGTGCTTGTATTTATCAAACGGTGCTGGAATTGGAATTATCATTAAAAATGTGTTGAAATTGGACATTTACCATCATCCTAGTATGTTTTTTACTTTTTACTTTTTTCAAAAATGACTTGTGAGGGGGATTAGGAGGAGGGGGCGTTACATAGGGAATATACGGTACATGAAATCATGTCAACTAAAAGCTAGCAGTCCTATTTGGAAATACATTGATAACTCAGAACTCCGGGCATGTGTTACGATGTGGACTCGGCGAGGCTCTCCGGACGTAATCACAGCAACAACAAAGTCTTAATAGTATTTAATTACATCTAAGAGCCGACATTATAACCAACACAAGAGATGCTAATCTCAAATCTCAATAGTAACCAACCAGGCTCTCTCTCTGCCAAAGCTGTCCGAGATGGTTTTATAGACAATTGTGAGGAGAGTTGTTGACAATTTGGCATGGAATAGCAAATAGACTTGATCACTCGATCATGCGTTTCCATGACCCTGTGACCCCGTCCGTGTCTACAGCCAGAGAGAGTGCAACACCTCTGCAAACCATGCATTAATTCCGGCTTGCACCAGTCAATTCATTGTGTGTACGCTGCACTCTACCACCACATGTCTGGCGAAATCCCATATGATGGTCGCGTGATCCAAACAATGGAATTCCCCCATCCATTTTATCAAGTGCAGACATGTATATCAGTTGTCCCCAACAAAGGACACACACACTGAAAAGACTGTTGTCCTATTATATAATCATACATGTTTAAATAATTCAATTAAGAGAGTCATCAAAACATAAGGTAATTAATCACTATACATGTATATAGGCGTAAGGCAAAAGGTAACTATGTTACACATGATTTTATCTCTTGTGAAACGTATACAATATCATGTACATACCATCTTCAACACTAGCAGCACACATGGTCTTTCTTCTAAAATACCATACATCTCAAAGTGCTGACAATTGTTTCCAAAGTTCTGGAGTGTCTGCATGCACACTTTACCCTCTGGTACTGATGTGAAGTTATCATTACACAAGATGTACTTGTCTAAGTTGGCTGTCTGCTTCAAGGTACTGTAATCTATTAGGAGTTATTTTTGATTCAGTACAATTATGATCAAATTATATTTCAGCAAATGAGCAATTGCTTCCAGTCTATTAAAGCAACAAATATAACTAGAAATTGTTTTAAAAAATCATATGTCTCCCCCACTCACTGTTGCTTCAGTGGAGTAATAAACATATGTCTCCCCCAAAGATTCAGTGGAGTAATAAACATATCTATGTCCCCCCCACTCACTTTTGATTCAGTGGAGTAATAAACATATCTATGTCTCCCCCACTCACTGTTGCTTCAGTGGAGTAATAAACGTATGTCTCCCCCACTTACTGTTGATTCAGTGGAGTAATAAACATATATATGTCTCCCCCACTCACTGTTGCTTCAGTGGAGTAATAAACATATGTCTCCCCCACTTACTATTGATTCAGTGGAGTAATAAACATATCTATGTCTCCCCCACTCACTGTTGCTTCAGTGGAGTAATAAACGTATGTCTCCCCAACTTACTGTTAATTCAGTGGAGTAATAAACATATCTATGTCCCCCCCACTCACAGTGGAGTAATAAACATATCTATGTCCCCCCCACTCACTGTTGATTCAGTGGAGTAATAAACATATCTATGTCTCCCCCACTTACTGTTAATTCAGTGGAGTAATAAACGTATGTCTCCCCCACTTACTGTTGCTTCAGTGGATTAATAAACATATCTATGTCTCCCCCACTTACTGTTAATTCAGTGGAGTAATAAACGTATGTCTCCCCCACTTACTGTTGCTTCAGTGGATTAATAAACATATGTCTCCCCCACTTACTGTTAATTCAGTGGAGTAATAAACGTATGTCTCCCCCACTTACTGTTGATTCAGTGGATTAATAAACATATCTATGTCTCCCCCACTCACTGTTGATTCAGTGGAGTAATAAACATATCTATGTCTCCCCCACTTACTGTTGCTTCAGTGGAGTAATAAACTATGTCTCCCCCACTTACTGTTGCTTCAGTGGAGTAATAAACGTATGTCTCCCCCACTTACTGTTGCTTCAGTGGAGTAATAAACGTATGTCTCCCCCACTTACTGTTGCTTCAGTGGAGTAATAAACGTATGTCTCCCCCACTTACTGTTGCTTCAGTGGAGTAATAAACGTATGTCTCCCCCACTCACTGTTGATTCAGTGGAGTAATAAACATATGTATCCCCCACTCACTGTTGCTTCAGTGGAGTAATAAACATATCTATGTCTCCCCCTCTTACTGTTGCTTCAGTGGAGTAATAAACGTATGTCTCCCCCACTTACTGTTGCTTCAGTGGAGTAATAAACATATCTATGTCTCCCCACTCACTGTTGCTTCAGTGGAGTAATAAACATATCTATGTCTCCCCCACTTACTGTTGATTCGGTGGAGTAATAAACATATGTCTCCCCCACTTACTGTTGATTCGGTGGAGTAATGAACATATGTCTCCCCCACTTACTGTTGATTCGGTGGAGTAATAAATATGTCTATGTCTCCCCCACTTACTGTTGCTTCAGTGGAGTAATAAACGTATCTATTTCTCCCCACTCAATGTTGCTTCAGTGGAGTAATAAACATATCTATGTCTCCCCACTCACTGTTGCTTCGGTGGAGTAATAAACATATGTCTCCCCCACTTACTGTTGATTCGGTGGAGTAATAAACATGTCTATGTCTCCCCCACTCACTGTTGCTTGTGGAGTAATAAACATATCTATGTCTCCCCCACTCACTGTTGCTTCAGTGGAGTAATAAACGTATGTCTCCCCCACTTACTGTTGCTTCAATGGAGTAATAAACATATCTATGTCTCCCTCACTCACTGTTGCTTCAGTGGAGTAATAAACGTATGTCTCCCCCACTTACTGTTGATTCGGTGGAGTAATAAACATATGTCTCCCCCACTTACTGTTGATTCGGTGGAGTAATAAACATGTCTATGTCTCCCCCACTTACTGTTGCTTCAGTGGAGTAATAAACGTATCTATGTCTCCCAACTCACTGTTGCTTCAGTGGAGTAATAAACATATCTATGTCTCCCCACTCACTGTTGCTTCGGTGGAGTAATAAACATATGTCTCCACCACTTACTGTTGATTCGGTGGAGTAATAAACATGTCTATGTCTCCCCCACTTACTGTTGCTTCAGTGGAGTAATAAACGTATCTATGTCTCCCCACTCAATGTTGCTTCAGTGGAGTAATAAACATATCTATGTCTCCCCACTCACTGTTGCTTCGGTGGAGTAATAAACATATGTCTCCCCCACTTACTGTTGATTCGGTGGAGTAATAAACATGTCTATGTCTCCCCCACTTACTGTTGATTCGGTGGAGTAATAAACATATCTATGTCTCCCCCTCTTACTGTTGATTCAGTGGAGTAATAAACATGTCTATGTCTCCCCCACTCACTGTTGCTTGTGGAGTAATAAACATATCTATGTCTCCCCCACTCACTGTTGCTTCAGTGGAGTAATAAACGTATGTCTCCCCCACTTACTGTTGCTTCAATGGAGTAATAAACATATCTATGTCTCCCCCACTCACTGTTGCTTCAGTGGAGTAATAAACGTATGTCTCCCCCACTTACTGTTGCTTCAGTGGAGTAATAAAATATCTATGTCTCCCCCACTCACTGTTGCTTCAGTGGAGTAATAAACGTATGTCTCCCCCACTTACTGTTGCTTCAGTGGAGTAATAAACATATCTATGTCTCCCCCACTCACTGTTGCTTCAGTGGAGTAATAAACATATGTCTCCCCCACTTACTGTTGCTTCAGTGGAGTAATAAACATATATATGTCTCCCCCACTCACTGTTGCTTCAGTGGAGTAATAAACGTATGTCTCCCCCACTTACTGTTGATTCAGTGGAGTAATAAACATATCTATGTCTCCCCCACTCACTGTTGATTCAGTGGAGTAATAAACATATCTATGTCTCCCCCACTCACTGTTGCTTCAGTGGAGTAATAAACGTATGTCTCCCCCACTTACTGTTGCTTCAGTGGAGTAATAAACATATCTATGTCTCCCCCACTCACAGTGGAGTAATAAACATATGTCTCCCCACTCACTGTTGCTTCAGTGGAGTAATAAACATATCTATGTCTCCCCCACTTACTGTTGCTTCAGTGGAGTAATAAACGTATGTCTCCCCCACTTACTGTTGCTTCAGTGGAGTAATAAACATATCTATGTCTCCCCACTCACTGTTGCTTCAGTGGAGTAATAAACGTATGTCTCCCCCACTTACTGTTGCTTCAGTGGAGTAATAAACATATCTATGTCTCCCCCACTTACTGTTGCTTCAGTGGAGTAATAAACGTATGTCTCCCCCACTACTGTTGCTTCAGTGGAGTAATAAACATATCTATGTCCCCACTCACTGTTGCTTCAGTGGAGTAATAAACGTATGTCTCCCCCACTTATGTTGCAATAAACTATGTCTCCCCACTCACTGTTGCTTCAGTGGAGTAATAAACATATGTCTCCCCCACTCACTGTTGCTTCGGTGGAGTAATAAACATATGTCTCCCCCACTTACTGTTGCTTCAGTGGAGTAATAAACGTATGTCTCCCCCACTTACTGTTGCTTCAGTGGAGTAATAAACGTATCTATGTCTCCCAACTCACTGTTGCTTCAGTGGAGTAATAAACATATCTATGTCTCCCCACTCACTGTTGCTTCGGTGGAGTAATAAACATATGTCTCCCCCACTTACTGTTGATTCGGTGGAGTAATAAACATGTCTATGTCTCCCCCACTTACTGTTGCTTCAGTGGAGTAATAAACATATCTATGTCCCCCACTCACTGTTGCTTCAGTGGAGTAATAAACATATCTATGTCTCCCCCACTCACTGTTGCTTCAGTGGAGTAATAAACATATGTCTCCCCCACTTACTGTTGCTTCAGTGGAGTAATAAACATATCTATGTCTCCCCCACTTACTGTTGCTTCAGTGGAGTAATAAACATATGTCTCCCCCACTCACTGTTGCTTCAGTGGAGTAATAAACGTATGTCTCCCCCACTTACTGTTGCTTCAGTGGAGTAATAAACATATCTATGTCTCCCCCACTTACTGTTGCTTCAGTGGAGTAATAAACATAGTCTCCCCCACTCACTGTTGATTCAGTGGAGTAATAAACGTTATGTCTCCCCCACTTACTGTTGCTTCAGTGGAGTAATAAAATATCTATGTCTCCCCACTTACTGTTGCTTCAGTGGAGTAATAAACGTATGTCTCCCCCACTTACTGTTGATTCAGTGGAGTAATAAACATATCTATGTCTCCCCCACTTACTGTTGCTTCAGTGGAGTAATAAACATATGTCTCCCCCACTCACTGTTGCTTCAGTGGAGTAATAAACACTATGTCTCCCCCACTCACTGTTGCTTCAGTGGAGTAATAAACGTATGTCTCCCCCACTTACTGTTG
>CM026387.1:96405611-96447097 GCA_014843695.1 Archivesica marissinica | reverse complement strand
ATGTCTCCCCACTCACTGTTGCTTCAGTGGAGTAATAAACATATGTCTCCCCACTCACTGTTGCTTCAGTGGAGTAATAAACGTATGTCTCCCCACTCACTGTAGCTTCAGTGGAGTAATAAACACATGTCTCCCCACTCACTGTTGCTTCAGTGGAGTAATAAACGTATGTCTCCCACTCACTGTTGCTTCAGTAGAGTAATAAACACATGTCTCCCCACTCACTGTTGCTTCAGTGGAGTAATAAACATATGTCTCCCCACTCACTGTTGCTTCAGTGGAGTAATAAACATATGTCTCCCCACTTACTGTTGCTTCAGTGGAGTAATAAACGTATGTCTCCCCACTCACTGTTGCTTCAGTGGAGTAATAAACGTATGTCTCCCCACTCACTGTTGCTTCAGTGGAGTAATAAACATATCTATGTCTCCCCCACTTACAGTGGAGTAATAAATATCTATGTCTCCCCCACTCACTGTTGCTTCAGTGGAGTAATAACATATCTATGTCTCCCCACTTACTGTTGCTTCAGTGGAGTAATAAACGTATGTCTCCCCCACTTACTGTTGCTTCAGTGGAGTAATAAACATATCTATGTCTCCCCCACTTACTGTTGCTTCAGTGGAGTAATAAACGTATGTCTCCCCCACTTACTGTTGATTCAGTGGAGTAATAAACATTCTATGTCTCCCCCACTTACTGTTGCTTCAGTGGAGTAATAAACGTATGTCTCCCCACTCACTGTTGCTTCAGTGGAGTAATAAACATATCTATGTCTCCCCCACTCACTGTTGCTTCAGTGGAGTAATAAACGTATGTCTCCCCCACTTACTGTTGCTTCAGTGGAGTAATAAACGTATGTCTCCCCCACTTACTGTTGCTTCAGTGGAGTAATAAACGTATGTCTCCCCCACTTACTGTTGCTTCAGTGGAGTAATAAACATATCTATGTCTCCCCCACTTACTGTTGCTTCAGTGGAGTAATAAACGTATGTCTCCCCCACTTACTGTTGATTCAGTGGAGTAATAAACGTATGTCTCCCCCACTTACTGTTGCTTCAGTGGAGTAATAAACGTATGTCTCCCCACTTACTGTTGCTTCAGTGGAGTAATAAACGTATGTCTCCCCCACTCACTGTTGATTCAGTGGAGTAATAAACATATGTCTCCCCCACTCACTGTTGCTTCAGTGGAGTAATAAACATATCTATGTCTCCCCCACTTACTGTTGCTTCAGTGGAGTAATAAACGTATGTCTCCCCCACTTACTGTTGCTTCAGTGGAGTAATAAACATATCTATGTCTCCCCCACTCACTGTTGCTTCAGTGGAGTAATAAACACTATGTCTCCCCCACTTACTGTTGATTCGGTGGAGTAATAAACATATGTCTCCCCCACTTACTGTTGATTCGGTGGAGTAATAAACATGTCTATGTCTCCCCCACTTACTGTTGCTTCAGTGGAGTAATAAACAATCTATGTCTCCCCACTCACTGTTGCTTCAGTGGAGTAATAAACTATGTCTCCTGTTGCTTCAATGGAGTAATAACAATATCTATGTCTCCCCCACTCACTGTTGCTTCAGTGGAGTAATAAACGTATGTCTCCCCCACTTACTGTTGCTTCAATGGAGTAATAAACATATCTATGTCTCCCCCACTCACTGTTGCTTCAGTGGAGTAATAAACGTATGTCTCCCCCACTTACTGTTGCTTCAATGGAGTAATAACAATATCTATGTCTCCCCCACTCACTGTTGCTTCAGTGGAGTAATAAACGTATGTCTCCCCCACTTACTGTTGCTTCAATGGAGTAATAAACATATCTATGTCTCCCCCACTCACTGTTGCTTCAGTGGAGTAATAAACATATGTCTCCCCCACTTACTGTTGCTTCAGTGGAGTAATAAACATATGTCTCCCCCACTCACTGTTGCTTCAGTGGAGTAATAAACGTATGTCTCCCCCACTTACTGTTAATTCAGTGGAGTAATAAACATATCTATGTCCCCCCCACTCACAGTGGAGTAATAAACATATCTATGTCCCCCCCACTCACTGTTGATTCAGTGGAGTAATAAACATATCTATGTCTCCCCCACTTACTGTTAATTCAGTGGAGTAATAAACGTATGTCTCCCCCACTTACTGTTGCTTCAGTGGATTAATAAACATATCTATGTCTCCCCCACTTACTGTTAATTCAGTGGAGTAATAAACGTATGTCTCCCCCACTTACTGTTGCTTCAGTGGATTAATAAACATATCTATGTCTCCCCCACTTACTGTTAATTCAGTGGAGTAATAAACGTATGTCTCCCCCACTTACTGTTGATTCAGTGGATTAATAAACATATCTATGTCTCCCCCACTTACTATTGCTTCAGTGGAGTAATAAACGTATGTCTCCCCCACTTACTGTTGCTTCAGTGGAGTAATAAACGTATGTCTCCCCCACTTACTGTTGCTTCAGTGGAGTAATAAACGTATGTCTCCCCCACTTACTGTTGCTTCAGTGGATTAATAAACATATCTATGTCTCCCCCACTTACTGTTGCTTCAGTGGAGTAATAAACGTATGTCTCCCCCACTTACTGTTAATTCAGTGGAGTAATAAACGTATGTCTCCCCCACTTACTGTTGCTTCAGTGGAGTAATAAACGTATGTCTACCCCACTTACTGTTGCTTCAGTGGAGTAATAAACGTATGTCTCCCCCACTCACTGTTGATTCAGTGGAGTAATAAACATATGTATCCCCCACTCACTGTTGCTTCAGTGGAGTAATAAACATATCTATGTCTCCCCCTCTTACTGTTGCTTCAGTGGAGTAATAAACGTATGTCTCCCCCACTTACTGTTGCTTCAGTGGAGTAATAAACATATCTATGTCTCCCCACTCACTGTTGCTTCAGTGGAGTAATAAACATATCTATGTCTCCCCCACTTACTGTTGATTCGGTGGAGTAATAAACATATGTCTCCCCCACTTACTGTTGATTCGGTGGAGTAATAAACATGTCTATGTCTCCCCCACTTACTGTTGCTTCAGTGGAGTAATAAACGTATCTATGTCTCCCAACTCACTGTTGCTTCAGTGGAGTAATAAACATATCTATGTCTCCCCACTCACTGTTGCTTCGGTGGAGTAATAAACATATGTCTCCACCACTTACTGTTGATTCGGTGGAGTAATAAACATGTCTATGTCTCCCCCACTTACTGTTGCTTCAGTGGAGTAATAAACGTATCTATGTCTCCCCACTCAATGTTGCTTCAGTGGAGTAATAAACATATCTGTCTCCCCACTCACTGTTGCTTCGGTGGAGTAATAAACATATGTCTCCCCCACTTACTGTTGATTCGGTGGAGTAATAAACATGTCTATGTCTCCCCCACTTACTGTTGATTCGGTGGAGTAATAAACGTATGTCTCCCCCACTTACTGTTGCTTCAGTGGAGTAATAAACGTATGTCTCCCCCACTTACTGTTGCTTCAGTGGAGTAATAAACGTATGTCTCCCCCACTTACTGTTGCTTCAGTGGATTAATAAACATATCTATGTCTCCCCCACTTACTGTTGCTTCAGTGGAGTAATAAACATATGTCTCCCCCACTTACTGTTGATTCGGTGGAGTAATAAACATGTCTATGTCTCCCCCACTTACTGTTGATTCGGTGGAGTAATAAACATATCTATGTCTCCCCCTCTTACTGTTGATTCAGTGGAGTAATAAACATGTCTATGTCTCCCCCACTCACTGTTGCTTGTGGAGTAATAAACATATCTATGTCTCCCCCACTCACTGTTGCTTCAGTGGAGTAATAAACGTATGTCTCCCCCACTTACTGTTGCTTCAATGGAGTAATAAACATATCTATGTCTCCCCCACTCACTGTTGCTTCAGTGGAGTAATAAACGTATGTCTCCCCCACTTACTGTTGCTTCAATGGAGTAATAACAATATCTATGTCTCCCCCACTCACTGTTGCTTCAGTGGAGTAATAAACGTATGTCTCCCCCACTTACTGTTGCTTCAATGGAGTAATAAACATATCTATGTCTCCCCCACTCACTGTTGCTTCAGTGGAGTAATAAACATATGTCTCCCCCACTTACTGTTGCTTCAGTGGAGTAATAAACATATATATGTCTCCCCCACTCACTGTTGCTTCAGTGGAGTAATAAACGTATGTCTCCCCCACTTACTGTTAATTCAGTGGAGTAATAAACATATCTATGTCCCCCCCACTCACAGTGGAGTAATAAACATATCTATGTCCCCCCCACTCACTGTTGATTCAGTGGAGTAATAAACATATCTATGTCTCCCCCACTTACTGTTAATTCAGTGGAGTAATAAACGTATGTCTCCCCCACTTACTGTTGCTTCAGTGGATTAATAAACATATCTATGTCTCCCCCACTTACTGTTGATTCAGTGGAGTAATAAACGTATGTCTCCCCCACTTACTGTTGCTTCAGTGGAGTAATAAACCTATGTCTCCCCCACTTACTGTTGCTTCAGTGGAGTAATAAACGTATGTCTCCCCCACTTACTGTTGATTCAGTGGATTAATAAACATATCTATGTCTCCCCCACTTACTATTGCTTCAGTGGAGTAATAAACGTATGTCTCCCCCACTTACTGTTGCTTCAGTGGAGTAATAAACGTATGTCTCCCCCACTTACTGTTGCTTCAGTGGAGTAATAAACGTATGTCTCCCCCACTTACTGTTGCTTCAGTGGATTAATAAACATATCTATGTCTCCCCCACTTACTGTTGCTTCAGTGGAGTAATAAACGTATGTCTCCCCCACTTACTGTTAATTCAGTGGAGTAATAAACGTATGTCTCCCCCACTTACTGTTGCTTCAGTGGAGTAATAAACGTATGTCTACCCCACTTACTGTTGCTTCAGTGGAGTAATAAACGTATGTCTCCCCCACTCACTGTTGATTCAGTGGAGTAATAAACATATGTATCCCCCACTCACTGTTGCTTCAGTGGAGTAATAAACATATCTATGTCTCCCCCTCTTACTGTTGCTTCAGTGGAGTAATAAACGTATGTCTCCCCCACTTACTGTTGCTTCAGTGGAGTAATAAACATATCTATGTCTCCCCACTCACTGTTGCTTCAGTGGAGTAATAAACATATCTATGTCTCCCCCACTTACTGTTGATTCGGTGGAGTAATAAACATATGTCTCCCCCACTTACTGTTGATTCGGTGGAGTAATAAACATGTCTATGTCTCCCCCACTTACTGTTGCTTCAGTGGAGTAATAAACGTATCTATGTCTCCCAACTCACTGTTGCTTCAGTGGAGTAATAAACATATCTATGTCTCCCCACTCACTGTTGCTTCGGTGGAGTAATAAACATATGTCTCCACCACTTACTGTTGATTCGGTGGAGTAATAAACATGTCTATGTCTCCCCCACTTACTGTTGCTTCAGTGGAGTAATAAACGTATCTATGTCTCCCCACTCAATGTTGCTTCAGTGGAGTAATAAACATATCTGTCTCCCCACTCACTGTTGCTTCGGTGGAGTAATAAACATATGTCTCCCCCACTTACTGTTGATTCGGTGGAGTAATAAACATGTCTATGTCTCCCCCACTTACTGTTGATTCGGTGGAGTAATAAACGTATGTCTCCCCCACTTACTGTTGCTTCAGTGGAGTAATAAACGTATGTCTCCCCCACTTACTGTTGCTTCAGTGGAGTAATAAACATATCTATGTCTCCCCCACTTACTGTTGCTTCAGTGGAGTAATAAACATATCTGTCTCCCCACTCACTGTTGCTTCGGTGGAGTAATAAACATATGTCTCCCCCACTTACTGTTGATTCGGTGGAGTAATAAACATGTCTATGTCTCCCCCACTTACTGTTGATTCGGTGGAGTAATAAACGTATGTCTCCCCCACTTACTGTTGCTTCAGTGGAGTAATAAACGTATGTCTCCCCCACTTACTGTTGCTTCAGTGGAGTAATAAACATATCTATGTCTCCCCCACTCACTGTTGCTTCAGTGGAGTAATAAACGTATGTCTCCCCCACTTACTGTTGCTTCAATGGAGTAATAAAAATATCTATGTCTCCCCCACTCACTGTTGCTTCAGTGGAGTAATAAACGTATGTCTCCCCCACTTACTGTTGCTTCAATGGAGTAATAAACATATCTATGTCTCCCCCACTCACTGTTGCTTCAGTGGAGTAATAAACATATGTCTCCCCCACTTACTGTTGCTTCAGTGGAGTAATAAACATATCTATGTCTCCCCCACTCACTGTTGCTTCAGTGGAGTAATAAACGTATGTCTCCCCCACTTACTGTTAATTCAGTGGAGTAATAAACATATCTATGTCCCCCCCACTCACAGTGGAGTAATAAACATATCTATGTCCCCCCCACTCACTGTTGATTCAGTGGAGTAATAAACATATCTATGTCTCCCCCACTTACTGTTAATTCAGTGGAGTAATAAACGTATGTCTCCCCCACTTACTGTTGCTTCAGTGGATTAATAAACATATCTATGTCTCCCCCACTTACTGTTAATTCAGTGGAGTAATAAACGTATGTCTCCCCCACTTACTGTTGCTTCAGTGGAGTAATAAACATATCTATGTCTCCCCCACTTACTGTTAATTCAGTGGAGTAATAAACGTATGTCTCCCCCACTTACTGTTGATTCAGTGGATTAATAAACATATCTATGTCTCCCCCACTTACTATTGCTTCAGTGGAGTAATAAACGTATGTCTCCCCCACTTACTGTTGCTTCAGTGGAGTAATAAACGTATGTCTCCCCCACTTACTGTTGCTTCAGTGGAGTAATAAACGTATGTCTCCCCCACTTACTGTTGCTTCAGTGGATTAATAAACATATCTATGTCTCCCCCACTTACTGTTGCTTCAGTGGAGTAATAAACGTATGTCTCCCCCACTTACTGTTAATTCAGTGGAGTAATAAACGTATGTCTCCCCCACTTACTGTTGCTTCAGTGGAGTAATAAACGTATGTCTACCCCACTTACTGTTGCTTCAGTGGAGTAATAAACGTATGTCTCCCCCACTCACTGTTGATTCAGTGGAGTAATAAACATATGTATCCCCCACTCACTGTTGCTTCAGTGGAGTAATAAACATATCTATGTCTCCCCCTCTTACTGTTGCTTCAGTGGAGTAATAAACGTATGTCTCCCCCACTTACTGTTGCTTCAGTGGAGTAATAAACATATCTATGTCTCCCCACTCACTGTTGCTTCAGTGGAGTAATAAACATATCTATGTCTCCCCCACTTACTGTTGATTCGGTGGAGTAATAAACATATGTCTCCCCCACTTACTGTTGATTCGGTGGAGTAATAAACATGTCTATGTCTCCCCCACTTACTGTTGCTTCAGTGGAGTAATAAACGTATCTATGTCTCCCAACTCACTGTTGCTTCAGTGGAGTAATAAACATATCTATGTCTCCCCACTCACTGTTGCTTCGGTGGAGTAATAAACATATGTCTCCACCACTTACTGTTGATTCGGTGGAGTAATAAACATGTCTATGTCTCCCCCACTTACTGTTGCTTCAGTGGAGTAATAAACGTATCTATGTCTCCCCACTCAATGTTGCTTCAGTGGAGTAATAAACGTATGTCTCCCCCACTTACTGTTGCTTCAGTGGAGTAATAAACACTATGTCTCCCCCACTTACTGTTGCTTCAGTGGAGTAATAAACGTATGTCTCCCCCACTTACTGTTGATTCAGTGGAGTAATAAACGTATGTCTCCCCCACTTACTGTTGCTTCAGTGGAGTAATAAACGTATGTCTCCCCCACTTACTGTTGCTTCAGTGGAGTAATAAACATATCTATGTCTCCCCCACTTACTGTTGCTTCAGTGGAGTAATAAACGTATGTCTCCCCCACTTACTGTTGCTTCAGTGGAGTAATAAACGTATGTCTCCCCCACTTACTGTTGCTTCAGTGGAGTAATAAACGTATGTCTCCCCCACTTACTGTTGCTTCAGTGGAGTAATAAACGTATGTCTCCCCCACTCACTGTTGATTCAGTGGAGTAATAAACATATGTATCCCCCACTCACTGTTGCTTCAGTGGAGTAATAAACATATCTATGTCTCCCCCTCTTACTGTTGCTTCAGTGGAGTAATAAACATATGTCTCCCCCACTTACTGTTGCTTCAGTGGAGTAATAAACATATATATGTCTCCCCACTCACTGTTGCTTCAGTGGAGTAATAAACATATGTCTCCCCCACTCACTGTTGATTCGGTGGAGTAATAAACATATGTCTCCCCCACTTACTGTTGATTCGGTGGAGTAATAAACATGTCTATGTCTCCCCCACTTACTGTTGCTTCAGTGGAGTAATAAACGTATCTATGTCTCCCAACTCACTGTTGCTTCAGTGGAGTAATAAACATATCTATGTCTCCCCACTCACTGTTGCTTCGGTGGAGTAATAAACATATGTCTCCACCACTTACTGTTGATTCGGTGGAGTAATAAACATGTCTATGTCTCCCCCACTTACTGTTGATTCGGTGGAGTAATAAACATATCTATGTCTCCCCCTCTTACTGTTGATTCAGTGGAGTAATAAACATGTCTATGTCTCCCCCACTCACTGTTGCTTGTGGAGTAATAAACATATCTATGTCTCCCCCACTCACTGTTGCTTCAGTGGAGTAATAAACGTATGTCTCCCCCACTTACTGTTGCTTCAGTGGAGTAATAAACATATCTATGTCTCCCCCACTCACTGTTGCTTCAGTGGAGTAATAAACGTATGTCTCCCCCACTTACTGTTGCTTCAGTGGAGTAATAAACATATCTATGTCTCCCCCACTTACTGTTGATTAAGTGGAGTAATAAACATATGTCTCCCCACTCACTGTTGCTCCAGTGGAGTAATAAACATATGTCTCCCCCACTCACTGTTGCTTCAGTGGAGTAATAAACTTATCATTATGTCTCCCCACTCACTGTTGCTTCAGTGGAGTAATAAACATGTCTCCCCCACTCACTGTTGATTCAGTGGAATAATAAACATATGTCTCTCCACTCACTGTTGGTTCAATGGAGTAATAAAAGTATGTCTCCCCACTCACTATTGATTCAGTGGAATAATAAACATATGTCTCTCCACTCACTGTTGGTTCAGTGAAGTAATAAACGTATGTCCCCCCCACTCACTGTTGCTTCAGTGGAGTAATAAACGTATGTCTCCCCACTCACTGTTGATTCAGTGGAGTAATAAACATATGTCTCCCCCACTCACTGTTGCTTCAGTGGAGTAATAAACGTATGTCTCCCCCACTCACTGTTGCTTCAGTGGAGTAATAAACATATCTATGTCTCCCCCACTCACTGTTGCTTCAGTGGAGTAATAAACGTATGTCTCCCCCACTTACTGTTGCTTCAGTGGAGTAATAAACATATCTATGTCTCCCCCACTTACTGTTGATTCAGTGGAGTAATAAACATGTCTCCCCCACTCACTGTTGCTCCAGTGGAGTAATAAACATATCTATGTCTCCCCCACTTACTGTTGATTCAGTGGAGTAATAAACATATGTCTCCCCCACTCACTGTTGCTCCAGTGGAGTAATAAACATATGTCTCCCCCACTTACTGTTGCTCCAGTGGAGTAATAAACATATGTCTCCCCCACTCACTGTTGCTTCAGTGGAGTAATAAACTTATCATTATGTCTCCCCACTCACTGTTGCTTCAGTGGAGTAATAAACATGTCTCCCCCACTTACTGTTGATTCAATGGAGTAATAAACATATGTCTCCCCACTCACTGTTGATTCAGTGGAGTAATAAAAGTATGTCTCCCCACTCACTGTTGATTCAGTGGAATAATAAACATATGTCTCTCCACTCACTGTTGCTTCAGTGGAGTAATAAACGTATTTGTCCCCCCCCCACTCACTGTTGGTTCAGTGAAGTAATAAACGTATGTCCCCCCCCCCCACTCACTGTTGCTTCAGTGGAGTAATAAACATATGTCTCCCCCACTCACTGTTGCTTCAGTGAAATAATAAACATATGTCTCCCCACTCACTGTTGCTTCACTGGAGTAATAAACGTACGTCTCCCCACTCACTGTTGATTCAGTGAAGTAATACATGTATGTCTCTCCCACTCCAGGGCGTTCATTTGACCCGAGCTCCGGGGTTTTGACGCACGAAAATTGATAAAGACGCATGTTTGACTCTTGGTGAAAATGCCCTGAGAGTCAACTTTGACCCGGGGCGTTGATCGGTCATGCGTCATCAAATATTTTCTCAGCTGAGTAATTATCAAAATATGTCTGTCTACGAGGTCGAAGACCGTAATCGTTCATATATAAAACGCAGTTATTTTCATCAAAAGTCTGCTGCATTTCGTTATGAACACGATCGTGATTTACGAGGGACTCACAATCGGACAAATGGCGTCTAGGCAAACTTTATGTAAAATCTTTATCTCAACCAGCCGATCAGAATATAGTATCAACCACGCATAAAGCGCCTTCATCACTTGCGCCGCCCAGGGTTAGGTTCAAAACGTGTGGTTGATGTCATTATTCAGTTGGGTGGTTGAGAAAAAAGGCTTACCCAAACTTTAGTATCAAAGGGAAATAAATCTTTAATAACGTTTCTCTAATACCTGTACGGCTCGGTATTTTTCCAGTAAAAATTAGTTTTTATCAAAAGACAATTATTATTGATTGTCACAATAAACACCTTTAGCAAGTTTTGCAAACAACCAATTACCGTTTGTGTTGTTTGCCATCATATGTGCTGCTAATCATGAGAACTGAGAAGTTTAAGTAGGTGTTGACATTATGTGTATTGTCAATGTACAATCGGCATAGATAAAACAGTGTTTTTGTAACATGTGTATTGTCAATAATAAGTTGTCTGCTATTTGAGAAGCTTATAGTGGGCCACTGATATAGAAATTATATGCCGGAATCATTTGATGATGTCGGTGAGTAAAAGTACTTTTGCTATTGTTTGTTACAGATTTCTATGGGGTATTCATTGTGTGCACCACCCATTAATCATTTCATTGTTTCTACATTATTCCTTCATTTTCTGGAGAATATTCCTAAATCATTCTTAGTTATATTTTCAATCAGATCGGAGATAAGAAATTAAATAGTATCAGTTTTAGAAATTAAATCTTAAATATGGTTCAGAAAAGCCATAGTCACTTCGGAATTGGCACACCCAGCAAACGTAAGCTGAGTGATAGTGTTAGTGAACCTGGGACACCTAAACGCCATAAAGTAGACTGTGACACTCCTAAGTCTAAAGTGAAAAGAAAATTCAGGTCTGAGTGGCTTAATGAATTTGAGTGGCTGGAAATGAAACAAACTGATGATCAGATTCTGTTGTATTGTAGAGATGCTAAGTGGGACCCACTCACTGTTGCTTCAGTGGAGTAATTAACGTATGTCTCACCACTCACTGTTGCTTTAGTGAAGCAATAAATGTATGTCCCCCCACTCACTGTTGCTTCAGTGGAGTAATAAATGTATGTCTCCCCACTCACTGTTGCTTTAGTGGAGTAATTAATGTATGTCTCACCACTCACTGTTGCTTTAGTGAAGCAATAAACGTATGTCCCCCCACTCACTGTTGCTTCAATGAAGAAATAAACGTATGTCTCCCCACTCACTGTTGATTCAATGGAGTAATAAACATATGTCTCCCCACTCACAGTTGCTTCAGTGGAGTAATAAACGTATGTCCCCCCACTCAACTGTTGATTCAGTGGAGTAATAAACGTATGTCTCCCCACTCACTGTTGCTTCAGTGGAGTAATAAACGTATGTCTCCCCACTCACTGTTGCTTCAATGAAGAAATAAACTTATGCCTCCCCACTCACTGCTGCTTCAGTGGAGTAATAAACATATGTCTCCCCACTCACTGTTGATTCAGTGGAGTGATAAACGTATGTCCCCCCACTTACTGTTGATTCAGTGGAGTAATAAACATGTCTCCCCACTCACTGTTGCTTGAGTGGAGTAATAAATGTATGTCCCCCCACTCACTGTTGATTCAGTGGAGTAATAAACATATGTCTCCCCACTCACTGTTGCTTCAGTGGAGTAATAAATGTATGTCTCCCCACTCACTGTTGCTTCAGTGGAGTAATAAATGTATGTCTCCCCATTAACTGTTGCTTCAGTGGAGTAATAAACGTATGTCCCCCCACTCACTGTTGCTTCAGTGAAGAAATAAACGTATATCTCCCCACTCCCTGTTGATTCAGTGGAGTAATTAATGTATGTCTCACCACTCACTGTTGCTTTAGTGAAGCAATAAACCTTTGTCCCCCACTCACTGTTGCTTCAGTGGAGTAATTAATGTATGTCTCACCACTCACTGTTGCTTCAGTGGAGTAATAAATGTATGTCTCACCACTCACTGTTGCTTCAGTGGAGTAATTAATGTATGTCTCACCACTCACTGTTGCTTTAGTGAAGCAATAAACCTTTGTCCCCCCACTCACTGTTGCTTCAGTGGAGTAATAAACGTATGTCTCCCCCACTCACTGTTGCTTCAGTGGAGTAATAAATGTATGTCTCACCACTCACTGTTACTTCAGTGGAGTAATAAACGTATGTCTCCCCACTCACTGTTGCTTCAGTGGAGTAATAAATGTATGTCTCCCCACTCACTGTTGCTTCAGTGGAGTAATAAACGTATGTCCCCCCACTCACTGTTGCTTCAGTGAAGAAATAAACGTATGTCTCCCCACTCCCTGTTGATTCAGTGGAGTAATTAATGTATGTCTCACCACTCACTGTTGCTTTAGTGAAGCAATAAACCGTTGTCCCCCACTCACTGTTGCTTCAGTGGAGTAATTAATGTATGTCTCACCACTCACTGTTGCTTCAGTGGAGTAATAAATGTATGTCTCACCACTCACTGTTGCTTCAGTGGAGTAATTAATGTATGTCTCACCACTCACTGTTGCTTTAGTGAAGCAATAAACCTTTGTCCCCCCACTCACTGTTGCTTCAGTGGAGTAATAAACGTATGTCTCCCCCACTCACTGTTGCTTCAGTGGAGTAATAAATGTATGTCTCTCCACTCACTGTTGATTCAATGGAGTAATAAACATATGTCTCCCCACTCACTGTTGCTTCAGTGAAGTAATAAACGTATGTCTCCCCCACTCACTGTTACTTCAGTGGAGTAATAAACGTATGTCTCCCCACTCACTGTTGCTTCAGTGGAGTAATAAATGTATGTCTCCCCACTCACTGTTGATTCAATGGAGTAATAAACATATGTCTCCCCACTCACTGTTGCTTCAGTGAAGTAATAAACGTATGTCTGCCCACTCACTGTTGCTTCAGTGAAGTAATAAACGTATGTCTGCCCACTCACTGTTGCTTCAGTGAAGTAATAAACGTATGTCTCCCCACTCACTGTTGCTTCAGTGGAGTAATAAAAAAAAGCATGGAAGTGCAGTATAATTATGAAGTCATTGCAATAAATTCAGATGTAGTATTATGAAGTTTTGGAGGTGAAGCATGAACAAGCTTTGTGTTAGATAAATGTCCAGATGGCCATAAATCAAAGATCATCCAACAGGAACATGGTTACAATATGAACAACTAGACATCATACCGATGCATCCTGCAAGGGTAATGGCGATGAAGCGTGTACGAGGTAAAGCAGACAGACAGACAGACAGATGGCAATACATGTATGTCATAATTAGGGAAGACATAATTATATGCTTGCAATGTACACCTGTTTCGGGTCTTTTAAACTAACCTACAGTTTATATGCTTTGCTTCCAGTCTGTCAAAATACATATGTATGTTATATGCTTACCGTGTATACTTGCTTCGGGTCTGTTAACCTACAGTTTATATGCTTTGCTTCCAGTCTGTCAAAATACATATGTATGTTATATGCTTACGGTGTATACTTGCTTCGGGTCTGTTAACCTACAGTTTATATGCTTTGCTTCCAGTCTGTCAAAATACATATGTATGTTATATGCTTACCGTGTATACTTGCTTCGGGTCTGTTAAACTAACCTACAGTTTATATGCTTTGCTTCCAGTCTGTCAAAATACATATGTATGTTATATGCTTACCATGTACACCTGCTTCGGGTCTGTTAAACTAACCTACAGTTTATATGCTTTGCTTCCAGTCTGTCAAAATACATATGTATGTTATATGCTTACCATGTACACCTGCTTCGAGTCTGTTGAAGTAACCCATGTAAGTCTTGTGATCCAGATGATCAAACTTGATCATGCCCTTCTCATCTGGACCATATGCAAATAAACCTGCAAGCAAATCAGTGATGTATTGCTTTAATATATATATATCCGAGATACAGCCATATCACTTAAATAAAAGCTTTAGAAAACTAGAACAAGAGTGCAGCTTGAGAGACGATGCATAGTTATGGCATTTTTGAAAATTTCCTACCAATAGCTTTCTTCACCAATGTGTTCATATAGGTGTATACTAATACTAATGAGTAATACCTCTCAATTTATTCCAACCCAAATCCTTGTGGAAAATTCTGGGGAGCTAATCAAAGTTGGGGTGCCCGGACGGAAAAATAACGCCTGTGCGAAAAATAAAGAATTGCCAATATTACCTTGTGGGATGTCTAGCTAGGGGTTTTGGGGGGGTGCTAAATCGATTCCAACCATTAGTGCTCAGTAAAAATAACTCCCTGGCCATAAAAATATAACAAACAGAAATATATCTTAATTGGAATCTTTGTTAATCAGTTTTATAGTTCACCCTACTTCTCCTTCACTCCTATCATCATCTGGCTGGTTGATGTTCTGCAGCAGTTACCATGACAGTTGCCACAAGCAGAAATACACTTGACTCCTGGTTTTATACACTAGCACCTGAGTGTACTACAGTCCCCATCACAGTTGTAGCTGACACACTTCAGAAGATAGTCCGGTGCTATGGGGTCTGATGAAAGGACTGGCGCATAACCTTGGTCAACGAGCTTCCATTCATAGCCCAGGACATCCAATAATGGACTTTTCAGCACCAGTCAATCTCTATTCTGCCGATAAGCCCGGAGAGAGTGCTGTGTTGCAGTTCCTGTTGTCGGGGGCAATTTCTCAGGTTTGATGCTCCCAGCAGCCCGCTTGCTGAAGATGTCAAATCTCAAGTCCCCCTTTGGGTGGTTTCCCACGGATGTCCAGAAACACGTCCATGGCCCTTTGTGCTATGTCAGTCTTGCAGAACTTGGTTAGCAAAGTTAATTTGCTAAACCCAGAAATCGTGGACACTGAATCGCAGCCAGAGTAGCAGTGCAAGAAGTTCAGATACTTCTGGTATCTCTCTTGGAGGGATTCTCGGATCTTTCTGACATGTATGTTTGCACGACTGTTGAGGAGAAGATTGGGTCTGTCTATATGGTCTGCCACATGATGAATCAGCATAGCCATGATGTCAGTGTACTCAGCCCTCACATCAACAATGAATTCTCTTGCCTCATCTAGAGCTCTCCGGACAATATAGGTGTCTGCATCATCAGGGCATTGCTATAGAGATATCGGTGTTTGTGTCAACGCAACTCGCAAAGCTTCTTTGGTCTTGATTTCGTGCGCTCACTGTTAATGATGAAGCGGTTGAACAGCTTCTCCCCACATTGCCTTTGGGTCCATGTCTGAGGCCATCTAACGATTTGACCTTGTACTTAGTTTCCATTGTATCCAGAACAGTTTGGCCATCCATCTTGGCCTCTGCCAACATCCTCTGCCTGATCAGCATTGACTGGGTCCTCAAGAGTGCTGCTGAACTCCGTGGAGAAGGATACCAAGGTCTTTCTGTCCCGTGTTGCATCAAAGGGGTGACATCCTCCAACCATCCAACAATGGCTTTGATAGCATGACCATCTTTCTTCATCTGGACTCCTTTGACGTCTACGTGGACAGGTACCCCATGTTTGTTCATACCCTCTTCCAGCTCCTGGTGAATTAACAAGAAGTGGTTTAGTATCTGAACAAAAGATTTATGAGCAGATTCGTTCCGGAAACGTCCTCTGTTTAGACCACCTGAGGACGTGGCCTCACACATGAATGTGGTTTCTATCGTGATGTCAGTCCATGTGCCTGACCAATCATAGTCTGAGAACCTGACTACATTGTTGCAGTACATGGTGAATTTGGTTAGAGTTTCCTGGAACACCAGACTGTCTGACGCTGCTGTATCAGCTGTACATACAGCTTTGCTCCCTTCGCGTACTGGTGCGAAGGTGTTGAACATTGCAATTATGCAGCTGAGGTGACCTTTGAGATCTGGGATACGCTCACACCTGAAGAACGCCTTGATGAGGTTGAATCTGCCATGGTACCATACCCAGCGTGCAGGTGTCCTTCCTCCCTCAGCCAAGGTCTTCAACTTCTCTGCCATTCTCTCCTTGAAGACCGCAAGTGTACCTGTTGGGTATTACAATTTGGAAATTGATATTAATTATATAATATGAAAAAAGATCAATTGGCGTGGCAATTTAAGTATTCAGAGATAGTTACAGATTGAAAATATTGCAATTACGTGTTTCTCATCATTTGCATTCTTGGTGAAGCCATCCATGTATTTGAACCCCTGCTCGCTGAACACAACATGTCTCATCTCGAACTTGGTAATTGCTGCAGATGCAAGAAGGTGAAACCGGATGATCTTGGCATAAGCACCACCCAAGAGGATGTGTTCTGCAGTGCTGCTGCCAGGGTAAACCACTTGTATCAGCTCTTGCAGCCCTGAGTGCAACGATTGCCTCGATGGACCCAAGGAAGCTTTTCAGGATGTGAAACCCACCTAATCGTGTGATGCTGGGCAACTGAGACTGGAGGAATATCCGAGTTGCTTTCAACCATATCGGCAGGTCAAACATGATGACACCAGGAGACTGACTGATGCATAGGCACTCCATTAGAGTAGTGTATATAGTGCTGTAGTCGTTTGGGTCATCCTCGATGATAGGAAGAAACTCAATGAGGGACTACTTCTTGCATTCAGGTTGGTGTACTGACTTCATGATCAAAGCCATTCCAGTTTGGGATGTTCGAAGGTGGGGTTGTGATTCTTGATAGACAATCCTGCCGACCAAACGATGTCCCATGGCAGCAAGGTTGGGGGGGGGGTCTTGGTGGAGATCTGCTACTGGAACAAAATGAATGTCTGCCAATCTTACTTTCTTTTTCAGAACAAAGGACATCATGTTTACCTCTGCTGCTTTGAAAGTTGCTGCTTTCTCCTCAAATGTTATCTTTCTTCTTGGGATAGTTGCGAGAAGCTCATCTTGTCTTGTCGCTGGAGCCGCTGAACCCTAACAACGAGTGCAGTCCATCTCATCATCACTACTCTCATCTTGGTCTTCTGTGGTGTAATAGAAGTAAGGGGATACATCATCACTACTCTCATCTTGGTCTTCTGTGGTGTAATGGATGTAAGTTGGCAATTTCCCGGGAAATACTCTTATTTCCCGGGACGGCGGGAAATACCGGGAAATACTGGGAAATACCGGGAAATACCGGGAAATACCGGGAAATACCGGGAAATACTGGGAAATAAGAATTTGGATACCGGGAAATAAGAATTTGGATGATTTTGGTGGTAAATACAGGTATATATACCATACAATTTCTATTTCCCGGTGTACTGATTGTAGTATCATGTGTGCAGGATGAAAATGAACTGCTTTTGAAGAATATGACGAAAAATACAGGCATTCATAGTGGCATTTACGCATTGCTTATAATCTTTATATAAATGTTAGAGATCTAACATTATTGAGACTGTTCATTATTACTCTAATATACATTGTATACAAACACAGTTTAAGGAGTTTATACATACATTTATTGGAGGTATTTTAAATGTTTAATGTAGTAGGCAAAATGCAAATGTTTTTAGGATTATCCCTGAAATGTGTTCATAATATAGCTGTATTATTAAAATAATCAATTAGTTATTAAAGAAGTCAGAATCATAATTTGAGATGACCCACACTGTTTGTTTGTACACAATTTCAACACGTCACCAGTGCCCAGGAGCTTCTTCATGAGACCAAGCCGGAACTTGTACCCGAACTCCTCAACTACATGTCCGAGACACTGCCAATTCCTAAGGTGCTACAACAGGAATCCTCCATCAACAACTCGAAGCCAGCTGTATGGTGGTCATGTGTGGAGAGGTCGGGCGTGATCACCAAAGACTTCAGTCAGCTCGCCAGGAAATTGATGGTACTGCCAGCAAGTTCAGCCGCCATTGAACGTGTGTTCTCCAACTTCGGCATCATACAGACGAAACTACGCAACAGACTGGGCGTTGAGAAAGCAGCGAAGCTGGTGCTATGCTACTGCTTCCTGAGAGGTAGCGAGGAAATCGACTGGTGAAGACAGACTACTGGCTGAAGAAACATTCCAACAAGAAAAACGAAAAAATAAATGAAAAAAAAAACAATAAAATAAAAAAAAACAAAAAAAAACAATAAAACCCAAAAAAAACTGTTGTGGTTGCCAATGATGCCACCTGATGAGTACCCCTGGCAGGGACGAAATAGTTTAAGCACTTATAGAGTGGTAGCAATGCATAAAAATGAGCAAAAAACGTGTTTGGAAGACACATAATCTTATTTCCCGGTATTTCCCGGTATTTCCCGGTATTTCCCA
Organism: Archivesica marissinica; assembly: GCA_014843695.1. Classification (NCBI taxonomy): domain Eukaryota; kingdom Metazoa; phylum Mollusca; class Bivalvia; order Venerida; family Vesicomyidae; genus Archivesica; species Archivesica marissinica. Next base: position 96,428,378 of record CM026387.1, on the reverse strand, counting down.
CTTCTGGGCTTATTTCCCGGGGCGGGAAATAAATTTCCCGGCGGTATTTCCCGCCCCCGGTATTTCCCGGCCAACCCTGGTCTTCTGTGGTGTAATGGAAGTAAGGGGATACATCATCACTACTCTCATCTTGGTCTTCTGTGGTGTAATGGAAGGGGATACATCATCACTACTCTCATCTTGGTCTTCTGTGGTGTAATGGAAGTAAGGGGATACATCATCACTACTCTCATCTTGGTATTATGTGGTGTAATGGAAGGGGATACATCATCACTACTCTCATCTTGGTATTATGTGGTGTAATGGAAGGGGATACATCATCACTACTCTCATCTTGGTATTATGTCGTGTAATGGAAGTAAGAGGATACATCATCACTACTCTCATCTTGGTATTATGTGGTGTAATGGAAGGGGATACATCATCACTACTCTCATCTTGGTCTTCTGTGGTGTAATAGAAGTAAGGGGATACATCATCACTACTCTCATCTTGGTATTATGTGGTGTAATGGAAGGGGATACATCATCACTACTCTCATCTTGGTCTTCTGTGGTGTAATAGAAGTAAGGGGATACATCATCACTACTCTCATCTTGGTATTATGTGGTGTAATGGAAGGGGATACATCATCACTACTCTCATCTTGGTCTTCTGTGGTGTAATAGAAGTAAGGGGATACATCATCACTACTCTCATCTTGGTATTATGTGGTGTAATGGAAGGGGATACATCATCACTACTCTCATCTTGGTCTTCTGTGGTGTAATAGAAGTAAGGGGATACATCATCACTACTCTCATCTTGGTATTATGTGGTGTAATGGAAGGGGATACATCATCACTACTCTCATCTTGGTCTTCTGTGGTGTAATAGAAGTAAGGGGATACATCATCACTACTCTCATCTTGGTATTATGTGGTGTAATGGAAGGGGATACATCATCACTACTCTCATCTTGGTCTTCTGTGGTGTAATAGAAGTAAGGGGATACATCATCACTACTCTCATCTTGGTCTTCTGTGGTGTAATGGAAGGGGATACATCATCACTACTCTCATCTTGGTCTTCTGTGGTGTAATGGAAGGGGATACATCATCACTACTCTCATCTTGGTCTTCTGTGGTGTAATGGAAGTAAGGGGATACATCATCACTACTCTCATCTTGGTATTATGTGGTGTAATGGATGTAAGGGGATACATCATCACTACTCTCATCTTGGTATTATGTGGTGTAATGGATGTAAGGGGATACATCATCACTACTCTCATCTTGGTATTATGTGGTGTAATGGATGTAAGGGGATACATCATCACTACTCTCATCTTGGTATTATGTGGTGTAATGGATGTAAGGGGATACATCATCACTACTCTCATCTTGGTATTATGTGGTGTAATGGATGTAAGGGGATACATCATCACTACTCTCATCTTGGTATTATGTGGTGTAATGGATGTAAGGGGATACATCATCACTACTCTCATCTTGGTATTATGTGGTGTAATGGATGTAAGGGGATACATCATCACTACTCTCATCTTGGTATTATGTGGTGTAATGGATGTAAGGGGATACATCATCACTACTCTCATCTTGGTATTATGTGGTGTAATGGATGTAAGGGGATACATCATCACTACTCTCATCTTGGTATTATGTGGTGTAATGGATGTAAGGGGATACATCATCACTACTCTCATCTTGGTATTCTGTGGTGTAATGGAAGTAAGGGGATACATCATCACTACTCTCATCTTGGTATTATGTGGTGTAATGGATGTAAGGGGATACATCATCACTACTCTCATCTTGGTATTATGTGGTGTAATGGATGTAAGGGGATACATCATCACTACTCTCATCTTGGTCTTCTGTGGTGTAATGGATGTAAGGGGATACATCATCACTACTCTCATCTTGGTCTTCTGTGGTGTAATGGAAGTAAGGGGATACATCATCACTACTCTCATCTTGGTCTTCTGTGGTGTAATGGAAGTAAGGGGATACATCATCACTACTCTCATCTAGAGGTGGGAATTACTACTTCCATCCCATTGCACATAATGTTGCAGTGTTTTGTATAATATTTTGTTGTATTGGGTTTAGCCCAAATTGAATGATTGGAATCAATTCAGCACTATAAAATACACACCATAGAAAATCCATTTAGAAACGTACAAAAATATATATATATTACGAGTTTTTTGGCATGTATGCGAAAAGTAGGCATATATTTTTTGTATGGCCAGGGAGTCATTTTTACTCAGAATTAATGGTTGGAATCGATTCAGCACACCCAAACCCCTAGTTGGCCCCCCACAAAGTAATAATGATCAATAATGGACAATTTTCATTTTTCACACAGGTGTTATTTTTCGTCTGGGTACACCAACTTGGATTCCCCCCCCCCCCCGAATATTCCACAAGGTTTTTGGGTTGGAATAAATTGAGAGGTGTTAGTATACACCTATACACCTATATGAACACATTGGTGAAGAAAGCTATTATTAAGCACAGATGGTTAGGACATTTTCTAAAATGTCCTAACTAACAATACTGTACATTATGCAAAAGGGAGATCATTTTGTAATATAAATGTTTCTAAATGCAGTCTTCACTACTGTTATTATTTTTTAATATTACAAACGAAAGTTCACCTTCTACACTATTGTCTGAAAAATTGTACACTATCTGTAAAATGCTTCCGGACAGGTGCTCACAATATAGATTGTACAAGACTGTACATCGATTACTATTACTAGACTGGGGCTATTGACAAATAACCACCATAAACCAGTCCATTGAATACAATTACATGTACTTTCCCACAAACATGTGAAAATAGATATATAGATTCATACCGTCAACAAAACGTGTAGATGGCAGAGAGAAATGAGTATTTGTTAATGAACAAGCATACAAATGTCATACATTGTAAGGATGAATGACAGTATGATATAGACAGACAGGTAAGGAAAGGTACATGTACTACAGTCAAACCTGTGTTAGTCATCACCTTTATTAAACAGCCAGTTTCCCAATATATTGTTTTATTATGCATTTGACCTCTATTAAGCAACCACCTGTGCTAAGCAACCACTTTCTGTGATTCCCTTGGATGGCTGTTTAAGACAGGTTTGACTGTACGTGTAGTCCTACAGGATTAGAACCCACAACCATCGCATGCTGCCGCGATTGGTTGTTCTTAGTTTGTCATGAAATCCTGCTAACATTTCAACGAATTAAAACGGACGAAAGACACATTTATTAATTGTTTGTGGCAATGTCTCTCAGACCGTGGGAAAACAAATTGGCGTGTCAATTTGTGACAAATTAGTGTTGCTAGGTATATATTGTACCTGGATCATTGGTTGGTGGTAATTTTCCACTTTCTGTGGACATTCAAAATCATGCTGATCCAAGATTATCTTATACCATGCTCAATACAGTATTTCCCATTGTTCACCATAACTATATAAACAATTGCGTGTACATGCCACAAGGTTTCTACCTCCTACCCATTATAAATATTTTCCGAAAATATCAACCTAAAGCTACCAGAACGGCTGTATTGTTATCCTGGATCATGTGTAAATGTCACATATGTGTACATGTGCTAACTATGTGTACATGTGCTAAATGTCACATACATGTACATGTGCTAAATGCCACATACATGTACATGTGCTAAATGTCACATACATGTACATGTGCTAAATGTCACATACATGTACATGTGCTAAATGTCACATACATGTACATGTGCTAAATGCCACATACATGTGCATGTGCTAAATGTCACATACATGTACATGTGCTAAATGTCACATACATGTACATGTGCTAAATGCCACATACATGTACATGTGCTAAATGTCACATACATGTACATGTGCTAAATGTCACATACATGTACATGTGCTAAATGTCACATACATGTACATGTGCTAAATGTCACATACATGTACATGTGCTAAATGTCACATACATGTACATGTGCTAACTATGTGTACATGTGCTAAATGTCACATACATGTACATGTGCTAAATGTCACATACATGTACATGTGCTAAATGTCACATACATGTACATGTGCTAAATGTCACATACATGTACATGTGTTAAATGTCACATACATGCACATGTGTTAAATGTCACACACATGTACATGTGCTAAATGTCACATACATGTACATGTGTTAAATGTCACATACATGTACATGTGCTAAATGTCACATACATGTACATGTGCTAAATGTCACATACATGTACATGTGTTAAATGTCACACACATGTACATGTGCTAAATGTCACATACATGTACATGTGCTAAATGCCACGTACATGTGCTAAATGTCACATACATGTACGCAAGGTTCCCTCTGTCCATCACCAATTGAATAAATAATCTAATTTGAAAATATTGGAGCCAACCAACAGCCAAATTGTTACATGTACATTAGAGACTTGTAATATCATAATAAATGTGTGAAAGCTGCAATTAATGTTATTTGATTTTCATCAGCCTTTGTGGTTCATGTCATTAATCGCATTCACCTATGCTCTATTGATTACTCCATGTGTTATACATGTTTATAGCATTCACCTATGCTCTATTGATTACTCCATGTGTTATACATGTTTATAGCATTCACCTATGCTCTATTGATTACTCCATGTGTTATACATGTTTATAGCATTCACCTATGCTCTATTGATTACTCCATGTGTTATACATGTTTATAGCATTCACCTATGCTCTATTGATTACTCCATGAGTTATACATGTTTATAGCATTCACCTATGCTCTATTGATTACTCCATGAGTTATACATGTTTATAGCATTCACCTATGCTCTATTGATTACTCCATGTGTTATACATGTTTATAGCATTCACCTATGCTCTATTGATTACTCCATGTGTTATACATGTTTATAGCATGCACCTATGCTCTATTGATTACTCCTTGTGTTATACATGTTTATAGCATTCACCTATGCTCTATTGATTACTCCTTGTGTTATACATGTTTATAGCATTCACCTATGCTCTATTGATTACTCCTTGTGTTATACATGTTTATAGCATTCACCTATGCTCTATTGATTACTCCATGTGTTATACATGTTTATAGCATTCACCTATGCTCTATTGATTACTCCATGTGTTATACACGTTTATAGCATTCACCTATGCTCTATTGATTACTCCATGTGTTATACATGTTTATAGCATTCACCTATGCTCTATTGATTACTCCTTGTGTTATACATGTTTATAGCATTCACCTATGCTCTATTGATTACTCCATGAGTTATACATGTTTATAGCATTCACCTATGCTCTATTGATTACTCCATGTGTTATACATGTTTATAGCATTCACCTATGATCTATTGATTACTCCATGAGTTATACATGTTTATAGCATTCACCTATGATCTATTGATTACTCCATGAGTTATACATGTTTATAGCATTCACCTATGCTCTATTGATTACTCCATGTGTTATACATGTTTATAGCATTCACCTATGCTCTATTGATTACTCCATGTGTTATACATGTTTATAGCATTCACCTATGATCTATTGATTACTCCATGTGTTATACATGTTTATAGCATTCACCTATGCTCTATTGATTACTCCATGTGTTATACATGTTTATAGCATTCACCTATGCTCTATTGATTACTCCATGTGTTATACATGTTTATAGCATTCACCTATGCTCTATTGATTACTCCATGTGTTATACATGTTTATAGCATTCACCTATGCTCTATTGATTACTCCATGTGTTATACATGTGTATAGCATTCACCTATGCTCTATTGATTACTCCATGTGTTATACATGTTTATAGCATTCACCTATGCTCTATTGATTACTCCATGTGTTATACATGTTTATAGCATTCACCTATGCTCTATTGATTACTCCATGTGTTATACATGTTTATAGCATTCACCTATGCTCTATTGATTACTCCATGTGTTATACATGTTTATAGCATTCACCTATGCTCTATTGATTACTCCATGAGTTATACATGTTTATAGCATTCACCTATGATCTATTGATTACTCCATGTGTTATACATGTTTATAGCATTCACCTATGATCTATTGATTACTTCATGTGTTATACATGTTTATAGCATTCACCTATGCTCTATTGATTACTCCATGAGTTATACATATTTATAGCATTCACCTATGATCTATTGATTACTCCATGTGTTAAACATGTTTATAGCATTCACCTATGCTCTATTGATTACTCCATGTGTTATACATGTTTATAGCATGCACCTATGCTCTATTGATTACTCCTTGTGTTATACATGTTTATAGCATTCACCTATGCTCTATTGATTACTCCATGTGTTATACATGTTTATCACATTCACCTATGATCTATTGATTACTCCATGTGTTACATGCAATAAATGAGAGAGGAGTACGTGATTGAGCACAGAGTGGACATGTTTTTAATTCTCTGTTAACTTTTAGTAAAAACACTGAAAATTATGCGTCTATGGGAGTTTTATCTCGGATATTTTGGAATATTTGGATTATATAGTCTGTTTACCAAAGTCGGGCAAGGATACATCTGAGAATAACAATACAGAGCAGCACAATAAGACAAAAAATAAAGGTGTAGCGAGTTCGCCATTACTGGAAGATAGCCAAATCGCATTGTCAACGGACACGGACACAGGCACGGCTCATTCATTGAAAAGTGTGGAAAATGAACAATAAAAAAAACTAAACACGGTAGTGGTAGTAATGGATCGGATTTAAAAACTGGAGTAAATAATCCTAGACCAGTGAGTAATTTAAATCTAACTGACTTAACTGACTGGAATTATATGTATGCAAATATGACCGTTCCATCATATCCGTACGGCATGAGGCCATACATGCCAGGTATGCCAGGCATGACCAGCCCTACAGGATTTGTGCCTGCTATGCCAGCTATGCACGGTGTTATGCCCGATGGTATGCCCAGTGGTTTGACCAGTCCGCCACCGTTGGGATCCACACCGCCACAGTGGGCCATGGAACTGTTACAAGAGATCAAATCTGTGAAACTGAAATTACAATCTATGGAGAAAATAGAAAAAACTGTTACTACAATTAATGCGAAAATGAATGACCTGGAAACTAAGTTCAAGCATATGGATTCACGTATTAGTGAAACTGAGAAATACTGCACGTTTGCCGCTGAAGAAAGTGAGGAAGTGAAGGGCGAACTAAAACGCACAATAGATGAAGTCAAATCCATGGAAAAAACTTGTCGAAACCTAGAAAAACAGTCTAAAGTTCTGCATGACCAAAAACAGGAGACTGAAGATCAGATAACATACCTAGAAATGCAATCGTTACAAAATAACCTGCTATTTTATGGTTTCCCGGAAGGTGGGGTTACGGAGAACTGTAGGCAACTTGTGACGGATCTGTGTAAGGACACACTAAAATTCAACGATGCCGAAACATTCGTGTATGAGGACATTCACAGGATTGGCAAGCGTAATGGTACTAAGGCCCGCCCAATACTTGCCAAATTTCGTCTTCGGGGGGAGAGGGAGCGGGTTCGAGCCGCTTCGTTCGACCTGGCGGACGATCTCAAGGGTGCTGAGCGGGGCATTGGAGCACAATTACCACGATCGGTGTGGGAAGCGAGAAGACCACTTTACCCAGTTATGGAGAAGGCCAAAACGGAGGGGAAATCTGTGAAATTTGTCGGGAAAAAACTGTACATTGACAATACATTATATAAGCCTATAGTATAGGTGCAAGTGATATGGAACATTAGGGGCGTCAAGAAGAGCCACCCCTAAAAGTACTGTCGTGGAATGTACATGGGTTAAAACGAAATATTGTAGACCCTGACTTCCTTGATTATATATCAGATTTTGATTTGATCTTTCTGAATGAAACTTGGATCTCTAAAAATGAACTTTTAACTTTCGACATTGAAAACTATACATGTGTTCAAATGTCAGGTAATAAGTCAGTCAATACTACCAAAGGCAGGACTAGTGGTGGAATATCTTTTTATTATAGAAACAATATCAGACAACATGTAAAAATTGTACAGACAAATCAGTTTGGTATTATCTGGGTAAAACTAGATCAACAAGTATTTTCTTTTGATGAAGATGTTTACATTTGTCACATGTATATACCACCCTCTAACTCAAATGTATTACAAACTCATGACTTCGATTTTTTCGAGAATTTAGAATTAGATATCGTTAAATATAATGATCTAGGAAAGGTCTACGTTACTGGTGATTTAAATAGCCGTACGGCCGATCTGTTAGATTATTTAATTTTTGACAAATATATTGATCAAAATGTGTCATTTGTACATGAGGTTCAAATACCAGATCGTGTAAACCAGGACCGCACAGTGGACAATAATGGGCGGCGCCTATTGGATACATGTATAGCCACTGGGTTAGTTATAGCCAATGGACGCGTTTCAAACGATCGTTACGCAGGTGAATTTACATATTGCTCCGCGAGAGGTCAGAGTACACTGGACTATTTGATCGCTAATTTTGAAGATTTAGAGCTACTTTGTAATTTTGAGGTACACGGTTTTAATGAGTTCAGTGACCATTCTCCCTTATTATTTAGCTTGCCCAGAAAGACTGTTAATTCCCATTCACATAAATCTAGCAATGAAACGTGTTCAAGTGACCATATTAAACTGGTTTGGGATATTGATAAACTACCCGCATTTAGAGATAAACTCATGAATAATCATGAGCAATTACTACAATTGACTTCTGATATAGCAGTCGATACGATCGATCACGTGGTTATGGGATTTCCACGCCTATTGTATTCAAGCGCTAGTGAGATCTTTGGTAATATTTGTCGTAATAATAATATTACCCAAAGTCATGGGCGTAAAATGCAAAATAAAAAATGGTTTGACGAAAGTTGTTTCGTAGCGAAACGTGAATTTAAACGAGCATGTAATATTTTTAACAGAAAAAAAGATGATATTTCTAGACAAAATTTTATTACTGCTAGTACGCATTATAATAGAAAGAAAAAAAATGCGAAAAGAAAATTTAAAAGGGAGGAGGGGAAACGTATTAACGAATTAGCAGGTTCGAATCCGCGCAAGTTCTGGAAAAATATTAGGCAGACAGTGAACAAAACGGAAAGTAAACCTGATTCTCTGTCACTAAATGATTTAATGCAGCACTTTAAAGAATTATATGGTGAAACGCGGGACGACAGCGAAATACATGCACATGAAGACGGGCCAAATATAGAAAGCGCGTATCTAGATAGGGATTTTTCTGAGGAAGAAATAAGATCGGCGGTTTTCTCACAGAAAAATAATAAAAGCCCTGGGGTCGATAATATCACTAGAGAAATGATTAAATCATCCTATGAAATAATTTCACCATTTTTATTAAAGTTATATAAGCATCTATATTCCAAGGGAGAATATCCTCGTTCATGGGGTGAAGGTATCATCTCGCCCATATTTAAAAAAGGAGATCTGAACGATGCAAGTAATTATAGAGGCATCACATTGGTTAATGTTCTTGCAAAAATATATTCTCAACTTTTATTGAATAGACTAACAAATTGGTCAACTGAACAGGATAAAATATCCAAAAATCAGTTTGGTTTCCAAAAAGGAAAATCTATTGTTGATTGTATTTTTATTTTACACTCTATTATTTCAAAAGTGCTTGACTCGGGCCAAAAATTATACTGTATTTTTATCGATTATAAGCAATGTTTTGACAAAATTGATAGAGCTTTTCTCTATGAAAAACTTGCTGCTGAAAATGTTAGTTGCAAGCTAGTGAAAGCTATTAAATCAATGTATACCGTGGTTAAATCCTGTATCCGGTACAATTCCGCAAAATCTGAATTCTTCATGTCTGATATTGGCTTGAAACAGGGGGACCCAAGTTCTCCGCTGCTCTTCATGCTTTTCGTGAACGATATTTCGGAAAACATTAACTCTGATTTAAACGACATATTTACTTATAATGAATTAAAGTTGTTTCTTCTGTTATACGCAGATGACCAGGCTTTATTTGCAAAATCACCAGAAACATTGCAACTCATGCTAAAAGATGTTGAAAATTATTGCAATGTGTGGGGTCTTAAAATAAATACACAAAAAACCAAAGCCATGATATTTGAGAAAGGGCGTCACACAACATATGATTTTTATATATACAACACAAGAATAGAGCTAGTAAACTCATTTAAATACTTAGGTATTACGCTCTATAAAAACGGTTATTGGTCTAGAACACAAAAAGGCATTGCTCAACATGCTTCATTTGCTTGGTATAATCTTATGAAAGTTCTCAAAAATGTAGAACTACCCGTACCACAGAAATTCAAATTATTTGATACTTTAGTTGCCTCTATCTTAAACTTTGGGGCAGAATTATGGGGTCATCATACTGCAAAAAACATAGAACTAATTCATACAAAATTCATCAGACATATACTTGGAGTCAAGAAGTCTACAAATTTGTCAGCACTATATGGTGAAACCGCGAGATTCCCGTTTGAAATACAGAGAAAGAAGTGTCTGAAAGATGATAATGTTAAGATATTGGATGAAAATATTAAAGCAAGATAATACTTCTTTAGTAAAACAGGCGTATTTCATACTAAAGCATGGCGTGCGCAAAATAGAACCTACAATAGTAATAACTGGGCTTATCAACTTATCAAATTTTTAGATTCTCATGGCTTTTCGTATGTGTGGATTAACCAGGAATTTGTAGATATTCCATATGATGTCATTAAACAAAGAGTTTTAGATAATTTCAAACAAAGGTGGTACTCAGACATAAATAATTCGGGTAGACTATATTCATACGCTATATTTAAACATGAATTTGAATTAGAAAAATATTTAAGGGTAATACCTGAAGGTAAATATAGAAATGCATTGAGTAGATTTAGAACTTCATCACATAGATTACGTGTAGAAACAGGAAGATACGAAAATATAGCAAGAGAAAATAGAATTTGTATTTTTTGTAATATGAACCAAGTTGAAAATGAATACCATTTCTTACTTGTTTGTCCTTTATATCGTGAACTTAGGAGGAACTTTTTAAAGTCATATTATTGTCATTGGCCAACTATTAATAAATTTGAAAATCTTATCTCGACAGCGTCGAGTAAAATGCTGAATGAGGTAGCAAAATTTATTTATTTTGCAATGGAAATGAGAAATGCACAATAGGCTAAAATAGTAGAAGCCTTTCATTTACACCTCAGCTATTGTAATACCCCCTACTTCGGAATACTGCTTAGTGACCCGATATGTAACTCACTTTGATAACAATCTGCATTGAATATTCTCTATTCGGAAATTTGCTAAATGTAACTTCACACTATATTACTGAATATTGTCTAAGATAATTATCATATGTACTTTCTGTGCTCCATATTGTTTTGTACTTGCTATAGGCTCTTCAGAAATTTGTTAAATGTAACTTCACACTATATTACTGAATATTGTCTAAGATAATTATCATATGTACTCTCTGTGCTCCATATTGTTTTGTACTTGCTATAGGCATTGTATTTATGCTTTATGCAATAAACTTTTGGAATTGAATTTGAATTGAAATGCCAGACAAATAATTAACATTCACCATGAATGATTAGCATTATCAATAATTAACATTCACTATGAATGATTAGCATTATCAATAATTAACATTCACCATGAGTGATTAGCATTATCACACCTAAATAATTACATAAAGTTAAGCAATCAAGGAGAAATGGTTAATTTGCTAAAGTAAGTATGACGTACACAGTCTAATTAAATCATTTGAATCCTGTCTAATATTTAAACTAAATATACATTTATTTAAGAAATAATCGGAACACTAGGGTCTACGGTGACCGGACACAAGAGAACCCTGTGTACGTACACAGTGACCGGACACAAGAGAACCCCGTGTACGTACACAGTGGAACACTAGGGTCTATGGTGACCGGACACCAAAGAACCCCGTGTTCGTACACAGTGGAACACTAGGGTCTATGGGGACCGGACACCAAAGAACCCCGTGTACGTATACAGTGGAACACTAGGGTCTATGGTGACTGGACACAAGAGAACCCCGTGTTCGTACACAGTGGAACATAGGATTCCACCACCTTCTGCTCACAATCATGTACATTGACATAGGATTCCACCACCTTCTGCTCACAATCGTGTACAGTGACATAGGATTCCACCACCTTCTGCTCACAATCATGTACATTGACATAGGATTCCACCACCTTCTGCTCACAATCATGTACATTGACATAGGATTCCACCACCTTCTGCTCACAATCATGTACATTGACATAGGATTCCACCACCTTCTGCTCACAATCGTGTACAGTGACATAGGATTCCACCACCTTCTGCTCACAATCATGTACATTGACATAGGATTCCACCACCTTCTGCTCACAATCATGTACATTGACATAGGATTCCACCACCTTCTGCTCACAATCATGTACATTGACATAGGATTCCACCACCTTCTGCTCACAATCGTGTACAGTGACATATGATTCCACCACCTTCTGCTCACAATCGTGTACAGTGACATAGGATTCCACCACCTTCTGCTCACAATCGTGTACAGTGACATAGGATTCCACCACCTTCTGCTCACAATCGTGTACATTGACATAGGATTCCACCACCTTCTGCTCACAATCGTGTACAGTGACATAGGATTCCACCACCTTCTGCTCACAATCGTGTACATTGACATAGGATTCCACCACCTTCTGCTCACAATCGTGTACAGTGACATAGGATTCCACCACCTTCTGCTCACAATCGTGTACATTGGAGGATTCCACTATATTTTTTACATGGAATTTCTGTTTTTTTAACTGCGTCTTATACTCCTGTGCGACCTATATATATATATAGACGATTACGATAAGTATATTTGCCAATTGATACCAGCTCTTTAGTATATTATCATAGTACTTTCTAGTGCCGATAGCTGTTACAGATAGATAACTGTTACGATAGAAAGCTGTTACAGATAGATAGCTGTTACAGATAGAAAGGACAACTAATTGTCATTAACCAATAGCTTCAAATCATAAATGACACTGTACGTGTTACTTAATTTCTTAAATTAATCCAATTAATTGCCTTCAAAGTGCTCAGAACCGTATTAGCAAATTGTAACCAAACACATGTGCAAGCAATGACTGCAAACCAATTATTACTTTATTTGGTTTTCACATGTATTTCTCACACAATAGAATGAGTTTTTTAAAAATTAATTCATGATTTTTTTTAAAGAAATTTAAAATTAAATTTAAATCAAATTATTTCAATCAAACAAAGTTCTCTAAATGTAGGATGCATTATGGGTATATCGCGGTACTAGCTATTAAAAACCAAACTACAGATATACTATTATGTACCTGAATTTAAAACTCATTTTGCATCATCTTATGACTTCTCCACTTCAACATTACACATACACAAAGAAAAAATACTATTGGGAATCACTTGTGTTTATCATGTTTTTGATGCCATCGTGTCAGCAGTTACGTAGTCAGTAGTTCCGAGTATACCGCGGCAAATGGCCGAGGCCCTGATTTGGGTGTTTATACAAAGGTAGTCATAATAAAATGATGTGAGTATTTGATAGAGACCTTAATCTGTATAATATGTAAGTCTAGCAGTAAATTTGTCATTTTAACATAACACATGAATATCTTTTTAATCTCCCACCAGAAAACAACAAACAGCCTTAGGCCCACGATGGGCCTACTTTTTATGAATAATAAAATGCGGGAATCTGGCTATATCACCACATGTCAATAGATTTACATCACGGAAGAAAGTTCAATAGATATGAACATCAACTTGTTTTTAATAAAAAAAACTAACTTTGGTGGGAAATCTGTTTTGAAAAATAATCATTCAGTAGAAAAAGCGCGTCTCGGACCTTAAAATTATGCCCATATTTGGTAATACGGGAATTACGTAGTAACCTAAACACGTGATCAAAACAGCTTCATTCATAAATACCAGGTAGCAGACCGCCATTTTACAAAGTTGGAATGAACATAAATATATATTATGGACATTTGGAGCATTTTATCAGATAAAGGGGTGGGGTAATTTTGCATAGATCTTGATATTCAGGTAAGCATCTTGCATCAGTAATTTTCTAACCACTTACGTTGCCAGTTTATGATTTCTTGTTTATCAACACATGTTTACCTTTCTGGGTCAACACTGATCCAATGGAAAGAATGATAGGTGGCGTTATTCTGAAAAAATGTGGATGCCTCGGTATGTTACGACCAGCGGTATGTTAAGAAACGACTATATGTTATTGTTAAGCGGCTACTGATTATTCTTACTACCATATTTGCTTTCGTCTTCAGTTACTGCACAAAACCTCACTCTTGGGCATCATAAAATTGGTGTAATTGTATTTATAATAAATACAAGGTGGTTGGTTGTGAGTGAAATGCGTCGTACTAACCCACCGAATAATTATGTACAGCCCTTTCTCTACACATATTTACACTTGATCTAGGAAAAATCTGAAGTAAAATGATGAAGCATACCATATGTTTGTACTTTGGCGGCAGATTGTTGTTTGTGGTGAGCAGCCGCTGATATGATGATGAGGACCAATGAGAAACAGAAGACTACAATCGCCCCGAGCATGATAAATTTGACACGTTTTGTGTTTTTGCAGTTGAAACAAAGTAATTTGAATGATGCTGTATATTCCTTTGGCTTAAGTTCAATTGTGTAATCATTGTATATTCCATTTCCATTACTATGATTGGAGCCATTTTTAATTGTGTCATCCGAATACTGGTGCTCATCCGACGGCGCGCTAAAATGTGCTCTGTCCGAATATTCTACACGATCGTAGGACGACATTATAATTGTGCCAATCTTAGCTTTGTGAAACTAATTGCTGTAAACAATAGTGTCCTATTTACAATCACTAAATTGTCCTGTGCAAGGTATATTATATAAAATGTTCTGTTCGTAGACTCATCCAACCAAAATATCTCGACTTGACTTACAAAATGGCTACTTCCGCTTCAAGGGAGATAACTAAACATACATAGATATATCAGTCCCGGGTCGTTTCACTCCAAATACCCATTCGCACTATGAGTTATTCTATCTATCTATCTTCCGCTAATGTCGAACCCCACGCGGGGACGTAGACATGTTGCGCGTCAAAAACCGCAAAGAAGTTAAAAGTATGAGTAGTTAAAAGTATAATTTAAGAAAGTAATGAAAATAAGTTGTGGTAAAAGTTTAAAAGCAGCTGTGCAGAACAACTAGGGACTGGCATTATCAATATGGCAAACTGCCGTATTGAATTGCTCTATGGTAGGGAGATGGACAATGTCAGGAGGGAGATGGTTCCAATGGTAGATTGTTCTTGGAAAAAAGGAAAACTTGTAGTAGTCTGTAGTTGCTGTAATTAACCTATAGCTTAAAGAATGGCAATGGCGAGCAGACGGGAGAGGGGAACTAGGTAATTTTCAATGGGAATAGCAACAAGATTATTATGAATTTTATACATAAGGGATAACCTATTGTCAATACGCCGTTGATCTAGTCTGCGTAGATTTAGGGAATATAGCATGTCTGTAACACTAGAGGTACGATAGACGTCAGCCTTTATCCAACGGGCTGCTCTTCGCTGGACACCTTCATTGTATGGGGCGACCAGATCTCGGAGCCATATTCAAGCTGGGGTCTCACTAGTGTCTGGTAAGCCATGGACATAAGGGGTTCGGATTTGACCTGGAGGTTTCTGAGTAGAAATCCTAATGTTTGGTTTGCTTTCTTTGTTGACCTTTTTATGTGAGTGTCCCACGACAGGTTATTTGAGATATCCACGCCAAGGTATTTGGCTGAGGTGACCGACTCCAGTAGGACTCCATGGAGTTTATATTTACTGGGAATATGATGTTTCCTTCTGGTGACGTGGATAACTTGACATTTGGAGGGGTTAAATTCCATGTCCCACTCCAACTCCCACTCTTCTAATCTCTTAAGATCGTTTTGGAGTGTGACCGATTCATTTGCAGATGTCAGTGATAGATAGACTGCAGTATCATCTGCAAAGATACGGACTTTGGAACTGATGTTTTGTGGGAGGTCGTTTATGTAGGCTAGGAAAAGCAGGGTCCAAGTACGGATCCCCGTGGGACTCCAGAGGACACCGAAATGGCCTCTGAACTAATACCATTAAGGACAACTAACTGGAGTCTATTATCTAGAAAACTCTTAATCCACCTTAATGTTTGACCTCTGACTCCATAGTCATACATATTTAGTAGTACTTTCTCGTGATTGACCTTATCGAAAGCTTTACTGAAGTCTAATAGGATGAGATCTACCTGATGCTTATTGTAGACAGAGGTAACCAAGTTATTGACTAGCATTACTAGTTGGGTCACGCATGACCGTTTTTCTCTAAAACCATGCTGCAAATGGTACAGAATACTGTGGTTAGTGAAGTGTTTTACTATCGAGGAGGAAACTATATGTTCTAGTACCTTGCATAGAACACATGTCAGTGAGATAGGCCTATAGTTGGCGGGGTTTGACTTGTCCCCTTTTTTGTAAATGGGAGCAACATTTGCTGACTTCCACTGGGCTGGCAGTGATCTTTCGTTGAGGGATTTTTGGAATAAGACTTCAAGGATAGGTGAGAGTTCTTTAGACAGGGTTTTAAGTATGATTGGCTTAATTTGGTCAGGACCACTAGCCTTATGGTGGTTCAGGTTATTGAGAGGTTTCTCTATGCCATTTGAACTTACTGTGATCTCATTCATGTTTGGCGTGGATTGACTATTCAGGTTTCCATTTGTGTCCCGAATTTTCATTTTGCAAATGGAGGTAAGTCTTAGTGGGGATTTGGAGCTGAAGACAGACTGAAACTGTTTGTTCAGTGCTGTGGCTTTAGCAGCTTCTTCATGATGACATTTGGACACAGACACAGACAGACAGACACGGACATACATATACAGACATACAGACATACAGACAGATACAGACAGACACAGACATACACACAGAGAGACACAGATATACACAAACAGATAGACATACAGATACAGACAGGCACACATACAGACATACACACAGACAGACACAGACAGACACAGACATACATAGACATACACAGACAGACACAGACAGACACACAGACAGACAAACAAACAGACAGACTGACACATACAGGCACACAGGCAGTCACACACACAGACACACAGGCATACACAGACAGACAAACACAGACAGACAAACACAGACAGACACACATACATACAGACACAGACATACACACAAACAGACACACAGACAGACACACATGCACACAGACAGACAGACAGACATACACAGACATACACACATACAGACACACACACAGACCAGACAGTGAGACACATACAGACACACAGACAGAAACACAGACATACACAGACAGACAGACACAGACAGACAAACACAGACAGATACACAGACAAACATACACAGACATACACACATACATACATACATACATACATACACAGACAGACACAGACAGACACAGACACACAGACAGACACACACGAACATACACAGACAGACACACATACATACGCACAGACACACATGCAGACAGACAGACATACAGGCACAGACATACACACACAGACAAACAGACACATACAGACAGACATATACAGACATACAGACACACAGACAGACAGACACAGACATACAGGCACAGACAGACACACAGTCACACAGACAGACATACACAAACATACACAGACATACACATACACACATATACAGACACACAGACAGATACATACAGACACAGATACACAGAGAAACACAGACTGACACACAGCCAGAAAGACAGACACAAATAGACACAAACAGACAGACATACTGACATACACAGACATACACACAGACAGACACTCAAAGTTGCTTCAGTTGAGTAATAAACTTATGTCTCCCCACTCACTGTTGATTCAGTGGAGTAATAAACGTATGTCTCCCCACTCACTGTTGCTTCAGTGCAGTAATAAACGTATGTCCCCCCACTCACTGTTTCTTCAATGAAGAAATAAACGTATGTCTCCCCACTCACTGTTCATGCAGTGGAGTAATAAACGTATGTCTCCCCACTCACTGTTGCTTCAGTGGAGTAATACACGTATGTCTCCCCACTCACTGTTGCTTCAGTGGAGTAATAAACGTATGTCTCCCCACTCACTGTTGCTTCAGTGAAGAAATACACTTATCCCTCCCCACTCACTGCTGCTTCAGTGGAGTAATAAACGTATGTCCCCCCACTCAACTGTTCATTCAGTGGAGTAATAAACGTATGTCTCCCCACTGACTGTTGATTCAATGGAGTAATAAACATATGTCTCCCCACTCACTATTGCTTCAGTGGAGTAATAAACGTATGTCCCCCCACTCAACTGTTGTCAGTAAAGTAATAAACTTATGTCTCCCCACTCACTGTTGCTTCAGTGGAGTAATAAACGTATGTCCCCCACTCACTGTTTCTTCAGTGAAGAAATAAACGTATGTCTCCCCACTCACTGTTGCTTCAATGGAGTAATAAACATATGTCTCCCCACTCACAGTTGCTTCAGTGGAGTAATACACTTATGTCTCCCAACTCACTGTTGATTCGGTGGAGTAATACACTTATGTCTCCCAACTCACTGTTGATTCGGTGGAGTAATAAACGTATGTCTCCGCACTCACTGTTGCTTCAGTGGAGTAATACACGTATGTCTCCCCACTCACTGTTGCTTCAGTGGAGTAAAAAACGTATGTCTCCCCACTCACTGTTGCTTCAGTGAAGAAATAAACTTATCCCTCCTCACTCACTGCTGCTGCAGTGGAGTAATAAACATAGGTCTCCCCACTCACTGTTGATTCAGTGGAGTGATAAACGTATGTCCCCCACTCAACTGTTCATTCAGTGGAGTAATAAACGTATGTCTCCCCACTGACTGTTGATTCAATGGAGTAATAAACATATGTCTCCCCACTCACTGTTGCTTCAGTGGAGTAATAAACGTATGTCCCCCCAGTCAACTGTTGTCAGTAAAGTAATAAACGTATGTCTCCCCACTCACTGTTGCTTCAGTGGAGTAATAAACGTATGTCCCCCACTCACTGTTTCTTCAGTGAAGAAATAAACGTATGTCTCCCCACTCACTGTTGCTTCAATGGAGTAATACACATATGTCTCCCCACTCACAGTTGCTTCAGTGGAGTAATAAACTTATGTCTCCCAACTCAGTGTTGATTCAGTGGAGTAATAAACGTATTTCTCCCCACTCACTGTTGCTTCAGTGGAGTAATAAACGTATGTCTCCCCACTCACTGTTGATTCAGTGGAGTGATAAACGTATGTCCCCCCACTCACTGTTGCTTAAGTGAAGCAATAAACCTTTGTCCACCCACTCACTGTTGCTTCAGTGGAGTAATTAACGTATGTCCCCCACTCACTGTTGCTTCAGTGAAGTATTAAAGGTATGTCTCCCCACTCACTGCTGCTTCAGTGAAGTAATAAACATATGTCTCCCCACTCACTGTTGATTCAGTGGAGTAATTAATGTATGTCTCACCACTCACTGTTGATTGAATGAAGCAATAAACCTTTGTCCCCCCACTCACTGTTGCTTCAGTGGAGTAATTAACGTATGTCCCCCCACTCACTGTTGCTTCAGTGAAGTATTAAAGGTATGTCTCCCCACTCACTGCTGCTTCAGTGGAGTAATAAACGTATGTCTCCCCACTCACTGTTGCTTCAGTGGAGTAATAAACGTATGTCTCCCCACTCACTGCTGCTTCAGTGGAGTAATAAACGTATGTCTCCCCACTCACTGTTGCTTCAGTGGAGTAATAAACGTATGTCTCCCCACTCACTGTTGCTTCAGTGGAGTAATAAACGTATGTCTCCCCACTCACTGTTGCTTCAGTGGAGTAATAAACGTATCCCTGTCCCCCACTACGTGTTCGTGAGTAATAACGTATGTCTCCCCCACTCACTGTTGCTTCAGTGGAGTAATAAACGTATGTCTCCCCACTACGTGCTTAGTGGATAATATATGTCTCCCCACTCACTGTTGCTTCAGTGGAGTAATAAACGTATGTCTCCCCACTCACTGTTGCTTCAGTGGAGTAATAAACGTATGTCTCCCCACTCACTGTGCTTCAGTGGAGTAATAAATATGTCTCCCCCCACGTTCTTCAGTGGAGTAATAAACGTATGTCTCCCCACTCACTGTTGCTTCATGGAGTAATAAACATATGTCTCCCCACTCACTGTTGCTTCAGTGGAGTAATAAACGTATGTCTCCCCACTCACTGTTGCTTCAGTGGAGTAATAAACGTATGTCTCCCCACTCACTGTTGCTTCAGTGGAGTAATAAACGTATGTCTCCCCACTCACTGTTGCTTCAGTGGATAAAAACTATGTCTCCCCACTACTTTGCTTCAGTGGAGTAATAAACGTATGTCTCCCCCACTCACTGTTGCTTCAGTGGAGTAATAAACGTATGTCTCCCCACTCACTGTTGCTTCAGTGGAGTAATAAACGTATGTCTCCCCCACTCACTGTTGCTTCAGTGGAGTAATAAACTATGTCTCCCCACTCACTGTTGCTTCAGTGGAGTAATAAACGTATGTCTCCCCACTCACTGTTGCTTCAGTGGAGTAATAAACGTATGTCTCCCCCACTTACTGTTGCTTCAGTGGAGTAATAAACGTATGTCTCCCCACTCACTGTTGCTTCAGTGGAGTAATAAACTATGTCTCCCCACTCACTGTTGCTTCAGTGGAGTAATAAACGTATGTCTCCCCACTCACTGTTGCTTCAGTGGAGTAATAAACGTATGTCTCCCCACTCACTGTTGCTTCAGTGGAGTAATAAACGTATGTCTCCCCACTCACTGTTGCTTCAGTGGAGTAATAAACACTATGTCTCCCCACTCACTGTTGCTTCAGTGGAGTAATAAACGTATGTCTCCCCACTCACTGTTGATTCAGTGGAGTAATAAACGTATGTCTCCCCACTCACTGTTGCTTCAGTGGAGTAATAAACGTATGTCTCCCCACTCACTGTTGCTTCAGTGGAGTAATAAACGTATGTCTCCCCACTCACTGTTGCTTCAGTGGAGTAATAAACGTATGTCTCCCCACTCACTGTTGCTTCAGTGGAGTGATAAACGTATGTCCCCCCACTCACTGTTGCTTATGTGAAGCAATAAACCTTTGTCCCCCCACTCACTGTTGCTTCAGTGGAGTAATTAACGTATGTCCCCCCACTCACTGTTGCTTCAGTGAAGTATTCAAGGTATGTCTCCCCACTCACTGCTGCTTTAGTGGAGTAATAAACGTATGTCTCCCCACTCACTGTTGCTTCAGTGGAGTAATACACGTATGTCTCCCCACTCACTGTTGCTTCAGTGGAGTAATAAACGTATGTCTCCCCACTCACTGTTGCTTCAGTGGAGTAATAAACATATGTCTCCCCACTCACTGTTTCTTCAGTGAAGAAATAAACGTATGTCTCCCCACTCACTGTTGCTTCAATGGAGTAATAAACATATGTCTCCCCACTCACAGTTGCTTCAGTGGAGTAATACACTTATGTCTCCCAACTCACTGTTGATTCGGTGGAGTAATAAACGTATGTCTCCGCACTCACTGTTGCTTCAGTGGAGTAATACACGTATGTCTCCCCACTCACTGTTGCTTCAGTGGAGTAATAAACGTATGTCTCCCCACTCACTGTTGCTTCAGTGGAGTAATAAACGTATGTCTCCCCACTCACTGTTGCTTCAGTGGAGTAATAAACGTATGTCTCCCCACTCACTGCTGCTTCAGTGGAGTAATAAACATATGTCTCCCCACTCACTGTTTCTTCAGTGAAGAAATAAACGTATGTCTCCCCACTCACTGTTGCTTCAATGGAGTAATAAACATATGTCTCCCCACTCACAGTTGCTTCAGTGGAGTAATACACTTATGTCTCCCAACTCACTGTTGTCAGTAAGTAATAAACGTATGTCTCCCCACTCACTGTTGCTTCAGTGGAGTAATAAACGTATGTCCCCCACTCACTGTAGCTTCAGTGGAGTAATAAACGTATGTCTCCCCACTCACTGTTGCTTCAGTGGAGTAATAAACATATGTCTCCCCACTCACTGTTGCTTCAGTGGAGTAATAAACATATGTCTCCCCACTCACTGTTGATTCAGTGGAGTAATAAACGTATGTCTCCCCACTCACTGTTGCTTCAGTGGAGTAATAAACGTATGTCTCCCCACTCACTGTTGATTCAGTGGAGTGATAAACGTATGTCCCCCCACTCACTGTTGCTTAAGTGAAGCAATAAACCTTTGTCCCCCCACTCACTGTTGCTTCAGTGGAGTAAGTAACGTATGTCCCCCACTCACTGTTGCTTCAGTGGAGTAATTAACGTATGTCCCCCACTCACTGTTGCTTCAGTGAAGTATTAAAGGTATGTCTCCCCACTCACTGCTGCTTCAGTGAAGTAATAAACATATGTCTCCCCACTCACTGTTGATTCAGTGGAGTAATTAACGTATGTCTCACCACTCACTGTTGATTCAATGAAGCAATAAACCTATGTCCCCCCACTCACTGTTGCT
>CM026387.1:96384422-96403575 GCA_014843695.1 Archivesica marissinica | reverse complement strand
CGATCAAAGTGTTACATGTGGTGTATTTACAATGAAAATGTTCCCGCAAGAAAACTAGACGAGATATATTTACAAGGAATATACCATAATAAAGCTTGTAGAATTCCCCATGCATCTCAGAACATGACATTCAATAATAATGATGTTTAATATTCATATAATTCAAAAGAAAAACATTAAAAAAGTAGATGCTAATTTGTTACATGCAAAAAGTGCCTATTTCTGTTACTTTAACACGATAAAAAATATATTTATCTTCATCCGATTGTTATAAAATTCACATGGCCCTGTATGGTTACACATAAGCTGCAAGTTCAAATGCAAAATACTCGAACTGTTGCCACTGTTGTTAAATTTATGGGGGTGTACATGTTTTTTAATGCAATTGTCCCATTTCTGTGCAACAGGCCAGATCTATTGTAGGTGATAGATCTATTGTAGGTGATAGATCTGTTTTAGGTGATAGATCTATTGTAGGTGATAGATCTATTGTAGGTGATATATCTATTGTAGGTGATAGATCTGTTGTAGGTGATAGATCTGTTGTAAGTAATAGATCTATTGTAGGTGATAGATCTAGTGTAGGTGATAGATCTATTGTAGGTGATAGATCTGTTGTAAGTGATAGATCTATTGTAGGTGATAGATCTATTGTAGGTGATAGATCTAGTGTAGGTGATAGATCTATTGTAGGTGATAGATCTGTTGTAAGTGATAGATCTATTGTAGGTGATAGATCTATTGTAGGTGATAGATCTGTTGTAGGTGATAGATCTATTGTAGGTGATAGATCTGTTGTAGGCGAGGCTATAACATCTGTTGTAGGTGATAGATCTGTTGTAGGTGATAGATCTGTTGTAGGTGATAGATCTATTGTAGGTGATAGATCTATTGTAGGTGATAGATCTGTTGTAGGTGATAGATCTATTGTAGGTGATAGATCTGTTGTAGGTGATAAATCTGTTGTAGGTGATAGATCTGTTGTAAGTAATAGATCTATTGTAGGTGATAGATATGTTGTAGGTGATATATCTATTGTAGGTGATAGATCTGTTGTAAGTAATAGATCTATTGTAGGTGATAGATCTATTGTAGGTGAAAGATCTGTTGTAGGTGATAGATCTGTTGTAAGTAATAGATCTGTTGTAGGTGATAGATCTGTTGTAAGTAATAGATCTATTGTAGGTGATAGATCTATTGTAGGTGAAAGATCTGTTGTAGGTGATAGATCTGTTGTAAGTAATAGATCTATTGTAGGTGATAGATCTATTGTAGGTGAAAGATCTGTTGTAGGTGATAGATCTATTGTAAGTAATAGATCTATTGTAGGTGATAGATCTGTTGTAGGTGATAGATCTGTTGTAAGTAATAGATCTATTGTAGGTGATAGATCTGTTGTAGGTGATAGATCTGTTGTAAGTAATAGATCTATTGTAGGTGATAGATCTGTTGTAAGTAATAGATCTATTGTAGGTGAGGCTATAACATCTGTTGTAGGTGATAGATCTGTTGTAAGTAATAGATCTATTGTAGGTGATAGATCTGTTGTAGGTGATAGATCTGTTGTAGGTGATAGATCTGTTGTAAGTAATAGATCTATTGTAAGTAATAGATCTATTGTAGGTGATAGATCTGCTGTAGGCGAGGCTATAATCCAATTAAGCATTCCAACAAAATGAAACGTTTCAATATATTTTCTACACTATTATTGTTTTCTAGGTTGTTGTACATTATATATATATATTGTTTATACTCTGTTATCCACATTCCAGATAATCATTGTTGTGCATGTCATGGATTTGTTATACATATGTGTGTTTAGTACGATTGTTTAGGATTTGTTATACATATATTTGATAAGTATGATTGTTGAGTGTTTTTTTCATCATTTTGAGGCCCCTAGCGGGTAACCGCTTTATTTCTAGTTATAAACATATAATGTACAACATGCATACAATTGACATGATTATATATATATACACACATTTTTTATGCGAACAGTTATTCATACACTTAGGCATTTCGTTTACATATTAATTTTTTCACATATAAGAGATATTCATAGCAAACAATATGTTGAAATAAATCTAGATGACTTTATGCTATGTTTTTCTAATTTATCATTCATAACTGCTATTTCCTTTAATAAATTTATTCTTAAGTTTAATTATAGTTCTGTCAAATGCTTTTTCATAATCCGAGAAGAGCAGACAAGTGAGATTATTTTCCTCAGCATATTCAATCATTTCAAATATAAGTCGAACAATTTCGCCGATATAGCAACCTTTCATGAAACCAGTTTGTTCAGGACATATTAATTTAGGCAAAACCTTTTTAGTCCTATTTGAAATAGTTTTAGTTGCTATTTTATCATCTGCCGCAGACTTCAAAATCTGCAAAACCCCGCGGATGCGATTTCTGCGGTCAGAAAATTTCTGTCCACGGACTTCCACCTACACCGCGGACGTAATGTAATAACCACCGTGGAAGATTATCTTATCGCAGCCTCCAGCCATAACACCGTGGCCCCCAGCCATAACACCGCGGCCCCCAGCCATAACACTGCGGCCCCCAGCCATAACACCATGGACAAAAAGAACTAGCGCAATGTTGCACAGGTAAATTATAAAACATGTTGATTTGATAAAATGCTTTGGATCACAGAATATCATCTTAATTAATAGCACTACCTCTGACAGTGTGCATGACAAAATCACTGCTATATCACGACAGAATACTAGTCACTCTCAAATTGTCCGTGATCACATGTGAATTTTTAGTTGTCCCTGAATCTCTGTGAACATTACTAGTAATCATGACATCGGCTGTCGGCACTTCAAGGAATTCTTGTCTAGAGAATGATGCCGCGATACTTTTTGATCACAGCTACAAGGACTACACTTGGAACAACAATATATTGATGTTTGTTGATAATTTTGCAACTTTGTGCAACATTTCTAATTCAGAAGTGTCATGGGATGCTTTTTACACAGTCAAAATGACACGGAACATACGGATTGGCAGTTCTATTTGCGTGTATGATGCAATGTGTCGTTGTCAGATTGTTGATTATACACACATGTACATTACTTAATATTGTGCATAGTAAATGAAGAATCGGTTCGGAATCTTACCGGCATTATGCAATGGTCCGTAACAATTTTTAAGTTTAAATTAGGGATGGCAATAAACATCGTAAAAACATAAAATATAGTATTTTCGGAGGTGTGAACGCTTGCCAATGAACAAAGGCATATGTGATGACACGTTTGCTCAAACAAATTACATGTGTTACTAATTGAGTACGGCAGTCTAATTGACGGACACACTATTGAATTTCAGTGCAATCATTGATTGAGCTGATAAAACTTAGTGTTTCCCCCAGACTGAAAAAAGGGAAGGGTGCAGGTACAAAAAAAGGCATTTTTTCAGGTTGCCTGTCCTCAAATGGGCAGAATTGACATGGTCTTATTTATGTTATTACGAGTATGAAACATTTTGAGGACGAATCAATTTTTGAGTACGAAACATTTTGAGGACGAATCAATTTTGCAACATATTGCGTATTTCAATTCAAAATATATTATAAGGCGTGACAATGGTGTAGTATCCGAGATAATTATCTAAACATAGATGTAAGCCAGAAAATTACAACAATAATTCATTTACATTCATTGAAATCGAAACATACATATATCGTAAAATTGACATCTGTTGGCGGAATTTCCGACCAGTGCAATCCACATGCTTGTACAGTACCCAGTAAGACTAAAAACGTGAGACTATAAGAGTGTTTTACGTTTTTTATCGTCGCTATCGGTTGCCCATATGAGCGACGCCTGTTGAAGAGATTAGTCATTTTAGATTTTGGAGGATAGTGCATGATACAGACAGAGACCCATTCCAGAATCTCCTCTGGTTCTTTTACGTGCACAGTTTAAAGCACCGACACGACACCTCGGTTTAGCGTCCCATCTGAAAGACTGTTAATTTTATTTAGGGTCAGACGGGGGATCGAACCTGCTATCCCTGGATTACCAGTCCAGCGACTATAAGAACAAATCAATTAGTGCCACTTATGAGATTTGCACACATGGGACAATATGTCTGTGACTTCACTATAAAGAACTCGTAACTGGGCATCGCGCGCCGATAATCCTATACATTTGTTTTTACAACAATGACTCAAACGGAAATTGGGGCATAAATGTGCGAAAATTGACTGATTGGCATGTATCATGATTACTTGTCAAATTTATTGCCTCTTCAATATACATAACCAGCAGACGACACATTAGTCTCTTGATTTATTTATGTTTTGAATTTCTATTAAATCAATATCAAGACTACGCCAATTAACGTACGTTCTTCCATTATCGGGAAAGATATGACGTAGTCAGTTAAAACACGGGAATCAATATCTTGAGAAAAGTAAATGTTGCTCTAGGCTAGCTATACAGTGCATAGATGGACATTTCACAGCATATTGATCAAGTCAAGTTTTATTGAGAATTTAGGCACACAAGGGCGGGCATTTTCGGAATTTCGGGCACAAGGGCGGCCCCAAAAAGGGGCAGGGCGGGCTGCCCTCCTATTCCTGCTTAAGGGAAACACTAAAAACATATATTTCACTGTACTTAAAATAAAATACAAGTATTTCACCATTCAGGTAAATATCGGCAACAATCTTACACGGGGTTTTACCATGTATCGTATTCTTCCACCATCGACCACGGGGATATTCTGATATTTGTTATCCACACAGTACCGGTACTCCCTTAAATGTTTATAAAAGATTGCGGGCTTTTGTTATTCTTCATTTTATATAGTGCTTGGGAGCATTCAAGCTCGGCTAAAGGGACATCATCTAATTCTAACTTATTTACTGATTCATTAAAGAAGTTGTAGCACGAAGCAGCTGTTTGTTTTGTTATATAAAATATCTTTCCTCTTCTAGAGTTGTGATTGGGTCCGTTATAATTTTATTAGCAATGTTAAGTACAGTGATATTCTTTTGCTCGGCGTGCCGTTTTTCTAAATTAGCAAAATATTTTTTTTTTTTTTTTAAATATGAATGGCTTTTGACCATTTATTCTTTGTTCAAGTAGATTGTTAAGCTCCTCTTGTTTTTCATTTAATTGTTTTCTTCAGTTCAAGTTCCTGTTTTATATTTTTAGCTGTTGCATATTTTATAGATTTGTTTCTAATGTTTGCTTTTTCTAATTTCCCATAGTATATTAGGATTTGCATTTTTGTTAAGGTTTCGATAATACTTTTCTTGA
This sequence comes from Archivesica marissinica, assembly GCA_014843695.1. Classification (NCBI taxonomy): domain Eukaryota; kingdom Metazoa; phylum Mollusca; class Bivalvia; order Venerida; family Vesicomyidae; genus Archivesica; species Archivesica marissinica. The sequence continues at coordinate 96,398,293 of CM026387.1, read as the reverse complement.
TAACCACTTCATCTAACAGCAAACTGTTATTAATTCTAAATAGCCCTTTCCTCTTTTTTGATTTTATATATTACACAGAATAACAGTTGAATGGTCAGATTTAAAACTCGGAATTATCATACATTCTTTAGCAAAATTACACTCCGTACTCCGACATGCGGAAATAATCCATTCTGCTGAATATCGGTGGATTCGTATTTGAATGCCATGTAAATTGAGAAACAGGTTGATTTAAATGTCTCCAAATATCTACCAAATTGTTTTGTAACGTCCTAAAGTTTATGTCTACAATTAAAATGCATGTCTTTTCTGCCATTTTTCTTATCTTTGTTAATATCTAATATTGTATTAAAATCACCACCTATTATTTTCTAGCAGGTATTGCTCCATCACTGCGTAAACATGTTGGTCATCTGTATTTGGTTGATACATGTCTATTAAAGTGAATTGACGTTCTTTTATTTTTAGTTCCAGTGAAATCATTCGGCCTTTTATTATCTCTTCAAAATTCATAATTGAACACGGAGCTGAAATATGCATCACTTGACTTCCATTTTCCAAATGTTTCTTTAGTAGAATGAGTTTCCTGTAAAAGGCATATTTACATGTTTTTGCTTTTTAACCACTGGAATATTTGTAGTCGTTTGTTAGTGTTTGCCAAACCACATACATTAGTTGATCATATTAATGTTTCCATGTTATTTTATAAAACAAAGATAGATATGAATCCATGATGTAGACAAAAACACAACTTGGTCATAACTTTAGATAGTTGTAATGAAAGGATCCAGAATTTTGCCGTTATTGTAGTACATGATATGTAGGATTACAATAAATTGTATCTTTAATATATGAACATTACCGTGTATAATCTCGTGTACCAGCTCATACCTAAAACTATTTATTTCATATAAAGAAAAGTCATGTGTGATTTTATTCCGAATTTGCGGACTGAAACAAATATAAGGTAAAAACATGTCTTGACCAGTTAGAGTGTAGCAGGCCGTCCAGAGATTGAGTATCACCCCCACAAATGATGTTCCTGCTATACCTGTGACCAGTTAGAGTGTAGCAGGCCGTCCAGAGATTGAGTATCACCCCCACAAATGATGTTCCTGCTATACCTGTGACCAGTTAGAGTGTAGCAGGCCGTCCAGAGATTGAGTATCACCCCCACAAATGATGTTCCTGCTATACCTGTGACCAGTTAGAGTGTAGCAGGCCGTCCAGAGATTGAGTATCACCCCCACAAATGATGTTCCTGTGACACATTCCTCAGAAAAGACACCACCTGCATGCTATACAATCAAGTTGTCTCTAAGTGTACGATTGTTGAGTGTTTGTTACACTAGCTGTTGGTATCTTAATTTGAATACCTGCCTTGTATCGGTCGGGGAGGAGTACGTTCGAAGCTACCAAGGGCGCAGTTGTTTCCTTGAGCAAAAAACTTTACTCCCTTTACTTTGTACTGGTTTGCTTCGGGACCAGGCTCTTTTTCCTTTGGCACGTGTCAAGAATATACCCAGGTACAATACGTCTAAATGCTAATAAATTCACACCTTATGATCCCTTGGTCCCCTAGTCGCAGGCCAATAAAAGATAATCTGTTGAAATTGTATACACACGCGGAATGGGGCTTCTGCTCAACACCGTTTTATCTTTGAGCAGGTTATTTATGACCCACAGCAGTCAATGTGTTAGATAAAACAAAATTGCAAAACATGAGAAATATTTAATTTTAGACTTCGAATATTAATAGACTAAAATCGGCCAAAAGAGTGCCATACTGGCAACGACGTCACTTTCTATTGGACATTAGAACGAGCATTACAGGGAAAATGTCAGTTGTTTTCTTCTTTTACCCCCGTACATTATGTCCATTCTGGCATTCCATTGGATATATAGCCAGGTAATATTTTGTTTGTGATATGTAATATTCAGTTTGTTTATTATGTTTATATTGACTTGATGGCCACCTGTATTTTGAAATGTAAACATGCTGAGGTATTTTCACTAGATGCGACACACCCGAATGTATTGCTTAGATATTTTGACAGCTGACATTCAAACTCTTAAAAATGTTAATTATGCATTATATGATTTGTTAATTTACATTATATGTATGTATATATGTATTTTCATGATATATAATCGTCATCATCCACATATAAATAATTGCATATTGTCTTAACTAAGTTTACCCCCTCGAGATCCATATACCCTGTTATATGGTGTAATTAGCTAAGAGTTTACATGCATTAGGCATTGTTTACATGCATTAGCATTGTTTACATGCATTAGGCATTGTTTACATGCATTAGGCATTGTTTATATATGCATTATGCATTGTTTATATGCATTAGGCATTGTTTACATGCATTAGGCATTGTTTACATGCATTGGGCATTGTTTACATGCATTAGGCATTGTTTACATGCATTGGCATTGTTTACATGCATTGGCATTGTTTACATGCATTATCATTGTTCATTAGGCATTGTTTACATGCATTAGGCATTGTTTACATGCATTGTTTACATGCATTAGGCATTGTTTATATGCATTGTTTACATGCATTAGGCATTGTTTACATGCATTGTTTATATATATTAGGCATTGTTTAGATGCATTAGGCATTGTTTATATGCATTGTATACATGTATTAGGCATTGTTTATATGCATTGTATACATGTATTAGGCATTGTTTACATGCATTGTTTATATACACTAGGCATTGTTTATATGCATTAGGCATTGTTTACATGCATTAGGCATTGTTTATATACATTAGGCATTGTTTACATGCATTAGGCATTGTTTATATACATTAGGCATTGTTTATAGGCATTGTTTACATGCATTAGGCATTGTTTACATGCATTGTTTATATACATTAGGCATTGTTTATATGCATTAGGCATTGTTTACATGCATTAGGCATTGTTTATAGGCATTGTTTATATGCATTAGGCATTGTTTACATGCATTAGGCATTGTTTATATGCATTAGGCATTGTTTACATGCATTAGGCATTGTTTTCATGCATTGTTTATATACATTAGGCATTGTTTACATGCATTAGGCATTGTTTATAGGCATTGTTTATATGCATTAGGCATTGTTTATATGCATTATGCATTGTTTACATGCATTATGCATTGTTTATAGGCATTGTTTATAGGCATTGTTTATATGCATTATGCATTGTTTATAGGCATTGTTTACATGCATTATGCATTGTTTATAGGCATTGTTTACATGCATTAGGCATTGTTTATAGGCATTGTTTATATGCATTAGGCATTGTTTATATGCATTATGCATTGTTTATAGGCATTGTTTATATGCATTAGGCATTGTTTATAGGCATTGTTTATATGCATTAGGCATTGTTTATAGGCATTGTTTATATGCATTAGGCATTGTTTATAGGCATTGTTTATATGCATTAGGCATTGTTTACATGCATTAAGCATTGTTTATATGCATTAGGCATTGTTTATAGGCATTGTTTATATGCATTAAGCATTGTTTATATGCATTAGGCATTGTTTATAGGCATTGTTTAATATACATTAAGCATTGTTTATATGCATTAGGCATTGTTTATAGGCATTGTTTATATGCATTAGGCATTGTTTACATGCATTAGGAATTGTTTATAGGCATTGTTTACATGCATTAGGCATTGTTTATAGGCATTGTTTATATGCATTAGGCATTGTTTACATGCATTAGGCATTGTTTATAGGCATTGTTTATATACATTAAGCATTGTTTACATGCATTAGGCATTGTTTACATGCATTAGTAGTTTACATGCATTAGGCATTGTTTACATGCATTAGGCATTGTTTATATATGCATTAGGCATTGTTTATATGCATTAGGCATTGTTTACATGCATTAGGCATTGTTTACATGCATTAGGCATTGTTTATATATGCATTAGGCATTGTTTACATACATTAGGCATTGTTTATAGGCATTGTTTATATACATTAAGCATTGTTTACATGCATTAGGCATTGTTTACAGTTTACATGCATTAGCATTGTTTACATGCATTAGGCATTGTTTACATGCATTAGGCATTGTTTATAGGCATTGTTTACATGCATTAGGCATTGTTTATATATGCATTAGGCATTGTTTACATGCATTAGGCATTGTTTACATACATTAGGCATTGTTTATAGGCATTGTTTATATACATTAAGCATTGTTTACATGCATTAGGCATTGTTTACAGTTTACATGCATTAGCATTGTTTACATGCATTAGGCATTGTTTACATGCATTAGGCATTGTTTATAGGCATTGTTTACATGCATTAGGCATTGTTTATATGCATTAGGCATTGTTTACATGCATTAGGCATTGTTTACATGCATTAGGCATTGTTTATAGGCATTGTTTACATACATTTAGCATTGTTTACATGCATTAGGCATTGTTTACAGTTTACATGCATTAGCATTGTTTACATGCATAGGCATTGTTTACAGTTTACATGCATTAGGCATTGTTTACATGCATATGCATTGTTTACATGCATTAGGCATTGTTTATTTACAGTTTACATGCATTAGGCATTGTTTACAGTTTACATGCATTAGGCAGTTAGGGTTTTAGTGGATGTTTAGGCATTATATGCGTTTTATTGGATGTTTTGATGCGTATATTTTGATTCTGCTACATTTTACCAAAATTCATCGTTTGTTTTTGTGTTTTTACTGTAAAGCAGACTGTATACTGTAGGATAATTCGAGATTTAATAATTATAAGATGAAAAAATGGATGGTAACCGATGAAAACTAATTAAATAAGCCATATCATGTATTACGGAAGAAGTAACTGATCAATATCTCTCATTGTAAGATAGTTAATTATAATATCCACATATCTGTACAAATGGTAATACTTTGTGAGCACTTCATTTTTAGAGATGTTGTAAAGTTTTTTGCTGGCTGTAATTCAAAATACATTTAAATTCTGTCCAATTTATGTTATGTCAAAAAGTTGTTGTGTTTTGAAATGGAAACTTATTAATGTTTTGCACACATGTTATTATATATACAATTGTTACACATTTTCCAGTAATGATTTAAGATATCTTGTTAATTGTGGAGTGTAATCAGAATTTACTTATCCAGGTTGTGATTATGTAAACATGTGATTCATATATTTGCCTTATTATCTTGATTGTATTTATTGTTAATTAATCACAAAGTTGTAATAGCTTCAGAAGAACCTCATTATAGGGGGATATGCTGGTTCCCTCATTATAGGGGGATATGCTGGTTCCCTCATTATAGGGGGATATGCTGGTTCCCTCATTATAGGGGGATATGCTGGTTCTCTCATTCCAACATACTCTGGTACCAACCCATCCATCTAATGTCTACAGAATCAGTGGGTGAGGGGTGTATGTTGGTTCCAACAGACACGTGCACCAATTCACCCCTCTAGTTTCTGCAGAACCCAGTGGTTTGGTCCCTCATTCTAACAAGACTTTGGGCACCAACTGGTTGAACATTTCCCTCTAGTGTCTGCAGTACCCTGCAGGGGAAGGGGATGTTGTTTCCCACATTCTGACAAGCATCAGTTCCTCCCATATTTCTGATGGTTCCTCTAGAAACTATACGCAGAATTGTTGAAAAACTCTACACCAATTCTGTGTCTAGTTTCCAGAGAACCCAACGGTGTGGAGGGGATATGTTGGTTCCCCCATTCTAATGGACTTTGAGCACCAAACCTTCCCTTTAGTTTGTGAAGAATTGCGTTGGAGAGGGGGGGTCATGTTGGTTCCATCTAGACATACACGTGCACCTGTTCTTCCCTTTAGTTTGTGAAGAATCGCGTTGGAGAGGGGGGGTCATGTTGGTTCCATCTAGACATACACGTGCACCTGTTCTTCCCTTTAGTTTGTGAAGAATCGCGTTGGAGAGCGGTCATGTTGGTTGCCTCCTCGAGCACCAAACAGATGTAGCTTATGTCGACAATAGTGTATAATTATACCAATATGCTTCTAATACAATCATAGTCCTCATGTGTGATATTATATCCGCTTGTTTTGTTCTTTTACAGCATACTCGTGACACATCAATAATCCAGATCATAATAGTTTACCATGCATTGCATATTTTTGATCTAGTGGTTTTACAATTCTATCGCATGATCATAATGTTGATTGGGTGAAAAACGGCCGTACCAAATTTACTGAACGTGATAATTCTGCAATTTGGAAGAATATAGTCAAACGTTTTGCATGTTTGTGATAGTTGTGCCTTATGGGATAAGATATTGATTGTAAATTAACGTCACTGTGTTTGTTGTTTTACTGTTGGTTAATGCGTTTCTGTAATACTAGCAATGGGAAATATTGCCACAGCTGCAGTAGCATTCCTGGTGGAAGAAGTCCAAGAGTCAAAACTAAAATATTTACTATTTTTAAGAAAACAAAATGTACCAAATAAGTAGTCTGTCTTCAAACTCAATTTAGGGCTACAAGTTCATTTGTTGCAATGGTAAGTTTTGTTAGATTTATTAAATTTGATTTTACCATATAACTGGCTCTTTGTTTATAATAAACATAGTATAATTTACCGTATAACTGGCTCTTTGTTTATATAGTATAATTTACCATATAACTGGCTCTTTGTTTATATAGTATAATTTACCATATAACTGGCTCTTTGTTTATATAGTATAATTTACCATATAACTGGATCTTTGTTTATATAGTATAATTTACTAGAAGTCCATGGATAATTGGTTTCCCCCGTGTCTAGAAGTCCATGGATAATTGGTTTCCCCTGTGTCTAGAAGTCCATGGAGGATGGTTTCCCCTGTGTCTAGAAGTCCACGGAGAATGGTTTCCCCCGTGTCTCGAAGTCCACGGAGAATGGTTTCCCCTGTGTCTAGAAGTCCACGGAGAATGGTTTCCCCTGTGTCTAGAAGTCCATGGAGAATGGTTTCCCCTGGGTGTACAAGTCCATGGAGAATGGTTTCCCCTGTGTCTAGAAGTCCATGGAGGATGGTTTTCCTTGTGTCTAGAAGTCCACGGAGAATTGGTTTCCACGGAGAATTGGTTTCCCCTGTGTCTAGAAGTCCATGGAGGATGGTTTCCCCTGGGTGTAGAAGTCCATGGAGAATTGGTTTCACCTGTGTCTAGAAGTCCACGGATAATTGGTTTCCCCTGTGTCTAGAAGTCCACGGATAATTGTTTTCCCCTGTGTCTAGAAGTCCATGGAGGATGGTTTCCCCGGTGTCTAGAAGTCCATGGAGGATGGTTTCTCCTGTGTCTAGAAGTCCACGGTGAACGGCTTCCCGCCGTGTCTAGAAGTACATGGAGGATGGTTTCCCCTGTGTCTAGAAGTCCAGGGAGAATTGGTTTCCCCTGTGTCTAGAAGCCCACGGACAATGGTTTCCCCTGTGTCTAGAAGTCCATGGAGAATGGTTTCCCCTGTGTCTAGAAGTCCACGGATAATTGGTTTCCCCTGTGTCTAGAAGTCCACGGAGAATTGGTTTCACCTGTGTCTAGAAGTCCATGGAGGATGGTTTCCCCTGTGTCTAGAAGTCCATGGAGAATGGTTTCCCCTGTGTCTAGAAGTCCATGGAGAATGGTTTCACCTGGGTGTAAAAGTCCATGGAGGATGGTTTCCCCTGTGTCTAGAAGTCCACGGAGAATTGGTTTCCCCTGTGTCTAGAAGTCCATGGAGGATGGTTTCCCCTGTGTCTAGAAGTCCATGGAGGATGGTTTCCCCTGTGTCTAGAAGTCCACGGATAATTGGTTTCCCCTGTGTCTAGAAGTCCACGGAGAATGGTTTCCCCCTTGTCTAGAAGTCCACGGAGAATGGTTTCCCCTGTGTCTAGAAGTCCACGGAGAATGGTTTCACCTGTGTCTAGAAGTCCATGGAGAATGGTTTCCCCTGTGTCTAGAAGTCCATGGAGGATGGTTTCCCCTGTGTCTAGAAGTCCAGGGAGAATTGGTTTCCCCTGTGTCTAGAAGTCCACGGAGAATGGTTTCCCCTGTGTCTAGAAGTCCATGGAGAATGGTTTCCCTGTGTCTAGAAGTCCACGGAGAATTGTTTTCCCCTGTGTCTAGAAGTCCACGGAGAATGGTTTCACCTGTGTCTAGAAGTCCATGGAGATGTTTCCCCTGTGTCTAGAAGTCCAGAGAATGGTTTCACCTGTGTCTAAGTCCATGGGGATGGTTTCCCCTGTGTCTAGAAGTCCATGGAGGATGGTTTCCCCTGTGTCTAGAAGTCCACGGATAATTGTTTCCCCTGTGTCTAGAAGTCCATGGAGAATGGTTTCCCCTGTGTCTAGAAGTCCATGGAGAATTGGTTTCCCCTGTGTCTAGAAGTCCACGGACAATGGTTTCCCCTGTGTCTAGAAGTCCATGGAGAATGGTTTCCCCTGTGTCTAGAAGTCCATGGAGAATGGTTTCCCCTGTGTCTAGAAGTCCACGGAGAATTGGTTTCACCTGTGTCTAGAAGTCCATGGAGAATGGTTTCCCCTGTGTCTAGAAGTCCACGGAGAATGGTTTCCCCTGTGTCTAGAAGTCCATGGAGAATGGTTTCACCTGGGTGTAGAAGTCCATGGAGGATGGTTTCCCCTGTGTCTAGAAGTCCATGGAGGATGGTTTCCCCTGTGTCTAGAAGTCCAGGGAGAATTGGTTTCCCCTGTGTCTAGAAGCCCACGGACAATGGTTTCCCCTGTGTCTAGAAGTCCATGGAGAATGGTTTCCCCTGTGTCTAGAAGTCCACGGAGAATTGGTTTCCCCTGTGTCTAGAAGTCCACGGAGAATTGGTTTCACCTGTATCTAGAAGTCCATGGAGGATGGTTTCCCCTGTGTCTAGAAGTCCACGGAGAATTGGTTTCCCCTGTGTCTAGAAGTCCACGGAGAATTGGTTTCACCTGTGTCTAGAAGTCCATGGAGGATGGTTTCCCCTGTGTCTAGAAGTCCACGGAGAATTGGTTTCACCTGTGTCTAGAAGTCCATGGAGGATGGTTCCCCTGTGTCTAGAAGTCCATGGAGAATGGTTTCACCTGTGTCTAGAAGTCCATGGAGGATGGTTTCCCCTGTGTCTAGAAGTCCACGGATAATTGGTTTCCCCTGTGTCTAGAAGTCCACGGACAATGGTTTCCCCTGTGTCTAGAAGTCCATGGAGAATGGTTTCCCCTGTGTCTAGAAGTCCACGGATAATTGGTTTCCCCTGTGTCTAGAAGTCCACGGAGAATGGTTTCACCTGGGTGTATAAGTCCATGGAGGATGGTTTCCCCTGTGTCTAGAAGTCCACGGAGAATTGGTTTCACCTGTGTCTAGAAGTCCACGGTGAACGGTTTCCCACCGTGTCTAGAAGTCCACGGAGAATGGTTTCCCCTGTGTCTAGAAGTCCATGGAGAATGGTTTCACCTGGGTGTAGAAGTCCATGGAGGATGGTTTCCCCTGTGTCTAGAAGTCCATGGAGGATGGTTTCCCCTGTGTCTAGAAGTCCAGGGAGAATTGGTTTCCCCTGTGTCTAGAGGCCCACGGACTATGGTTTCCCCTGTGTCTAGAAGTCCATGGAGAATGGTTTCACCTGGGTGTAGAAGTCCATGGAGGATGGTTTCCCCTGTGTCTAGAAGTCCATCGAGGATGGTTTCCCCTGTGTCTAGAAGTCCAGGGAGAATTGGTTTCCCCTGTGTCTAGAAGCCCACGGACAATGGTTTCCCCTGTGTCTAGAAGTCCATGGAGAATGGTTTCCCCTGTGTCTAGAAGTCCACGGAGAATTGGTTTCCCCTGTGTCTAGAAGTCCACGGAGAATTGGTTTCACCTGTGTCTAGAAGTCCATGGAGGATGGTTTCCCCTGTGTCTAGAAGTCCACGGAGAATTGGTTTCACCTGTGTCTAGAAGTCCATGGAGGATGGTTTCCCCTGTGTCTAGAAGTCCATGGAGAATGGTTTCACCTGTGTCTAGAAGTCCATGGAGGATGGTTTCCCCTGTGTCTAGAAGTCCATGGAGGATGGTTTCCCCTGTGTCTAGAAGTCCACGGAGAATTGGTTTCCCCTGTGTCTAGAAGTCCACGGACAATGGTTTCCCCTGTGTCTAGAAGTCCATGGAGAATGGTTTCCCCTGTGTCTAGAAGTCCACGGATAATTGGTTTCCCCTGTGTCTAGAAGTCCATGGAGAATGGTTTCACCTGGGTGTATAAGTCCATGGAGGATGGTTTCCCCTGTGTCTAGAAGTCCATGGAGGATGGTTTCCCCTGTGTCTAGAAGTCCACGGAGAATTGGTTTCACCTGTGTCTAGAAGTCCACGGTGAACGGTTTCCCGCCGTGTCTAGAAGTCCACGGAGAATGGTTTCCCCTGTGTCTAGAAGTCCATGGAGAATGGTTTCACCTGGGTGTAGAAGTCCATGGAGGATGGTTTCCCCTGTGTCTAGAAGTCCATGGAGGATGGTTTCCCCTGTGTCTAGAAGTCCATGGAGGATGGTTTCCCCTGTGTCTAGAAGTCCACGGAGAATTGGTTTCCCCTGTGTCTAGAAGTCCACGGAGAATGGTTTCCCCTGTGTCTAGAAGTCCATGGAGGATGGTTCCCCTGTGTCTAGAAGTCCACGGATGGTTTCCCCTGTGTCTAGAAGTCCATGGAGAATGGTTTCCCCTGTGTCTAGAAGTCCACGGAGAATGGTTTCACCTGTGTCTAGAAGTCCATGGAGGATGGTTTCCCCTGTGTCTAGAAGTCCACGGTGAACGGTTTCCCCTGTGTCTAGAAGTCCACGGAGAATGGTTTCCCCTGTGTCTAGAAGTCCATGGAGAATGGTTTCACCTGTGTGTAGAAGTCCATGGAGGATGGTTTCCCCTGTGTCTAGAAGTCCATGGAGGATGGTTTCCCCTGTGTCTAGAAGTCCAGGGAGAATTGGTTTCCCCTGTGTCTAGAAGCCCACGGACAATGGTTTCCCCTGTGTCTAGAAGTCCATGGAGAATGGTTTCCCCTGGGTGTAGAAGTCCATGGAGAATGGTTTCCCCTGTGTCTAGAAGTCCATGGAGAATGGTTTCCCCTGTGTCTAGAAGTCCATGGAGGATGGTTTCCCCTGTGTCTAGAAGTCCATGGAGAATGGTTTCCCCTGTGTCTAGAAGTCCACGGAGAATGGTTTCCCCTGTGTCTAGAAGTCCACGGAGAATTGGTTTCACCTGTGTCTAGAAGTCCATGGAGAATGGTTTCCCCTGTGTCTAGAAGTCCACGGAGAATGGTTTCCCCTGTGTCTAGAAGTCCATGGAGAATGGTTTCACCTGTGTCTAGAAGTCCATGGAGGATGGTTTCCCCTGTGTCTAGAAGTCCATGGAGAATGGTTTCACCTGTGTCTAGAAGTCCATGGAGGATGGTTCCCCCTGTGTCTAGAAGTCCATGGAGAATGGTTTCACCTGTGACTAGAAGTCCATGGAGGATGGTTTCCCCTGTGTCTAGAAGTCCACGGATAATTGGTTTCCCCTGTGTCTAGAATTCCACGGACAATGGTTTCCCTGTGTCTAGAAGTCCATGGAGAATGGTTTCCCCTGTGTCTAGAAGTCACGGATAATTGGTTTCCACTGTGTCTAGAAGTCCACGGAGAATGGTTTCACCTGGGTGTATAAGTCCATGGAGGATGGTTTCCCCTGTGTCTAGAAGTCCACGGAGAATTGGTTTCACCTGTGTCTAGAAGTCCACGGTGAACGGTTTCCCACCGTGTCTAGAAGTCCACGGAGAATGGTTTCCCCTGTGTCTAGAAGTCCATGGAGAATGGTTTCACCTGGGTGTAGAAGTCCATGGAGGATGGTTTCCCCTGTGTCTAGAAGTCCATGGAGGATGGTTTCCCCTGTGTCTAGAAGTCCAGGGAGAATTGGTTTCCCCTGTGTCTAGAGGCCCACGGACTATGGTTTCCCCTGTGTCTAGAAGTCCATGGAGAATGGTTTCACCTGGGTGTAGAAGTCCATGGAGGATGGTTTCCCCTGTGTCTAGAAGTCCATCGAGGATGGTTTCCCCTGTGTCTAGAAGTCCAGGGAGAATTGGTTTCCCCTGTGTCTAGAAGCCCACGGACAATGGTTTCCCCTGTGTCTAGAAGTCCATGGAGAATGGTTTCCCCTGTGTCTAGAAGTCCACGGATAATTGGTTTCCCCTGTGTCTAGAAGTCCACGGAGAATTGGTTTCACCTGTATCTAGAAGTCCATGGAGAATGGTTTCACCTGTGTCTAGAAGTCCATGGAGGATGGTTTCCCCTGTGTCTAGAAGTCCACGGATAATTGGTTTCCCCTGTGTCTAGAAGTCCACGGAGAATGGTTTCACCTGGGTGTATAAGTCCATGGAGGATGGTTTCCCCTGCGTCTAGAAGTCCATGGATGATGGTTTCCCCTGTGTCTAGAAGTCCACGGAGAATTGGTTTCCCCTGTGTCTAGAAGTCCACGGATAATTGGTTTCCACTGTGTCTAGAAGTCCACGGAGAATGGTTTCACCTGGGTGTATAAGTCCATGGAGGATGGTTTCCCCTGTGTCTAGAAGTCCACGGAGAATTGGTTTCACCTGTGTCTAGAAGTCCACGGGAACGGTTTCCCACCGTGTCTAGAAGTCCACGGAGAATGGTTTCCCCTGTGTCTAGAAGTCCATGGAGAATGGTTTCACCTGGTGTAGAAGTCCATGGAGAATGGTTTCCCCTGTGTCTAGAAGTCCATGGAGAATGGTTTCCCCTGTGTCTAGAAGTCCATGGAGAATGGTTTCCCTGTGTCTAGAAGTCCCGGTTGGTTTCCCTGTGTCTAGAAGTCCATGGAGATGGTTTCCCCTGTGTCTAGAAGTCCATGGAGGATGGTTTCCCCTGTGTCTAGAAGTCCATGGAGAATGGTTTCCCCTGTGTCTAGAAGTCCAGGAGAATTGGTTTCACCTGTGTCTAGAAGTCCATGGAGAATGGTTTCCCCTGTGTCTAGAAGTCCATGGAGAATGGTTTCCCCTGTGTCTAGAAGTCCATGGAGAATGGTTTCCCCTGTGTCTAGAAGTCCACGGAGAATTGGTTTCACCTGTGTCTAGAAGTCCACGGAGAATGGTTTCCCCTGTGTCTAGAAGTCCACGGAGAATGGTTTCACCTGTGTCTAGAAGTCCATGGAGAATGGTTTCCCCTGTGTCTAGAAGTCCATGGAGGATGGTTTCCCCTGTGTCTAGAAGTCCATGGAGAATGGTTTCACCTGTGACTAGAAGTCCATGGACAATGGTTTCCCCTGTGTCTAGAAGTCCATGGAGAATGGTTTCCCCTGTGTCTAGAAGTCCACGGATAATTGGTTTCCCCTGTGTCTAGAAGTCCACGGAGAATGGTTTCACCTGGGTGTATAAGTCCATGGAGGATGGTTTCCCCTGTGTCTAGAAGTCCATGGATGATGGTTTCCCCTGTGTCTAGAAGTCCACGGAGAATTGGTTTCCCCTGTGTCTAGAAGCCCACGGACAATGGTTTCCCCTGTGTCTAGAAGTCCATGGAGAATGGTTTCCCCTGTGTCTAGAAGTCCACGGATAATTGGTTTCCCCTGTGTCTAGAAGTCCACGGAGAATTGGTTTCACCTGTGTCTAGAAGTCCATGGAGGATGGTTTCCCCTGTGTCTAGAAGTCCACGGAGAATTGGTTTCCCCTGTGTCTAGAAGTCCAGGGAGAATGGTTTCCCCTGTGTCTAGAAGTCCACGGAGAATGGTTTCCCCTGTGTCTAGAAGTCCATGGAGAATGGTTTCCCCTGTGTCTAGAAGTCCACGGAGAATTGGTTTCCCCTGTGTCTAGAAGTCCACGGAGAATTGGTTTCCCCTGTGTCTAGAAGTCCACGGAGAATTGGTTTCCCCTGTGTCTAGAAGTCCATGGAGAATGGTTTCCCCTG
>CM026387.1:96337949-96383422 GCA_014843695.1 Archivesica marissinica | reverse complement strand
GTTTCATGCATGTACACACACTGTTTCATGCATGTACACACACTGTTTCATGCATGTACACACACTGTTTCATGCATGTACACACACTGTTTCATGCATGTACACACACTGTTTCATGCATGTACACACGCTGTTTCATGCATGTACACACGCTGTTTCATGTATGTACACACACTGTTTCATGCATGTACACACGCTGTTTCATGTATGTACACACGCTGTTTCATGCATGTACACACACTGTTTCATGCATGTACACATACTGTTTCATGCATGTACACACACTGTTTCATGCATGTACACACACTGTTTCATGCATGTACACATACTGTTTCATGCATGTACACACACTGTTTCATGCATGTACACACACTGTTTCATGCATGTACACACACTGTTTCATGCATGTACACACTGTTTCATGATGTACACACTGTTTCATGCATGTAACACACTGTTTCATGCATGTACACATGTTATGCATGTACACACACTGTTCATGCATGTACACAACTGTTTCATGCATGTACACACACACAACACCGCTGTTTCATGCATGTACACACGCTGTTTCATGTATGTACACACACTGTTTCATGCATGTACACACGCTGTTTCATGTATGTACACACGCTGTTTCATGCATGTATACACACTGTTTCATGCATGTACACATACTGTTTCATGCATGTATACACACTGTTTCATGCATGTACACACGCTGTTTCATGCATGTACACACGCTGTTTCATGTATGTACACACGCTGTTTCATGCATGTATACACACTGTTTCATGCATGTACACATACTGTTTCATGCATGTATACACACTGTTTCATGCATGTACACACACTGTTTCATGTATGTACACACACTGTTTCATGCATGTACACATATTGTTTCATGCATGTACACACACTGTTTCATGCATGTACACACGCTGTTTCATGCATGTACACACGCTGTTTCATGCATGTACACATACTGTTTCATGCATGTACACACGCTGTTTCATGCATGTACACACGCTGTTTCATGCATGTACACATACTGTTTCATGCATGTACACACGCTGTTTCATGCATGTACACACAATGTTTCATGCATGTGGTTTAGCTTACATAAATTTGTTGCGTAAAATGTTAGTTTATAAGTAAACCTATTTAGTTTCTATGTCAAACAGACATATCTGTAGTCCAGTGGTAACAAGCTGGACTGGTAATCCAGGGATCGCAGGTTCGATCCCCCTTCTGACCCTAATAAAATTAACAGTATTTCAGATGGGACGTTAAACCGAGGTCTCGTGTCGGTGTTTTACACCGTGCACGTAAAAGAACCAGAGGAGATTCTGGAATGGGTCTCTCTCTGTCTGTATCATTGCACTATCCTCCAAAACTCTAAAATGACTAATCTCTTCAGGAGGCGTCGCTCATATGGGCAACCGGTAGCGATGATAAATAAACGTAAAACACCATTCTGTGTCAAATCTGTAGAAACATTTTTATCTTATCTACAATAACTAGGAATTATATTTGATAGGAATTTGACTTTACGATCCCAACTTTGGTCTTAAAATCAGTGTAATTTGCATCGACCCGTGTATAAGACAGGTTGAGAATTGAAACCACTCAGAAGTAAAGACCAAACAAATTAAACACTGTAAATTATGTCAACTCATAAAAAATGCACTGATGCATAACAATAAATTTGATTTGCTAAAATGCTATTGCCAAGTTCAGTTTACAGACAGAGCTATGAAAGTCTATGCATTTGTTACATCCTTCGAGTTATTTCAATATAAAGTCATCAATTATCGAGTTGGAACAAACTGATATTTATAAAAAATAACAAATTCATAATATAGTTTTTTATAAGACGGGAAGCTACTTTGAGGTCATAATCTGGTGATAAAAATTGCGTATTATAGGCGAGTAAGTACGGTAAAATGTTGGGACATGTAGATAGGAAGTTTGCTTCCTATATGAAGTACATGTACTGTGGGCCATTTCTTTGCTACTCATGTTGGGAATTGTGTTGGAGAATGGTATTAACATTATGCAGTTTGCTGCTCATGTTGGGAATTGTGTTGGAGAATGGTATTAACATTATGCAGTTTGTTACTCATGTTGGGAATTGTGTTGGAGAATGGTATTAACATTATGCAGTTTGACAAAATCTGCTAATCAGATGTCTGTGTGTTCTCATGTACATATACTGTGGTCCATTTCATTGCTGCATGAGTTCAGAATTGTATTACTATAATAATGATTGACAAACTTTGCTAATCAAATACCTGTTAATCTATTATCTATCTATCTATTATAGAACAATAAACAACGTGATTGGGTTTGTATCGTAAAATGGGCTCGGACCATAGTAGGCAGTTGCCTGCAGGTGCTCCTGGAAGTGAACTCAAGTCACAGAGGGATGAGGACATTCCGTACACATCCTACTCCATCAGCAAACCAATCTCAGGAGGTATTCAATTCTATTTTAATATTACACCAAGTTGTTGTCTATGCAAATTTATTTTAACTTGATTGCGAAACAGGTTTTTACAACATTAAACCACGCTCTCGAGACTGCATTCCTGATAGAATCCACCAGGGAGAGAGAAGGGGCAATCTGGATTTAAAGTGTGTTGCCTAAGGACGGCACCATCATGGATCTGATGGGGCTCAAACTCACAACCTCTTGGCTACAAGGCGGACACCATTGCCATTACATCATGGACTCGCCACAACCCAGTTGTTGGGACCTGTGGCAGTGTGGTGTCGGATTAAAATAGAGGAAGATAGGGAATAAAGCCATATTTTGAACCCACAATGCATAGCAACAACAAATCTGAACACTAAGCATAAGCGTTATTTATTCTACAATGATTGCGAAACAAACTTTAGTAACTTATATTTAATCACACCTGTTGGAGCGGATGAAAGTGTATATGTGGTCATTGGTGTTGGAGGAAGCTGGAGTACACAGATAAAACCCACCTGTCCGATCTGGCGAGCACTTTATCATCTCACATACTTCCCAGTCCAAGGATCGAACCTGTGGTGCATTGGTGAGAAGCGAGCATGTTAACCATTGCACTAATCGGACTGCCTAAACATGCACGATTTGTTTATGATAGCAACATTGGCTAACCATATGCATGTATGGAGATTATTTACGAAAATAACGCTGCACTATTAGTGGATATAGCTAATACTAAAGGCTGTCCGATTAGCGCAGTGGTTAGCACGCTCGCTTCTCACCAATCCTTGGACCGGGAAGTATGTGAGATGGTACGGTGGTCGCCAGATCGGACAGGTCGGTTTTCTCCGGATACTCCGGTTTGAAACTTACACATCCGAGGACTAACTCTGCACAGTAACAGAACAGTAACTCCCCGACCTACCACTGACCATGAATGTAAGTTTTGGCAATTCGTTGGAAAACATAAAAGATTATTTTGCTAAATCAGCAATTATACTCGATACTCGGTGACCGTATTCAATTTTTACAAACTTCAACAACATCTCTTGAACACCATGTGAGGATGTATACATGTAGGTGTGATAGGGCCCTTAGCAAAACACAGCACAATGTATGTATACCGTCTCCGTGGCCCAGTGGTTAAGGCGTTCGCCTACGGAGCGGGAGGTCGAAGGTTCGAATCTCGTCAGGGGTTCGTTCTGATATGGCCGGTTGGTGAGCCGCCAGCTAGTTAAATAATGGTTACCGATTGCCTACCAGCCTGGCGCCTGGCATACAAGCATAGGATTCGGGAAGTACTGATGTTCATAAAAAGAGGTGTCTCATAAGTCAGAAATGACTGGCCCTTTAAATAGGGGTGACACTATAATAAACAAACACTTTACTGTAGTTGTTCCGCTATTCAATATAAACACAGTTGATCATGGTAGTAACCATGGTGGGTAGTACCATGGTGGGTAGTAACCATGGTGGGTAATAACTATGGTGGTAACCATGGTGGGTAGTAACCATGATGGGTAGTAACCATGGTGGGTAATAACCATGGTGGGTAATAACTATGGTGGTAACCATGGTGGGTAATAACTATGGTGGTAACCATGGTGGGTAGTAAACCATGGTGGGTAGTAACCATGGTGGGTAATAACTATGGGGGTAGTAATCGGTGGGTAATAACTCTATGGGACCATGGTGGGTAGAACTATGGTGGGTAATAACTATGGTGGTAACCATGGTGGGTAGTAACTATGGTGGTAACCATGGTGGGTAGTAACTATGGTGGTAACCATGGTGGGTAGTAACCATGATGGGTAGTAACTATGGTGGTAACCATGGTGGGTAGTAACTATGGTGGTAACCATGGTGGGTAGTAACTATGGTGGTAACCATGGTGGGTAGTAACCATGGTGGGTAGTAACCATGATGGGTAGTAACCATTATGGGTAATAACTATGGTGGTAACCATGGTGGGTAGTAACCATGGTGGGTAGTAACCAAAGTGGATGCACAATATCCAAGTGCAATCAATGAGTAACAGTAGCAATCCCACGTAAGCAAATATATTTCTTTGATCTGTATTATTAATTGGCTGTGCATTTTCAGACAACCCCAAAACTTCTCCCCGCGCTCCAAGTAGGGGACGTTCCGTAATCATGCCAACACAGCTGGTAGCCAGACATGGTGCTGATATCGCTAGTTCTACAATGGCTAACAAACACACTATAGTTGTTGTAGCTGATGGTCAGACAGATGTAAAAGGTAACGATGAGTCATTGAAGGATGTTTAAGTTAAAAATAATTACTGGTAGCATAATTATACTGTTTATCTGTTTCGGTTCTTTAGACAATCTAATTTTTTGTTTTTTGTTTTTTTTGGTCTGCCTCATCGGTCGTGTGGTTAAGGTCGCTGACTTGTATACCACTGTAACCTATCATCACTGATGGTCACGGGTTCGAGCCCCGCTCAGGCCGTGTCTCATTTATATGAAAAAGTTGGCAGTTTCTTACGGAGGTTGGTGCACCCAAGTACTGGTTAACCGCTGGAGCCTGCCCAGGAAAGGTGTTGTTAGGTAAACTGCACGCCATATAACAATCTAATTTTTACTTTATCTGCATGCACCTTCAATTGCCAAAACTGATCAATAGTAATAATAACTTTGAGCATAAAATCTTAAGCCGTACATCATGTGTGTATGATATGTAGTACAATACACGACTGCCAATGTAATCAGTCATTACTTGTGCACTGATTATTTAGACAGTCCGTACTTTTTGTCTGCACGTTCACAAATCCCGCAATATATGTGTACACACACAAATGATAATGAAACTGGACATGCTTACAGCCGTAATATAGGTTTGCTCAGAATGTGTTGTGCACCGAGATATTCCCATTTCTCAACAATAAGTAACTGATATTTTTAAGTAAATTGTTGACGTTGTTCCCACAAATGATTTTTAGGAAATGACCATCTGTTAATTACCTCCCTTTATGAATAGTCATTTATCAATAATTACTTTGTAACTGGTAGTTGACCAAAGCCAACCACAAAGGACGTATTTTTATATGTTTCCATTAGAAACAAGATAGTTTAAAAGGTTTATCTAGCCATACAAATCTTCTCAAAATACAATTTAAAGTGTGGATCACAACCTTTGATACGTTACCATTTAGTATTTAGATACTAAATATTTCTAATTTACGCCATTGACAAAATAAAGATGCTCGACTCTCTGTGGATCCCCAAATCTATTAAATTTCTTGTACCAATGAAAAGAAAGACAGTTCTTCATTTGACGAACTCCTCTAGTATACTGCACCTGAAAATCGAATAATTCTCTATCTCAACAATAATAGTACTATAATGTTTATTATTTGCAACATATCATGTTATTGAAGTCTCGTGCACTATTTGTTATCGTAATCCTCATTATTTCATGTATGCATGTGAAATGAGAGAATAAAATGTGTTTTGACTTGACTTGACATTGTACTGTTACTGATGATATAGTTTTCATCGATTGTCATGCTGTTAATAATTAGGGTTTTAATTACGATAGGTGAGCTTTGTGTAGTGCTAATTCACAGTTGGGTCAGTTTGTTGATCAGATATTATCGACAAAATGCAGGTGCATATCGGTATCATATTGTCACTGTGTTTGAGTAATATTCAGTGAAAATGAATAAAACAATTATCAAAAATAGGTTCGAGAAGGCTGGTACATTGCGAATAACAATGCATGCTTATACATGCTCTGAATGTGCGTACTTACGATGCATGTTTTCCAATGGAAAATATAATTACATACCGGTATAAAATGTTATAAAAAAACATACCCACATCATAGCTTATTATTGTACGTAATGTTTCCATATAGGTACATGCATATATAATCCCAACTTTGTACCCTGTACAAACCGGCTATGTGTTTGATCCTAATCCATAACCAGTACCGGTAGTCACGATAAAATTCTCCACATAATCAGTAGTACTGTACTCGAACATGAATTTCGTAGCTAAATAATCGCGAATATTAAGATATATTTGCAAAAATGCAAAATTTGCAATAGGCTAATATAACTTGATATGCAGTAGTTGGATGTTTCAGCACATTATTCATGAACGTTTATTAAATTATATTTATAATTACCGGTATGTTAACATCATGAGCTAATGGTGGTTTTCAATGTTCATGACAATTGCTAATGGTAGTTTTCAATGTTCATGACAATTGCTAATGGTAGTTTTCAATGTTCATGACAATTGCTAATGGTAGTTTTCAATGTTCATGACAATTGTTAATGGTAGTTTTCAATGTTCATGACAATTGCTAATGGTAGTTTTCAATGTTCATGACAATTGCTAATGGTAGTTTTCAATGTTCATGACAATTGCTAATGGTAGTTTTCAATGTTCATGAGTGAAGTATAATTCATACATTGTATTTGAAGATTGGATAAAGGTTGGTCATTGGTTTATTGGGGGTTTAGCGTCGCACTAGTTTAAACAATTTATTTTAACTCGATTGAGAAACAAGTTCTTTCAACTTATATTGATCACTCTCGAGACCTCATTCCTGATGGAAAATCCATCACCATGAAGGAGAGAGAAGAGGCAATGTGGAATTTAAATGCCTTGCCTAAAGGCACAATCGTAACGACTCCAGCGGGGCTCTAATTCCGGACCTATCGCACCTGAAGCGACCGTGCATCCACTGTGCTATCACGACTTCCACGTTCGCACTGAGGTCATATGGCAACTTTGCAGCTATTATTGGTGGCGGAAGACTCTGGTTGCAAGATACCTGGATGTTTTTTGGGGTATTGATTCATCGTAGACTGCAGCAGTTAGAATGTACGTCCATTATATGTAGAATTTGGCATGCCCAGTAGGTCATTGGTTTACAATTTTTTTTGGGCGGTATTGATTAATCTTAGACTGCAGCAGTTAGATGACGTCCATTATATGTAGAATTTGGCATGACAGTAGGTCATTGGTTACAATTTTTTTTTTTGGGGGGTATTGATTCATCGTAGACTGCAGCAGTTAGATGTACGTCCATATTGTAGAATTTGGCATGCCCAGAGGTCATTGGTTTACAAATTTTTTGGGGTATTGATTCATCGTAGACTGCAGCAGTTAGAATGTACGTCAATTATATGTAGAATTTGGCATGCCCAGTAGGTCATTGGTTACAATTTTTTTTTTGGGGGGTATTGATTCATCGTAGACTGCAGCAGTTAGAATGTACGTCCATTATATGTAGAATTTGGCATGCCCAGTAGGTCATTGGTTTACAATTTTTTTTTTTGGGGGGTATTGATTCATCGTAGACTGCAGCAGTTAGAATGTACGTCCATTATATGTAGAATTTGGCATGCCCAGTAGGTCATTGGTTTACAATTTTTTTGGGGGGTATTGATTCATCGTAGACTGCAGCAGTTAGAATGTACGTCCATTATATGTAGATGGATACCTCAGTTTGGACAATATTTGGTAAATTTGCAGACCCAGATCCCGAGTTGACTAGGCTGAGCACAATTCCAACGTTCTACCCGATCATGAGAGGATCTCTCAACTTACCAGCAAGTTCCAGAGATCAAGACCTGCTGGAGAAATTGGACCCTAAAAATCTGCTATACCTGTGTCTGCGGTACCAGGAACATCTTAAACAGCTGTCTGAGAGCGTAGCCTTTGATCAAAATGCTTTGTGTATACGGATAAAAGAGGTAAGCTATGACTTATTTCAAAGGTCATATGATGTTTCGTATAGGTGTAGTCAGGGCTCATCCTAGAGGGTGAATATAGTCGTCCTAGGGACTGTGACATCGCAATTTGGAACCCAACTTCTCTGTAAATAAATTTTTTTTGTGTACAAAATCATGTCTCCTGTAAGTTACACTGGCCATTGTAAAGCACTCCTTCTATTCAAATGTTGTATTTTAACCCTATTTTGTGGGAATTTATTATATAATACTGTTACGGTCTTGTTTATCGACTATGGACAATACTCGTCCACTGATACCAGGCTAGCATACACAACCAAGACTTTGTAAATTCACGGAAGAGTTATTTTATTCATTGAATCCCAAACAAATAGCTGAGAGTAATTTCAGTGCATCCAACAACATGTGTGTTTTACGTTTATTTATCGTTGCTACCGGTTGCCCATATGAGCGACGCCTCCTGAAGAGATTAGTCATTTTAGATTTTGGAGGATAGTGCAAAGATACAGACAGAGACCCATTCCAGAGTCTCCTCTGGTTCTTTTACGTGCACAATGTAAAGCACCAACACGAGACCTCGGTTTAACGTCCCATCTGAAAGACTGTTAATTTTATTAGGGTCAGACGGGGGATCGAACCTGCGATCCCTGGATCCAACAACACTTAGTAACCTGTCTATTTATATTGTAGAAAATAATGCATTTAAATAATAAAATGGAATACCCCTTCAAAATACATAGTTTAACCCCGCTGTAATATATAACTTTACTACAATTATCTAGTAGATAATTAATTTATTCGAATTAATAAAGAAAACACACCATTCAAACAGATTGAGTAGGTGTCTATAATCCTCTGCATGCTGGCGAGCATCAAGCTTATATAACCTCCAGACTTCCCACTGTGAGATTCACAGTTTAAAGTGTGCAATTCACAGTCTAACGCGTGCAGAGAACGCTGCACAGTGTGCGGTGCACATCGCGCATTCCTGACGTGCAATTCCCATTGAGAAAGAATGCTACGCATTGTGTACTGATAAAACGAACGCTGACCATTGGCCAATACACACTGAAAAATGCCTAAAGTTCAATAGGTCTGCAATAATTTATGATTCAAATAAATAAAGGAAGGCTTTAAATCAATGACTAGTACCTCAAATTTCCTCTTCTGTGAGGTAAAACCCCTAGACATTGTGTCAAAGTTCACTGACATTTTAGTTTCGAAAAGTAAACAGAAACGAGCGTCTGTAACTATGCAAATGGCCCAGATGTAAGTTTACCAACTTGGCTGCCACCATTACATCACAGTGGTTAGCAGAGTTTCTAAACACAGTTTACACACAAAATACGGCAATAACATGAATATTACCACATAAGATTAACTTAAGTAAACATGGATTACAGTCTTGCATGGATAAAATTGTATGACACACGTAAATAAAAGTAAATTTGACTAGAACATGACCTATGCATATACATGTATATAATTGTTGATCTCAAATACTGAGGTATTACAATACCTCCTATTTAAAGGCGTAATCGTGCAAGTTCTTGCACAAATTCTGAGATAGGATGAGTCCTTTCCATTGAAGGTACCTCGCTTTGTTTGCGAGTTACAAGCATGCATTATTTATTTATCATCGGGGCAACACAGTATAACGCAAGATACCCTAGTTTAATTACATTACACCTCGGTTTATAGACCCATCTAAAAGACTGGTAATATTATTGCGGCGGTCAGGCGGGGGGTCAAACCTTCAATCCCTGGATTTGCAGTTCAACATGTTAACCACTTGATCCATCTAATTCTATGTATAAATTGTCAAATGCCAAATTATGAGGTAAGGGAAACAACCCAGTTGTGAACACAGTTTACAATACACAACCACTTATGTTAGTGTGAACGTCTGAAATAAGAAATAGTTCTGGTATAATTCTGTTTGCTGTCAAAATTAGAAACTACAGGCAAAAGAAATTCATTGGAATATATAACTTTAAAATTAACTGTTCATGATTATCAGAAAATAGCTAAAATACATAAGTGCATCCAACCACGGAGGAATACAATACTCAAGTAGTGACATAGAAAATGCCATCTTCCACTGTTTTAAAACAGGGAAAGATAGTATTTTCTTTCACTGAGAAAACTCAATCATTGGAAAGCATAAAAGAAATCAAATAATTAACCCTTTCCTTCATATAGATTTAGGTTAATATACCATTATATCTCCATACAAACGACAGCCATTTAACCCTTTCCTTCATAGAGATTTAGATTAATATACTGTTATATCTCCATACAAACGGCAGCCATATAACCCTTTCCTTCATAGAGATTTAGGTTAATATACTATTATATCTCCATACAAATGACAGCCATTTAACCCTTTCCTTCATAGAGATTTAGGTTAATATACTATTATATCTCCATACAAACGACATCCATTTAACCCTTTCCTTCATAGAGATTTAGGTTAATATACTATTATATCTCCATACAAATGACAGCCATTTAACCATTTCCTTCATAGAGATTTAGGTTAATATACTATTATATCTCCATACAAATGACAGCCATTTAACCATTTCCTTCATAGAGATTTAGGTCAATATACTATTATATCTCCATACAAACGACATCCATTTAACTATCATGCAGTGGATAAGTAGTCGCTATATCTATCCCACCTCCATAGATATTACTGGGACTACATAGAGATTTAGGTTAATATACTATTATATCTCCATACAAACCACAGCCATTTAACCCTGCTGGAGCCGTTAAGATTGTGCCCTTAGGCAAGGCATTTAAATTCCACGTTCGTTGCCTCATCTCTCTCCCTTGTGGCGATGGGTTCCACCAGGAATAAGGTCTTGAGAGTGATTAATATAAGTTGTACAAACCTATCCTCGCTTCATATTTCGTTTCTTTGTAAGCTGGATGATGGGTTGTTTAAAAAAATAAATAAGACTTTTGATACTTCTTCTAAAATACTAGACTTCTAAAAGTTTAGTGTAATGATTTATAAAATAATTATGTTAAACGAAGTTCCTGGTAATAAAAAACCAGTGCATCCTCTTTCACATGCATATTATAAGTTGCAATGTTATTGAAATCTGTAATTGCACATGCATATTATAAATTGCAATATTATTGAAATCTGTTTGAATATATTGTTATATTGTATACTGTTTTGATATATTGTGTACATACTGTATATATTGATATAAAATAAACGAAGCCGCTGAGCTTCACAACAACAAAAATTCCACGTTCGTTGCCTCGTTTCTCTCCCTTGTGGCGATGGGTTCCATCAGGAATAAGGTCTTGAGAGTGATTAATATAAGTTGTACAAACTTGTTTCGCAATCGAGCTAAAATAAATTTGTATTTATAAACTACGACGGTAAGATATTTCTTCTGTATTTCTATCCAGATTGACTGCGTCATTCAAAAGTTGATGAACACGATGACAGAGAAGCAAAAAAAGTACGCAAAATATGCCGAACAATTTCAGCGAGCTTCAGAAACAGTTCTAGTGTTAAACCGTGTTAAAGATACAATGAACGATATTATACCTAAAATGGACGCACTGAATAAAATGTTACCATCTGGTGAACAACTCGAACCTTTTCAGATGAAAGACATTGGACATAGATGAGTTAACCTATTTCATTTTGGATACATTTAAAGGCTTTTGCAAACAACATAGATCCAGATCAGCCGCGTGACGCTGCGTGCTGATCAGGATCTATGTTATTTGTTACATAGCTAAGTGTCTTAGCAAGATCATCTGCATAGCAAACAGCATAGAGTCTGATCAGACTGCACGTTCCGTGGCGGCTGATCTCGCTCTATGTTCTTTGCAGAATGAAATGGGTTAATAGGCCTGGTTTTAATGGATTAAAATAGTAACATTTGTGATATTTATATAAATATTGTGATTAACTCTTGTCATGTTGCGTAGCTATATGCACATTGTATTTTTCTTTATGGTTGAATATTGAGTTTGATACCAATGGTGAAATTTTACACAAAACTATGTCTGAATTAACATTTGATTGAAAATGAGTTGTGTATGGTGTAATGGGTAAGGTGTTTGCCTCGCAACCAAGAGGTTGTGAGTTTGAGTCCCGTCAGAACCACGGTGGTGATGTCCTTAGGCGAGACACTTAAATCCAGATTTACTCTTCTCTCTCCCTCTTGACGATGGACACCATCATTGATGAGGTCTCGAGAGCAATTAATGTAATGTTGTAAGAATTTGTATTGACTAACAATGTGTTGTAAATCAAATAGAGTGATGTTGGAATTAACATTTGACTGAATATGTGGTGTAAATCAAGCCGTGATATGTATCAACAAGTAACAATTAAATAGAAAATGTGATGAATCGCTTTTTCAATTTTAATGAAAACTGTCTGGAGCATCTGTGCACCTAGTACATCATACATACATGTAACCAATGGGCCTGGGTTCCAGTCTGTCGATTTTTAACTTCTGGCAAAATGTCATTATATTATCAGAAACTCAATACGGCCCAATTAATGATCTTGGTGTTAAAATATATTTATTTGACCGACCAGTCTAAATCTATCGACGCCTGTTCCCATGCTAGTAACCAATAACTAGATGCAACATTCCAAATGGCCACATCATCTTAAACTGTTTGGTTGGCTGTCCGATTAGCGCAGTGGTTAACGCGTGCGCTTCTCACCAATGCAACCCGGGTTCTATCATCGGATCAGGAAGTATGTGAGATGGTATGGTTATCGCCAGATCGGACAGGCTGGTTTTCTCCGGGTACTCCAGTTTCCTCCCACACGAATGACCACATATACGCTTTCAGAGTGATTAATATAAGTTGTTACAACTTGCTTCGCATTCGTTGTAAAATAGATAAAGTTTAAACTTGGTACATCAAAAATAGCCAAAATGAATCAGATCACAAATTCAAATTGGCGACCAACTTGAAAATGTATTTTTGATATCCTGAACTGATTGGTCCATTTGCACAGAGCATCATGTCTGCTGGTAGATCAAAAATTAGAAAAATTAATTCTGACTGGAAGTGGCTGCCATGGTCATCTTGAAAAACACCTTTCCAGTTTGTGTGGAGCATGTAGTCAGGTAGTAGATCTAAAGCAGTGGTCACATTTACGGTCATGCACGTAGTTGACCGTAGTTCACTTCAAACATAGTCCACCATAGTGTAACTACTGTCAACTACGTTGAAGTAGGTTCGAAGTAGGTTCAAAATTTGCAAAAAGAGGAAATATAGAAAGTCTACTAGGTTGAACTACGTGTAAGTACGGTCAACTACGTTGAACTACGACCAGAGTGGCTATGTTTAACTAGGGTATCACTACGTCTAACTATGGGTAACTACGGTACACTACGTATAAATTACGTTCTAAGTACGCACAACTACGGTAAACTAGGGTCAACCGCGTTGAGCTACGGTAAAACATCGTGGCTGCGCCTGCGCAGTACGGGTAAGCTACGGTCATTGTGCTTTTGGATGTTGACGAGTCAACATTGTAATAAATCACGTAATTCTACCATGCCGCCAAGGAAGAGGAAACGAGGTTATTCCAAATCTGCTGCTGATACTTGTGCGGTGGGTGCTTTGAGTGGTAATGATGAGGAGCCAGAGAGGGTGGAAGAGCCTCTGGATACTCGGGGAAGTGATGTCCACGAGACATGAATGACTGATAATGATCCTCCTACTGGGGCTTTCAAGGAGAAGAGGCCCCCCCTCAGGCTGCACCTGGATCAAGAGCAAGTAGTGTTTGAGTTTGTTGAATCCCATCAGGAACTCTATAGCAAGGGGCATCCTGATTCGCAGAAATTGCTGGAAAGCCTGGGGGTCCTCCACTTGAAGCTCTGCCATCAGAGCCTCATACTGACCGTGGACTGGTCTACGCAGCAGCCAGTCCCTGGTCCACCATCTCCTTTGTCTATTATTATCCCTCCTTTCTTGTTCCTCTAGGTCTTCTAATTCCATAAGGTTTCTTGCCAGACCCGCAAGTTCCATGTTATCCTGACCCAAGAACTTCGCAATCGTGACTCTGTCACCCATTGTGTACAGTATGCAGTTAAAAGAATAATTGAATCCTCAAATAACAAGATGTGTGTAATCCCAGAAATGTAGCGACAGATATCTTATTATTTGACCTCTACAATTTTTGCTACGGTCAACTACGGTGAAGTAGGGTCAATTACGGTTAACTAAGGTCAACTACGGTCACAGTACGGTATTGGCATCGTACTTGACCGTAGACAATTTTTGAACATGTTGAAAAATTATGTGCTAACTACGGGCAAATCATAAGTTCGAACTACGTTTATTAATACGTTGAACTACGGTTAACTACGTGTAACTACGCTCAACTACGTTTTGTACGGTCCACTACGGTCATTCCCTACTACGGTCAACTACGTACTATGTGACCACGGCTTAACACTTGCTAACATTATGCATCAGCATTTATCCTTGTGATTATGTTCCGCAAAGTCACCACCGCTGGAAATGGAGAATAATGTTACGAATTGGAGCATGTTCCTTTGCCATTCTTGAAGAGGGTGCCTACTTGCTTGTCCCTGTTCAGTCTTGTAGCGGGTACCTCCTTGTACTGCTCGCTTGTTGTGCGCAGCATCTCGATGAATTCCTGCATGGTGTTGTTGTGTGCAACATCTCGATGAATTCCTGCATGGTGTTGTTGTGTGCAGCATCTCGATGAATTCCTGCATGGTGTTGTGTGCAACATCTCGATGAATTCCTGCATTGTGTTGTTGTGTGCAGCATCTCGATGAATTCCTGCATTGTGTTGCTGTGTGCAACATCTCGATGAATTCCTGCATGGTGTTGTTGTGTGCAGCATCTCGATGAATTCCTGCATGGTGCTGTTGTGTGCAGCATCTCGATGAATTCCTACATGGTGTTGTTGTGTGCAGCATCTCGATGAATTCCTACATGGTGTTGTTGTGTGCAGCATCTCGATGAATTCTTGCATGGTGCTGTTGTGTGCAGCATCTCGATGAATTCCTACATGGTGTTGTTGTGTGCAGCATCTCGATGAATTCCTGCATGGTGTTGTGTGCAGCGTCTCGATGAATTCCTGCATGGTGTTGTGTGCAGCGTCTCGATGAAATCCAGCATGGTGTTGTGTGCAGCGTCTCGATGAATTCCTGAATGGTGTTGTGTGCAGCGTCTCGATGAATTCCTGCATGGTGTTGTGTGCAGCGTCTCGATGAAATCCTGCATAGTGTTGTGTGCAGCATCTCGATGAATTCCTGCATGGTGTTGTTGTAAGCAGGATACAGACCAAGTACCTTTTGATGTTTTATCATGCCGCCTCCTCTTGATTGCCCTCTTGTACAGAGTTTCAGAGTCTGTTCAATTACTAAGTCACAGCCAAAGCCAAGCACAGTCCTGGTCGCTGCGTCTGATGATATGGAGTCTCGTCAGGTAATTCTGGGGGTTACAGTTTCTAAACCTTCATCTTCTGGAGGTACAGATAGGCAGACTTCAGATAATTAGGGTGACCAGCAGTAGCTAATATAGTCAAATGGTCTGATATAATGTGGATGTGCAATTGCCAAAATTATGATACTACATATGGAGGTACATGATACTTTGTCAGGGTGTACATGACACTTTGTCTGGGTGTACATGATACTACATATGGGTGTACATGATACTACATATGGGGGTACATGATACTACATATGGGGGTACATGATACTACATATGGGGGTACATGATACTTTGTCAGGGTGTACATGATACTTTGTCTGGGGGTACATGATACTTTGTCTGGGTGTACATGATACTTTGTCTGGGGGTACATGATACTTTGTCTGGGTGTACATGATACTTTGTCTGGGGGTACATGATACTTTGTCTGGGTGTACATGATACTACATATGGGGGGTACATGATACTTTGTCAGGTGTACATGATACTTTGTCTGGGGTGCATGATACTACATATGGGGGGTACATGATACTTTGTCTGGGGTGCATGATACTACATATGGGGGGTACATTATACTACATATGGGGGTACATGATACTTTGTCTGGGGTGCATGATACTACATATGGGGGGTACATGATACTTTGTCTGGGGGTGCATGATACTACATATGGGGGTACATGATACTTTGTCTGGGGGTGCATTATACTACATATGGGGGTACATGATACTTTGTCTGGGGGTGCATGATACTACATATGTGGGTACATGACACTTTGTCTGGGGGTACATGATGCTACATATGGGGTACATGATACTTTGTCTGGGGGTACATGATACTTTGTCTGGGGGTACATGATACTTTGTCTGGTGTACATGATACTTTGTCTGGGGGTGCATGATACTACATATGGGGGTACATGATACTTTGTATGGGTGTACATGATACTTTGTCTGGGTGTACATGATACTACATATGGGGGTACATGATACTACATATGGGGGTACATGATACTACATATGGGGGGTACATGATACTACATATGGGTGTACAT
Organism: Archivesica marissinica; assembly: GCA_014843695.1. Classification (NCBI taxonomy): domain Eukaryota; kingdom Metazoa; phylum Mollusca; class Bivalvia; order Venerida; family Vesicomyidae; genus Archivesica; species Archivesica marissinica. Next base: position 96,366,685 of record CM026387.1, on the reverse strand, counting down.
GACACTTTGTCTGGGTGTACATGATACTTTGTATGGGTGTACATGACACTTTGTCTGGGTGTACATGATACTTTGTCTGGGGGATACATGATACTACATATGGGGTACATGATACTTTGTCTGGGGTACATGATACTATATATGGGGGTACAATACTACATATGGGGGTACATGATACTTTGTCTGGGTGTGCATGATACTACATATGGGGTACATGATACTTTGTCTGGGGTGCATGATACTACATATGGGGTACATGATACTTTGTCTGGGGTGCATGATACTACATATGGGGGTACATGATACTTTGTCTGGGGGTACATGATACTACATATGGGGGGTACATTATACTACATATGGGTACATGATACTTTGTCTGGGGGTGCATGATACTACATATGGGGGTACATGATACTTTGTCTGGGTGTGCATGATACACATATGGGGGTACATGATACTTTGTCTGGGGGTGCATGATACTACATATGGGGTACATGATACTTTGTCTGGGGGTGCATGATACTACATATGGGGTACATGATACTGTGTCTGGGGTGCATGATACTACATATGGGGGTACATGATACTTTGTCTGGGTGTACATGATACTACATATGGGGTACATGATACTACATATGGGGGTACAGACACTTTGTCTGGGTGTACATGATACTTTGTCTGGGTGTGCATGATACTACATATGGGGGTACATGATACTACATATGGGGGTACATGACACTTTGTCTGGGTGTACATGCTACTTTGTCTGGGTGTGCATGATACTACATATGGGGGTACATGATACTTTGTCTGGGGTACATGATACTACATATGGGGGGTACATGATACTACATATGGGTGTACATGAACTATATATGGGGGTACATGATACTTTGTCTGGGGGTACAATACTACATATGGGGGGTACATGATACTACATATGGGGGTACATGATACTATATATGGGGGTACATGACACTTTGTATGGGTGTACATGACACTTTGTCTGGGTGTACATGACACTTTGTCTGGGTGTACATGACACTTTGTATGGGTGTACATGATACTTGTCTGGGTGTACATGATACTTTGTCTGGGTGTACATGACACTTTGTCTGGGTGTACATGATACTTGTCTGGGTGTACATGATACTTTGTCTGGGTGCACATGATACTTTGTCTGGGTGTACATGATACTTTGTCTGGGTGTACATGACACTTTGTCTGGGTCTAGTTTATACAAATTTATTTTAGCTCGATTGCGAAACAGTTCTTTCAACTTATGTAATCACTCTCGAGACCTCATTCCTGATGGAATCCATCGCCATGAAGGAGAGAGAAGAGGCAATGTGGAATTTAAATGCCTTGCCTAAGGACACAATCGTAACGGCTCCAGCAGGGCTCGAACTCCGGACCCCACCTGAAGCGAACGCGTATCCACTGCGCTATCACGACTTCCACGTCTGGTGTACATGATACTTTGTCTGGGTGTACATGATACTTTGTCTGGGTGTACATGATACTACATATGGGGGTACATGATACTTTGTCTGGGTGCACATGATACTTTGTCTGGGGGTACATGATACTACATATGGGGGTACATGATACTACATATGGGGGTACATGATACTATATATGGGGGTACATGACACTTTGTATGGGTGTACATGACACTTTGTCTGGGTGTACATGACACTTTGTCTGGGTGTACATGACACTTTGTATGGGTGTACATGATACTTTGTCTGGGTGTACATGATACTTTGTCTGGGTGTACATGACACTTTGTCTGGGTGTACATGACACTTTGTATGGGTGTACATGATACTTTGTCTGGGTGTACATGATACTTTGTCTGGGTGCACATGATACTTTGTCTGGGTGTACATGATACTTTGTCTGGGTCTACATGACACTTTGTCTGGGTGTAGTTTATACAAATTTATTTTAGCTCGATTGCGAAACAAGTTCTTTCAACTTATGTTAATCACTCTCGAGACCTCATTCCTGATGGAATCCATCGCCATGAAGGAGAGAGAAGAGGCAATGTGGAATTTAAATGCCTTGCCTAAGGACACAATCGTAACGGCTCCAGCAGGGCTCGAATCGGACCTGAAGCGAACGCGTATCCACTGCGCTATCACGACTTCCACGTCTGGGTGTACATGATACTTTGTCTGGGTGTACATGATACTTTGTCTGGGTGTACATGATACTACATATGGGGGTACATGATACTTTGTCTGGGTGCACATGATACTTTGTCTGGGGGTACATGATACTACATATGGGGGGTACATGATACTTTGTCTGGGTGTACATGATACTACATATGGGGGTACATGATACTTTGTCTGGGTGCACATGATACTTTGTCTGGGTGTACATGATACTTTGTCTGGGGGCACATGATACTTTGTCTGGGTGTACATGATACTTTGTCTGGGTCTACATGACACTTTGTCTGGGTGTAGTTTATACAAATTTATTTTAGCTCGATTGCGAAACAAGTTCTTTCAACTTATGTTAATCACTCTCGAGACCTCATTCCTGATGGAATCCATCGCCACGAAGGAGAGAGAAGAGGCAACGTGGAATTTAAATGCCTTGCCTAAGGACACAATCGTAACGGCTCCAGCAGGGCTCGAACTCCGAACCTTTCGCACCTGAAGCGACGCGTATCCACTGCGCTATCACGACTTCCACGTCTGGGTGTACATGATACTTTGTCTGGGTGTACATGATACTTTGTCTGGGTGTACATGATACTACATATGGGGGTACATGCTACTTTGTCTGGGTACACATATACTTTGTCTGGGGGTACATGATACTACATATGGGGGGTACATGATACTTTGTCTGGGTGTACATGATACTACATATGGGTGTACATGATACTTTGTCTGGGTGTACATGATACTTTGTCTGGGTGTACATGATACTTTGTCTGGGTGTACATGATACTTTGTCTGGGTGTACATGATACTTTGTCTGGGTGTACATGATACTTTGTCTGGGTGTACATGATACTTTGTCTGGGTGTACATGATACTTTGTCTGGGTGTACATGATACTTTGTCTGGGTGTACATGATACTTTGTCTGGGTGTACATGATACTACATATGGGGTACATGATACTTTGTCTGGGTGTACATGATACTTTGTCTGGGGGTACATGATACTACATATGGGGGTACATGATACTACTTTGTCTGGGTGTACATCTACTTTGTCTGGGTGTACATGACACTTTGTCTGGGGTACATGATACTTTGTCTGGGGGTACATGATACTTTGTCTGGGTGTACATGATACTACTATGGGGGTACATGATACTTTGTCTGGGTGTACATGACACTTTGTCTGGGGGTACATGATACTTTGTCTGGGTTACATGATACTTTGTCTGGGTGTACATGATACTTTGTCTGGGGTACATGATACTACATATGGGGTACATGATACTACATATGGGGGTACATGATACTACATATGGGTGTACATGATACTTTGTCTGGGTTACATGATACTACATATGGGGGTGCATATACTACATATGGGGGGTACATGATACTTTGTCTGGTGCACATGATACTACATATGGGGGTACATGAACTTTGTCTGGGGGTACATGATACTTTGTCAGGGTGTACATGATACTTTGTCTGGGGGTACATGATACTTTGTCTGGGGTACATGATACATACATGATACTTTGTCTGGGGGTACATGATACTACATAGGGGGTACATGATACTTTGTCTGGGTACATGATACTTTGTCTGGGGGTACATGATACTTTGTCTGGGTGTACATGACACTTTGTCTGGGTGTACATGATACTACATATGGGGGTACATGATACCACAAACACAAACAACCACAAACACAAACCACAACACTTTGTCTGGGTGTACATGACACTTTGTCTGGGTGTACATGATACTACATATGGGGGTACATGCTACTTTGTCTGGGTGTACATGATACTTTGTCAGGGTGTACATGATACATTGTCTGGGTGTACATGATACTTTGTCTGTGTGTACATGATACTTTGTCTGGGTGTACATGATACTTTGTCTGTGTGTACATGATACTTTGTCTGGGGGTACATGCTATTACATATAGGGGTACATGATACTACATATGGGGGTACATGATACTTTGTCTGGGGGTACATGATACTACATATGGGGGTACATGACACTTTGTATGGGTGTACATGACACTTTGTCTGGGTGTACATGATACTTTGTCTGGGGGTACATGATACTACATATGGGGGTACATGATACTACATATGGGGGGTACATGATACTACATATGGGGGGTACATGCTACTTTGTCTGGGGGTACATGATACTTTGTCTGGGGGTACATGATACTACATATGGGGGGTACATGATACTTTGTCTGGGGTACATGATACTACATATGGGGGGTACATGATACTACATATTGGGGTACATGATACTACATATGGGGGGTACATGCTACTTGTCTGGGTGTACATGATACTTTGTCTGGGGGTACATGATACTACATATGGGGGTACATGATCTACATATGGGGGGTACATGATACTACATGGGGGGTACATGATACTACATATGGGGGGTACATGCTACTTTGTCTGGGGGTACATGATACTTTGTCTGGGGTACATGAACTACATATGGGGGGTACATGATACTTTGTCTGGGTGTACATGACACTTGTCTGGGGTACATGATACTTTGTCTGGGTGTACATCTACTTTGTCTGGGTGTACATGCTACTTTGTCTGGGTGTACATGATACTTTGTCTGGGTACATGCTACTTTGTCTGGGTGTACATGCTACTTTGTCTGGGTGTACATGATACTTTGTCTGGGTGTACATGATACTTTGTCTGGGGGTACATGATACTACATATGGGGGTACATGATACTTTGTATGGGTGTACATGACACTTTGTCTGGGTGTACATGATACTTTGTCTGGTGTACATGCTACTTTGTCTGGTGTACATGATACTTTGTCTGGGTGTACATGACACTTTGTCTGGGTGTACATGATACTTTGTCTGGGGGTACATGCTTTGTCTGGGGTACATGATACTTTGTCTGGGGGTACATGATACTTTGTCTGGGGTACATGATACTACATATGGGGGTACATGATACTACATATGGGGGTACATGACACTTTGTCTGGGTGTACATGATACTTTGTCTGGGTGTACATGATACTACATATGGGGGTACATGATACTACATATGGGGGTACATGATACTACATATGGGGGTACATGATACTTTGTCTGGGTGTACATGACACTTTGTCTGGGTGTACATGATACTACATATGGGGGTACATGATACTTTGTCTGGGTGTACATGATACTACATATGGGTGTACATGACACTTTGTCTGGGTGTACATGATACTACATATGGGGGTACATGACACTTTGTATGGGTGTACATGACACTTTGTCTGGGTGTACATGATACTTTGTCTGGGGGTACATGATACTACATATGGGGGTACATGATACTTTGTCTGGGGGTACATGATACTTTGTCTGGGTGTACATGATACTACATATGGGGGGTACATGATACTTTGTCAGGGTGTACATGATACTTTGTCTGGGGGTGCATGATACTACATATGGGGGGTACATGATACTTTGTCTGGGGGTGCATGATACTACATATGGGGGGTACATTATACTACATATGGGGGTACATGATACTTTGTCTGGGGGTGCATGATACTACATATGGGGGGTACATGATACTTTGTCTGGGGGTGCATGATACTACATATGGGGGTACATGATACTTTGTCTGGGGGTGCATTATACTACATATGGGGGTACATGATACTTTGTCTGGGGGTGCATGATACTACATATGTGGGTACATGACACTTTGTCTGGGGGTACATGATGCTACATATGGGGTACATGATACTTTGTCTGGGGGTACATGATACTTTGTCTGGGGGTACATGATACTTTGTCTGGGTGTACATGATACTTTGTCTGGGGGTGCATGATACTACATATGGGGGTACATGATACTTTGTCTGGGGGTACATGATACTTTGTCTGGGGGTGCATGATACTACATATGGGGGTACATGATACTTTGTCTGGGGGTACATGATACTACATATGGGGGGTACATGATACTACATATGGGGGTACATGATACTTTGTCTGGGTGTACATGATACTTTGTCTGGGGGTACATGATACTTTGTCTGGGTGTACATGATACTTTGTCTGGGGGTGATACTATGATACTACATATGGGGTACATGATACTTTGTCTGGGGGTACATGATACTATATATGGGGGGTACATGATACTACATATGGGGGTACATGATACTTTGTCTGGGTGTGCATGATACTACATATGGGGGTACATGATACTTTGTCTGGGGGTGCATGATACTACATATGGGGGTACATGATACTTTGTCTGGGGGTGCATGATACTACATATGGGGGTACATGATACTTTGTCTGGGGGTACATGATACTACATATGGGGGGTACATTATACTACATATGGGTACATGATACTTTGTCTGGGGGTGCATGATACTACATATGGGGGTACATGATACTTTGTCTGGGTGTGCATGATACTACATATGGGGGTACATGATACTTTGTCTGGGGGTGCATGATACTACATATGGGGTACATGATACTTTGTCTGGGGGTGCATGATACTACATATGGGGGTACATGATACTGTGTCTGGGGGTGCATGATACTACATATGGGGGTACATGATACTTTGTCTGGGTGTACATGATACTACATATGGGGGTACATGATACTACATATGGGGGTACATGACACTTTGTCTGGGTGTACATGATACTTTGTCTGGGTGTGCATGATACTACATATGGGTGTACATGACACTACATATGGGTGTACATGACACTTTGTCTGGGTGTACATGCTACTTTGTCTGGGTGTACATGATACTACATATGGGTGTACATGATACTTTGTCTGGGGTACATGATACTACATATGGGTGTACATGATACTACATATGGGTGTACATGATACTATATATGGGTGTACATGATACTTTGTCACAAACACAAACAAACACAATGGGGGTACATGATACTACATATGGGGGTACATGACACTTTGTATGGGTGTACATGACACTTTGTCTGGGTGTACATGATACTTTGTCTGGGTGTACATGACACTTTGTATGGGTGTACATGATACTTGTCTGGGTGTACATGACACTTTGTCTGGGTGTACATGACACTTTGTCTGGGTGTACATGATACTTGTCTGGGTGTACATGATACTTTGTCTGGGTGTACATGATACTTTGTCTGGGTGTACATGATACTTTGTCTGGGTGCACATGATACTTTGTCTGGGTCTAGTTTATACAAATTTATTTTAGCTCGATTGCGAAACAGTTCTTTCAACTTATGTAATCACTCTCGAGACCTCATTCCTGATGGAATCCATCGCCATGAAGGAGAGAGAAGAGGCAATGTGGAATTTAAATGCCTTGCCTAAGGACACAATCGTAACGGCTCCAGCAGGGCTCGAACTCCGGACCTTTCGCACCTGAAGCGAACGCGTATCCACTGCGCTATCACGACTTCCACGTCTGGTGTACATGATACTTTGTCTGGGTGTACATGATACTTTGTCTGGGTGTACATGATACTACATATGGGGGTACATGATACTTTGTCTGGGTGCACATGATACTTTGTCTGGGGGTACATGATACTACATATGGGGGGTACATGATACTTTGTCTGGGTGTACATGATACTACCATATGGGGGTACATGATACTTTGTCTGGGTGCACATGACACTTTGTCTGGGTGTACATGATACTACATATGGGTGTACATGATACTTTGTCTGGGTGTACATGATACTTGTCTGGGTGTACATGATACTTTGTCTGGGTGTACATCAACTTTGTCTGGGTGTACATGATACTTTGTATGGGTGTACATGATACTTTGTATGGTGTACATGATACTTTGTCTGGGTGTACATGATACTACATATGGGGGTACATGATACTTTGTATGGGGAACATGACACTTTGTCTGGGTGTACATGATACTTTGTCTGGGTGTACATGATACTTTGTCTGGGTGTACATGATACTTTGTCTGGGTGTACATGACACTTTGTCTGGGTGTACATGACACTTTGTCTGGGTGTACATGATACTTTGTCTGGGTGTACATGATACTTTGTCTGGGTGTACATGATACTTTGTCTGGGTGTACATGATACTTTGTCTGGGTGTACATGATACTACATATGGGGTACATGATACTACATATGGGTGTACATGACACTTTGTATGGGTGTACATGATACTTTGTCTGGGTGTACATGATACTACATATGGGGGTACATGATACTACATATGGGGGGGTACATGATACTTTGTCTGGGTGCACATGATACTTTGTCTGGGTACATACACTTGGGTGTACATGATACTTTGTCTGGGTGTACATGATACTACATATGTCTGGGGTACATGATACTACATATGGGTGTACATGATACTTTGTCTGGGGGTACATGATACTACATATGGGGTACATGATACATGATATGATACTTTGTCTGGGTGTACATGATACTACATATGGGGGTGTACATGATACTACATGATGGGGTACATGATACTTTACATGATACTGTCTGGGTGTACATGATACTTTGTCTGGGTATGATACTACATGATGGGGGTACTTGATGACTTTGTCGGGGGTACATGATACTTTGACAGGGGTGTACATGATGGGGGTACATGATACTTTGTCTGGGGGGGGTACATGATACATGACTGTGGGGGTACATGTACACATGATACTACATGATACTTGGGGTACATGCTACATGATACTACATATCTGGGGTACATGTACATGACTTGTCTGGGGGTACATGATACTTTGTCTGGGGGTACATGATACTACATATGGGGGTACATGATACTATATGGGGGTACATGATACTACATATGGGGGTACATGATACTACATGGGGGGTACATGTACTTTGTCTGGGGGTACATGATACTTTGTCTGGTTACATGATACTACATATGGGGGTACATGATACTTTGTCTGGGTGTACATGACACTTTGTCTGGGTGTACATGATACTTTGTCTGTGTGTGTACATGCTATTACATATTGTACTGGGTGTACATGATACTACATATTGTCTGTGTGTGTACATGCTACATATTACATGTACTGGGGGTACATGATACTACATATTACATGTACTGGGGGTGTACATGACTACATGATACTGTCTGGGTGTACATGATACTACATATGGGGGGTACATGATACTACATATGGTGTACATGATACTTTGTCTGGGGGTACATGATACTACATATGGGGGTACATGATACTTTGTTGTACATGATACTACATATGGGGGGTGATACTACATATGGGGGGTACATGCTACTTGTCTGGGGGTACATGATACTTTGTCTGGGGTACATGATACTATTGTACTGGGGGTGTACATGACATACTTATGTCTGGTGTACATGATACTTATGTCTGGGTGTACATGACACTTTGTCTGGGTGTACATGATACTTTGTCTGGGTGTACATGATACTTTGTCTGGGGTGTACATGACTACTTTGTCTGGGTGTACATGATACTTTGTCTGGGGTGTACATGATACTACATGATGGGGGTACATGATACTTTGTACATGATTTGTCTGGGTGTACATGATACTTGTCTGGGTGTACATTACTTTGTATGGGGGTGTACATGACATACTTATGTCTGGTGTACATGATACTTTGTCTGGGTGTACATGATACTTTGGGGTACATGATACTACATATGGGGTACATGATACTACATATGGGGGTACATGATACTTTGTCTGGGTGTACATGACACTTGTCTGGGTGTACATGATACTACATATGGGGGTACATGATACTTTGTCTGGGTGTACATGATACTACATATGGGTGTACATGACACTTTGTCTGGGTGTACATGATACTACATATGGGGGTACATGACACTTTGTATGGGTGTACATGACACTTTGTCTGGGTGTACATGATACTTTGTCTGGGGGTACATGATACTACATATGGGGGTACATGATACTACATATGGGGGGTACATGATACTACATATGGGGGTACATGATACTACATATGGGGGGTACATGATACTACATATGGGGGGTACATGCTACTTTGTCTGGGGTACATGATACTACATATGGGGGGTACATGATACTTTGTCTGGGGGTACATGATACTACATATGGGGGGTACATGATACTACATATGGGGGGTACATGATACTACATATGGGGGGGGTACATGCTACTTTGTCTGGGGGTACATGATACTTTGTCTGGGGTACATGATACTACATATGGGGGGTACATGATACTTTGTCTGGGTGTACATGACACTTTGTCTGGGTGTACATGATACTTTGTCTGGGTGTACATGCTACTTTGTCTGGGTGTACATGCTACTTTGTCTGGGTGTACATGCTACTTTGTCTGGGTGTACATGCTACTTTGTCTGGGTGTACATGCTACTTTGTCTGGGTGTACATGATACTTTGTCTGGGTGTACATGATACTTTGTCTGGGGGTACATGATACTACATATGGGGGTACATGATACTTTGTATGGGTGTACATGACACTTTGTCTGGGTGTACATGATACTTTGTCTGGGTGTACATGCTACTTTGTCTGGGTGTACATGATACTTTGTCTGGGTGTACATGACACTTTGTCTGGGTGTACATGATACTTTGTCTGGGTGTACATGATACTTTGTCTGGGTGTACATGATACTTTGTCTGGGTGTACATGATACTTTGTCTGGGTGTACATGATACTTTGTCTGGGGGTACATGATACTACATATGGGGGGTACATGATACTTTGTCTGGGGGTGCATGATACTACATATGGGGGGTACATTATACTACATATGGGGGTACATGATACTTTGTCTGGGGGGCATGATACTACATATGGGGGGTACATGATACTTTGTCTGGGGGTGCATGATACTACATATGGGGGTACATGATACTTTGTCTGGGGGTGCATTATACTACATATGGGGGTACATGATACTTTGTCTGGGGGTGCATGATACTACATATGTGGGTACATGACACTTTGTCTGGGGGTACATGATGCTACATATGGGGTACATGATACTTTGTCTGGGGGTACATGATACTTTGTCTGGGGGTACATGATACTTTGTCTGGGTGTACATGATACTTTGTCTGGGGGTGCATGATACTACATATGGGGGTACATGATACTTTGTCTGGGGGTACATGATACTTTGTCTGGGGGTGCATGATACTACATATGGGGGTACATGATACTTTGTCTGGGGGTACATGATACTACATATGGGGGGTACATGATACTACATATGGGGGTACATGATACTTTGTCTGGGTGTACATGATACTTTGTCTGGGGGTACATGATACTGTGTCTGGGTGTACATGATACTTTGTCTGGGGTTGCATGATATACATATGGGGGTACATGATACTTTGTCTGGGGGTACATGATACTTTGTCTGGGGGTGCATGATACTACATATGGGGTACATGATACTTTGTCTGGGGGTACATGATACTATATATGGGGGGTACATGATACTACATATGGGGGTACATGATACTTTGTCTGGGTGTGCATGATACTACATATGGGGTACATGATACTTTGTCTGGGGGTGCATGATACTACATATGGGGGTACATGATACTTTGTCTGGGGGTGCATGATACTACATATGGGGGTACATGATACTTTGTCTGGGGGTACATGATACTACATATGGGGGTACATTATACTACATATGGGTACATGATACTTTGTCTGGGGGTGCATGATACTACATATGGGGGTACATGATACTTTGTCTGGGTGTGCATGATACTACATATGGGGGTACATGATACTTTGTCTGGGGGCATGATACTACATATGGGGTACATGATACTTTGTCTGGGGGTGCATGATACTACATATGGGTACATGATACTGTGTCTGGGGGTGCATGATACTACATATGGGGGTACATGATACTTTGTCTGGGTGTACATGATACTACATAGGGGGTACATGATACTACATATGGGGGTACATGACACTTTGTCTGGGTGTACATGATACTTTGTCTGGGTGTGCATGATACTACATATGGGGTACATGATACTACATATGGGGGTACATGACACTTTGTCTGGGTGTACATGCTACTTTGTCTGGGTGTGCATGATACTACATATGGGGGTACATGATACTTTTTGTCTGGGGTACATGATACTACATATGGGGGGTACATGATACTACATATGGGTGTACATGATACTATATATGGGGGTACATGATACTTTGTCTGGGGGTACATGATACTACATATGGGGGGTACATGATACTACATATGGGGGTACATGATACTATATATGGGGGTACATGACACTTGTATGGGTGTACATGACACTTTGTCTGGGTGTACATGACACTTTGTCTGGGTGTACATGACACTTGTATGGGTGTACATGATACTTTGTCTGGGTGTACATGATACTTTGTCTGGGTGTACATGACACTTTGTCTGGGTGTACATGACACTTTGTATGGGTGTACATGATACTTTGTCTGGGTGTACATGATACTTTGTCTGGGTGCACATGATACTTTGTCTGGGTGTACATGATACTTTGTCTGGGTGTACATGACACTTTGTCTGGGTGTAGTTATACAAATTATTTTAGCTCGATTGCGAAACAAGTTCTTTCAACTATGTTAATCACTCTCGAGACCTCATTCCTGATGGAATCCATCGCCATGAAGGAGAGAGAAGAGGCAATGTGGAATTTAAATGCCTTGCCTAAGGACACAATCGTAACGGCTCCAGCAGGGCTCGAACTCGGACCTGAAGCGAACGCGTATCCACTGCGCTATCACGACTTCCACGTCTGGGGTACATGATACTTTGTCTGGGTGTACATGATACTTTGTCTGGGTGTACATGATACTACATATGGGGGTACATGATACTTTGTCTGGGTGCACATGATACTTTGTCTGGGGTACATGATACTACATATGGGGGTACATGATACTTTGTCTGGGTGTACATGATACTACATATGGGGGTACATGATACTTGTCTGGGTGCACATGATACTTTGTCTGGGTGTACATGATACTTTGTCTGGGTGTACATGATACTTTGTCTGGGTGTACATGATACTTTGTCTGGGTCTACATGACACTTTGTCTGGGTGTAGTTTATACAAATTTATTTTAGCTCGATTGCGAAACAAGTTCTTTCAACTTATGTAATCACTCTCGAGACCTCATTCCTGATGGAATCCATCGCCATGAAGGAGAGAGAAGAGGCAATGTGGAATTTAAATGCCTTGCCTAAGGACACAATCGTAACGGCTCCAGCAGGGCTCGAACTCCGGACCTTTCGCACCTGAAGCGAACGCGTCCACTGCGCTATCACGACTTCCACGTCTGGGTGTACATGATACTTTGTCTGGGTGTACATGATACTTTGTCTGGGTGTACATGATACTACATATGGGGGTACATGATACTTTGTCTGGGTGCACATGATACTTTGTCTGGGGGTACATGATACTACATATGGGGGGTACATGATACTTTGTCTGGGTGTACATGATACTACATATGGGGGTACATGATACTTTGTCTGGGTGCACATGATACTTTGTCTGGGTGTACATGATACTTTGTCTGGGTGTACATGATACTTTGTCTGGGTGTACATGATACTTTGTCTGGGTGTACATGATACTTTGTCTGGGTGTACATGACATGATACTTTGTCTGGGTGTACATTTGTCTGGGTGTAGTTTTGTCTGGGGGTATACAAATTTATTTTAGCTCGATTGCGAAACAAGTTCTTTCAACTTATGTTACATCACTCTCGAGACCTCATTCTGATGGAATCCATCGCCATGACACTTTGTCTGGAGAGAGAAGAGGCAATGTGGAATTAAATGCCTTGCCTAAGGATACACAATCGTAACGGCTCCAGGGCTCGAACTCCGGGTGTACATGATACTTTGTCTGCACCTGAAGCGAACGCGTATCCACTGCGCTATCACGACTTCCCGTCTGGGTGTACATGATACTTTGTCTGGGGTACATGATACTTGTCTGGGTGTACATGATACTACATATGGGGGTACATGATACTTTGTCTGGGGCACATGATACTTGTCTGTCTGGGGGTACATGATACTACATATGGGGGTACATGATACTTTGTCTGGGTGTACATGATACTACATATGGGGGTAACATGATACTTTGTCTGGGTGCACATGATACTTTGTCTGGGTGTACATGATACTACATATGGGGGGTACATGATACTTTGTCTGGGTGTACATGATACTTTGTCTGGGTGTACTTTGTATGGGTGTACATGATACTTTGTCTGGGTGTACATGATACTTTGTCTGGGTGTACATGATACTTTGTCTGGGTGTACATGATACTTTGTCTGGGTGTACATGATACTTTGTCTGTGTACATGATACATGATTACTACATGATACTACATATGGGGGTACATGATACTTTGTCTGGGTGACACTTTGTATGGGTGTACATGATACTTTGTCTGGGGTACATGATACTACATATGGGGGTACATGATACTACATTTGTCTGGGTGTACATATGGGGGGTACTGCTACTTTGTCTGGGTACATGTACATGACTACATATTGTCTGGGGGGTACATGATACTTATGTCTGGGGGTACATGATACTTTGTCTGGGTGTACATGATACTACATATGGGGGTACATGATACTTTGTACATGGGTGTACATGACACTTTGTCTGGGGGTACATACATGATACTTTGTCTGGGGGTTACATGATACTTTGTCTGGGTGTATGATACTTTGTCTGGGGGTACATGATACTCACATGGGGGTACTGATATACATATGGGGGTACATGATACTACATATGGGTGTACATGTCTGGGTGTACATGATACTACATATGGGGGTGCTGGGGGGGGGTACATGATACTTTGTCTGGGTGCACATGATACTACTATGGGGGTACATGATACTTTGTCTGGGGGTACATGATACTTTGTCAGGGTCTGTACATGATACTTTGTCTGGGGGTACATGATACTTGTCTGGGGGGGTAATGTACATGCTTTGTCTGGGGGTACATGATACTACATGGGGGGTACATGATACGTTGTCTGGGGGTACATGATACTTTGTCTGGGGGTACATGATACTTTGTCTGGGTGTACATGACACTTTGTCTGGGTGTACATGATACTACATATGGGGGTACATGATACTTTGTCTGGGTGTACATGATACTACATATGGGGGTACATGATACTTTGTTGTATGGGTGTACATGACACTTTGTCTGGGTGTACATGATACTTTGTCTGGGTGTACATGATACTTTGTCAGGGTGTACATGATACTGTCTGGGTGTACATGATACTTTGTCTGTGTGTACATGATACTTTGTCTGGGTGTACATGATACTTTGTCTGTGTGTACATGATACTTTGTCTGGGGGTACATGCTATTACATATAGGGGTACATATACTACCATATGGGGTACATGATATTTGTCGGGGGGTACATGATACTACATATACATGGGGGTACATGACACTTGTATGGGTGTACATGGTCTGGTGTGTACATGATACTTTGTCTGGGGGTACATGATACTACATATGGGGGGTACTTTGTCTGGGGGGGTACATGATACTACATATGGGGGGTACATGCTACTTTGTCTGGGGGTACATGATACTTTGTCTGGGGTCGGACATGATATGGGGGGTACATGATACTACATATGTGGGGTACATGATACTACATATGGGGGGTACATGATACTTTTCCCTGGGATACATTTATACTTGGGGGTACATGATACTACATATGGGGGGGAAATGGGTGTACATGATACTACATGATGGGGGTACATGATACATACATGCTATGGGGGGGGACATACATGATATACATATGGGGGTACATGCTACTTTGTCTGGGTGTACTGATACTGACCACTTGTCTGGGTAAATTACTTTGTCTGGGTGTACATGATACTACATGACATGATACTTGTCTGGGTGTACATGATACATGATACTACATATGGGGGTACATGATACTTTGTCTGGGTGTACATACATGGGGGTACATGACCTACATGATACTGTCTGGGTGTACACATGACACTACACTGATACTTTGTCTGGGGGTGATACACATATGGGGGTACATGATACTTTGTCATGGGGGGTACATGATACTACATGATGGGGGTACATGACACTTTGTATGGGTGTACATGACTACATTTGTCTGGGTGTACATGGGGGTACTTTGTCTGGGGGTACATGATACTACATATACATGGGGGTACATGATACTACTATGGGGGGTACATGGGGTACATGATACACCATGGGGGTACATGATACTACATATGGGGGTACATGATACTTTTCTGTCTGATACTACATATGGGGGGTACATGCTACATATGGGGGGTCATGATACATGATACTACATATGGGGGGACATGATACTACATATGGGGGGTACATGGGGGTACATGATACTACATATGGGGGGTACATGATACTACTATGGGGGTACATGATACTACATATACTACATATGGGGGGGTACATGCTACATATGGGGGGTACATGTCTGGGGTACATGATACTTTGTCTGGGGGTACATGATACTACATATGGGGGGTACATGATACTACATATGGGGGGTACATGATACTACATATGGGGGGTACATGATACTACATATGGGGGGTACATGCTACTTTGTCTGGGGGTACATGATACTTTGTCTGGGGGTACATGATACTTTATGGGGGGTACATGATACTTTGTCTGGGTGTACATGACACTTTGTCTGGGTGTACATGATACTTTGTCTGGGTGTACATGATACTTTGTCTGGGTGTACATGCTACTTTGTCTGGGTGTACATGCTACTTTGTCTGGGTGTACATGCTACTTTGTCTGGGTGTACATGCTACTTTGTCTGGGTGTACATGATACTTTGTCTGGGTGTACATGATACTTTGTCTGGGGGTACATGATACTACATATGGGGGTACATGATACTTTGTATGGGTGTACATGACACTTTGTCTGGGTGTACATGATACTTTGTCTGGGTGTACATGCTACTTTGTCTGGGTGTACATGATACTTTGTCTGGGTGTACATGACACTTTGTCTGGGTGTACATGATACTTTGTCTGGGTGTACATGATACTTTGTCTGGGTGTACATGATACTTTGTCTGGGGTACATGATACTTTGTCTGGGGGTACATGATACATGATACTATATATGGGGGTACATGATACACTGGGGGTACATGAACTTTGTATGGGTGTACATGATACTGTACACTTGTTTGTACATGATACTACATATGGGGGTACATGATACTACATGATACTTTGGGGGTACATGATACTTTGGTCTGGGGGTACATGATTCTGTGACGTGGGGTGTACATGATACTATATATACATGATACTTTGTCTGGGGGTACACTGACACTACATATGGGTATCACACTGATACATGATACTTGTCTGGGTGTACATGATACTCATATGGGGGTACATGATACTTTGTCTGGGGGGTACATGATACTACATATGGGGGTTACATGATACTTTGTACACTTTGTCTGGGGTACATGATACGACATAGGGGTAATGTACACATATTGGGTTACATGATACTTTGTCGGATACATGTACACTTTGTATGGGTGTACATGATGTACATGATATACATATGGGGTACATGATACATGATACTACATATTGGGGGTACATGATACTTTGTCTGGGGGTACATGATACTGTGTCTGGGGGTACATGATACTACATATGGGGGGTACATGATACTTTGTCTGGGGGTACATGATACTACATATGGGGGTACATGATACTTTGTCTGGGTGTACATGATACAAAATTAAGAACTATTAGGGTAAGCACGTTGCAATGAATACTGTGACATGTTGAATGTGTGCTATTTAGGGTGCCGTGGTGGTTGTGACATGTTGAATGTGTGATATTTTAGGGTGCCGGGGTGGTGAAATGGTATCATGTAAGGAAGTATAAATTGTCAAATGCTACTGATGTTAAATAGCAATGCATAAAGTGTTTAAAACGATCTTAATAAATAAATTTCTTATACCAAATTGATTATCTTAGAAAACAGTTGACGGCGTGTGCTAAGACTAAGTACAATGCTATCGGACACCCTGTGCCTTCTAAAGTGTAAGTTTCTTATGGTACAGCTTTTAAGATGAACAATTACTGACTAACTCTTACTTAGAGTTTAGATAGAGTTGTATCCCTTATTATACTGAATTGTCAGATTGCAATACAATGCGGATCTGTAGTCCAATTGTAACACGTCGGACTGCGAATCCAGGGATCACAGGTTCGATCCCCCGTCTGACACTAATAAAATTAACAGTCTTTCAGATGGGACTTTAAACCGAGGTCTCGTGTCGGTGCTGTACACCGTGCACGTAAAAGAACCAGAGGAGACTCTGGAATGGGTCGCTCTCTGTATCATTGCACTATCCTCCAAAAATCTAAAATGACCAATCTCTTCAGGAGGCGTCGCTCATTTATTTTACTTATTTCACTTTCAACTGATACTATGCAATTCCCTTTGTGCATACTTCTGCCACGTGCTCGCCATATTACGTTACGTTCCTAGAGGCTTACTCGGTCCCATACTATATAATATCCAACGCGTTTTAGTGTGTGTTTTACGTTTATTTATCGTCGCTACAAGTGGTCGAGTGGTTAAGGTCACTGACTTGTATACCACTGTAACCTATCATCACTGATGGTCACGGGTTCGAGCCCCGCTCAGACCTTGTCTCATTTATATGAAAAAGTTGGCAGTTTCTTACGGAGGTTGGTGCACCCCAAGTACTGGTTAACCGTTGGAGCCTGCCCAGGAAAGGTGATGTTAGGTAAACTTCCCGCCGGCGATACAGCCCAAAATGGTGCTGATGCAGGCGTAAAACCAGAAATATAACATAACATATCAAGTGGAGGGATGAAGCGTACTTGCACTGTGTGGTCCTCCACGATCTATGTACAGTCACCCACTTCGATATTACTCAAGTGGAGGGATGAAGCGTACTTGGGAGAAGGACATATAGTTGCGATTGAACACCTGGTTAAATCGATGATCTTTCAAATAAACCACATTCCGTGGAATTTTCATTGCAAAATCAAGTATTTGTTTTTGTGTCTCTCTGAGTGCTATTTTCTAGTAAATTGCTATATTCTAGTAAATTGCGATATTCTAGTAAATTGCTATATTCTAGTAAATTGCTATGATCTAGTAAATTGCTATGTTCTAGTAAATTCTAGTAAATTTCTATATTCTAGTAAATTCTAGTAAATTGCTATATTCTAGTAAATTGCTATATTCTAGTAAATTGCTATGATCTAGTAGATTGCTATGTTCTAGTAAATTGCTATGTTCTAGTAAATTCTAGTAAATTGCTATATTCTAGTAAATTGCGATATTCTAGTAAATTGCTATATTCTAGTAAATTGCGATATTCTAGTAAATTGCGATATTCTAGTAAATTGCTATATTCTAGTAAATTGCTATGGTCTAGTAAATTGCATAGTAAATTGCTATGTTCTAGTAAATTGCTATGTTCTAGTAAATTTCTATATTCTAGTAAATTCTTGTAAATTGCTATATTCTAGTAAATTGCGATATTCTAGTAAATTGCTATATTCTAGTAAATTGCTATGATCTAGTAAATTGCTATGTTCTAGTAAATTGCTATGTTCTAGTAAATTCTAGTAAATTGCTATATTCTAGTAAATTGCGATATTCTAGTAAATTGCTATATTCTAGTAAATTGCTATATTCTAGTAAATTGCGATATTCTAGTAAATTGCTATATTCTAGTAAATTGCCATGGTCTAGTAAATTGCTATGGTCTAGTAAATTGCATAGTAAATTGCTATGTTCTAGTAAATTGCTATGTTCTAGTAAATTTCTATATTCTAGTAAATTCTAGTAAATTGCTATATTATAGTAAATTGCGATATTCTAGTAAATTGCTATATTCTAGTAAATTGCTATGATCTAGTAAATTGCTATGTTCTAGTAAATTGCTATATTCTAGTAAATTGCGATATTCTAGTAAATTGCTATATTCTAGTAAATTGCTATGGTCTAGTAAATTGCATAGTAAATTGCTATGTTCTAGTAAATTGCTATGTTCTAGTAAATTTCTATTTTCTAGTAAATTCTAGTAAATTGCTATATTCTAGTAAATTGCGATATTCTAGTAAATTGCTATGATCTAGTAAATTGATATATTTTAGTGAATTGCTATGATCTAGTAAATTGCTATATTTTAGTTAATTGCTATGATCTAGTAAATTGATATATTTTAGTAAATTGCTATGATCTAGTAAATTGATATATTTTAGTAAATTGCTATGATCTAGTAAATTGCTATGATCTAGTAAATTGATATATTTTAGTGAATTGCTATGATCTAGTAAATTGCTATATTTTAGTAAATTGCTATGATCTAGTAAATTGATATATTTTAGTAAATTTCTATGATCTAGTAAATTGCTATGATCTAGTAAATTGATATATTTTAGTAAATTTCTAAGATCTAGTAAATTGCTATGATCTAGTAAATTGATATATTCTAGTAAATTGCTATATTCTTTGTAAATTGCGATATTCTAGTAAATTACACATTCAACACCTCCAAGGAGTGGAACACAGTGCAAATGACCAGGAGAGAGAGAGAGAGAGATTACATTTGTATTCCGTACTTCACAATCATGCAGTCACACTAGTAATGATAATGTATATCGATATATTGATATAAAATAGTGTTTTATAAACTAAATGAACTAGACCCCAGTTATTATGCTTTGTGTTTATTTACCGTCGCTACCAGTTGCCCACATGAGAGATACTCCCGGCGAAGACCCTTCGAGAGAATTTTAAAGGATATTGCAATGCTATGGTATCTGTTACGTGCACGGTGATAAACATCGGCACGAAATCCTCGGTTTAACCCATTCAACCCCAAGTAACTGACATGGACTGGGTGCGTGATATTTTCAGAACAATAAATTAATAAGAAAATTAGCTTTGGACCAGTTCATTTATCAAAATGGGTAATTTTATCTAAAATTAGTAATAATTATTACTGGCAAAAAAGTGCAGATCCTGATGAGACGGCTCGTCACGAGTCGGCTCATCTGGATCTACACTTTTCATAAGCCTATTTAGAGGCCTGTGGGGTTGAAAGAGTTAAAGCATCACACTGTACACAATAATATCATATCATTTTAGATGCGTGGTGTAGCGAGGTCCAGTATGCATGGTGTAGCGAGGTCCGGTATGCCTGGCGTAGCGAGGTCCGGTATGCATGGTGTAGCGAGGTCCGGTATGCATAGTGTAGCGAGGTCCGGTATGCCTGGCGTAGCGAGGTCCGGTATGCGTGGCGTAGCGAGGTCCGGTATGCATGGTGTAGCGAGGTCCAGTATGCATGGTGTAGCAAAGGTCCGGTATGCATGGTCTAGCGAGGTCCGGTATGCGTGGCGTAGGGAGGTCCGGTATGCATGGTGTAGCGAGGTCCGGTATGCATGGTCTAGCGAGGTCCAGTATGCATGGTGTAGCGAGGTCCGGTATGTATGGTCTAGCGAGGTCGGTATGCGTGGCGTAGCGAGGTCCGGTATACGTGGTGTAGCAGGTCCGGTATGCCTGGCGTAGCGAGGTCCGGTATGCGTGGCGTAGCGAGGTCCGGTATGCATGGTGTAGCGAGGTCCGGTATGCATGGCGTAGCGAGGTCCGGTATGCATGGCGTAGCGAGGTCCGGTATGCTTGGCGTAGCGAGGTCCGGTATGCATGGCGTAGCGAGGTCCGGTATGCATGGTGTAGCGAGGTACGGTATGTATGGTGTAGCGAGGTCCGGTATGCATGGTCTAGTGAGGTCCGGTATGCATGGTGTAGCGAGGTCCGGTATGCATGGTCTAGCGAGGTCCGGTATGCATGGTCTAGCGAGGTTCGGTATGCATGGTCTAGCGAGGTCCGGTATGCATTGTGTAGCGAGGTCCGGTATGCATGGTGTAGCGAGGTCCGGTATATAGCGAGGTCCATGGTCTAGCGAGGTCCGGTATGCGTGGTGTAGCGAGGTCCGGTATGCGTGGTGTAGCGAGGTCCGGTATGCATGGTCTAGCGAGGTCCGGTATGCATGGTGTAGCGAGGTCCGGTATGCGTGGTGTAGCGAGGTCCGGTATTCATGGTGTAGCGAGGTCCGGTATGCATGGTCTAGCGAGGTCCGGTATGCGTGGTGTAGCGAGGTCCGGTATGCATGGTGTAGCGAGGTCCGGTATGCATGGTGTAGCGAGGTCCGGTATGCGTAGCGAGGTCCGGTATGCGTAGCGAGGTCCGGTATGCGAGGTCCGGTATAGCGAGGTCCGGTATGGCGTAGCGAGGTCCGGTATGCATGGTGTAGCGAGGTCCGGTAGGTAGCGAGGTCCGGTATAGCGAGGTCCGGTATGCGTAGCGAGGTCCGGTATAGCGAGGTCCGGTATAGCGAGGTCCGGTATGCATGTGTAGCGAGGTCCGGTATGCGTGGTATGGTCCGGTAGCGTAGCGTGGTCCGGTATGCGTGGCGTAGCGAGGTCCGGGTGTAGCGAGGTCCGGTATGCATGGTGTAGCGAGGTCCGGTATGCATGGCTAGCGAGGTCCGGTATGGCGTGCGAGGTGTATGCGTAGAGGCGAGGCCCGGTATAGCGAGGTCCGGTATGCATGGTGTAGCGAGGTCCGGTATGCATGGTGTAGCGAGGTCCGGTATGTATGGTGTAGCGAGGTCCGGTATGCCTGGTGTAGCGAGGTCCGGTATGCATGGCGTAGCGAGGTCCGGTATGCATGGTGTAGCGAGGTCCGGTATGTATGGTGTAGCGAGGTCCGGTATGCATGGTGTAGCGAGGTCCGGTATGCTTGGTCTAGCGAGGTCCGGTATGCGTGGTGTAGCGAGGTCCGGTATGTATGGTGTAGCGAGGTCCGGTATGCATGGTGTAGCGAGGTCCGGTATGCATGGCGTAGCGAGGTCCGGTATGCATGGTGTAGCGAGGTCCGGTATGCATGGTCTAGCGAGGTCCGGTATGCTAGCGAGGTCCGGTATGTATGGTGTAGCGAGGTCCGGTATGCATGGTGTAGCGAGGTCCGGTATGCATGGCGTAGCGAGGTCCGGTATGCATGGTGTAGCGAGGTCCGGTATGCATAGCGAGGTCCGGTATGCATGGTGTAGCGAGGTCCGGTATGCATGGTGTAGCGAGGTCCGGTATGCGGTATGTGGTGTAGCGAGGTCCGGTATGCATGGTCTAGCGAGGTCCGGTATGCATGGTGTAGCGAGGTCCGGTATGCATGGTCTAGCGAGGTCCGGTATGCATGGTGTAGCGATCCGGTATGCGTGGTGTAGCGAGGTCCAGTATGCATGGTGTAGCGAGGTCCGGTATGCGTGGTGTAGCGAGGTCCGGTATGCATGGTCTAGCGAGGTCCGGTATGCATGGTGTAGCGAGGTCCGGTATGCGTGGTGTAGCGAGGTCCGGTATGCGTGGTGTAGCGAGGTCCGGTATGCATGGTGTAGCGAGGTCCGGTATGCGTGGTCTGGTCCGTAGCGAGGTCCGGTATGTATGGTGTAGCGAGGTCCGGTATGCATGGTGTAGCGAGGTCCGGTATGCATAGCGAGGTCCGTAGCGAGGTCCGGTATGCATGGTGTAGCGAGGTCCGAGGTCCGGGTGGTCTAGCGAGGTCCATGGTGTAGCGAGGTCCGGTATGCGAGGTGGCGTAGCGAGGTCCGGTATGCATGGTCTGGTGTAGCGAGGTCCGGTATGCATGGTGTAGCGAGGTCCGGTATGCATGGTGTAGCGAGGTCCGGTGCGTAGCGAGGTCCGTAGCGAGGTCCGGTATAGCGAGGTCCGGTATGGTGTAGCGAGGTCCGGTATGTCCATGGTGTAGCGAGGTCCGGTATGCATAGCGAGGTCCGTAGCGAGGTCCGGTATGCGTGGTCCGAGGTCCGGTATGTATGGTGTAGCGAGGTCCGGTATGCATGGTGTAGCGAGGTCCGGGTATAGCGAGGTCCGGTATGCGTGGTGTAGCGAGGTCCGGTATGCATGGTCTAGCGAGGTCCGGTATGCATGGTGTAGCGAGGTCCGGTATGCGTGGTGTAGCGAGGTCCGGTATGCGTGGTCCGGTAGCAGGTCCGGTATGTATGGTGTAGCGAGGTCCGGTATGCATGGTCTAGCGGTGTGCATGGTCTAGCGAGGTCCGGTATGCATGGTCTAGCGAGGTCCGGTATGTATGGTGTAGCGAGGTCCGGTATGCATGGTGTAGCGAGGTCCGGTATGCATGGTCTAGCGAGGTCCGGTATGCATGGTCTAGCGAGGTCCGGTGTGCATGGTGTAGCGAGGTCCGGTATGCGTGTCGTAGCGAGGTCCGGTATGCATGGTCTAGCGAGGTCCGGTATGTATGGTCTAGCGATGTCCGGTATGCGTGGCGTAGCGAGGTCCGGTATGCATGGTCTAGCGAGGTCCGGTATTTATGGTCTAGCGAGGTCCGGTATACTTGACGTAGCGAGGTCCGGTATGCGTGGCGTAGTGAGGTCCGGTATGCATGGTGTAGTGAGGTCCGGTTTACTTGACGTAGCGAGGTCCGGTATGTATGGTCTAGCGAGGTCCGGTGTGCATGGTCTAGCGAGGTCCGGTATGCATGGTCTAGCGAGGTCCGGTATGTATGATGTAGCGAGGTCCGGTATGCGTGTCGTAGCGAGGTCCGGTATGCATGGTCTAGCGAGGTCCGGTATGTATGGTCTAGCGAGGTCCTGTATGCGTGGCGTAGCGAGGTCCGGTATGCATGGTCTAGCGATGTCCGGTATGTATGGTCTAGCGAGGTCCGGTATACTTGACGTAGCGAGGTCCGGTATGTATGGTGTAGCGAGGTCCGGTATGCGTGGTCTAGCGAGGTCCGGTATGTATGGTCTAGCGAGGTCCGGTATACTTGACGTAGCGAGGTCCGGTATGCATGGTGTAGCGAGGTCCGGTATGCGTGGTGTAGCGAGGTCCGGTATGCATGGTCTAGCGAGGTCCGGTATGCGTGGCGTAACACGGTCCGGTATGCGAGGCGTAGCGAGGTCCGGTATGCGTGGTGTAGCGAGGTCCGGTATGCGTGGTGTAGCGAGGTCCGGTATGCGTGGTGTAGCGAGGTCCGGTATGCGTGGTGTAGCGAGGTCCGGTATGCATGGTCTAGCGAGGTCCGGTATGTATGGTGTAGCGAGGTTCCTAACCTACGATCCTGGATTACGACTAAAGCTTATTAGCACTTCAAACCGCTCAGTCGTCCGTTTTTGGCTTACACTCAATCGTAATTTTGTTTACCCGGTGTCCCTCCGAGCTGTATTTCAGGCGCGGACGGGCACCCGGTACGAACCACCGACCTTCTTCAGTCAAGCTGGATAGTATCCTCGCATGAAATATACAAGTGGGATTTCGAATCTACAGTTGTTAGGGGCAGGCCCCGGATGCCCTCTCTATTGTATTTCCATTTGACTATATAATGTTTAATCGTACTTATCTATATTAAGATAGACTAAAGGCGCTAGAAATACAACATTTAAGAGTCATGCTTCGCCGATACTATAGGTGTGAAGAGATCATTATTTCATAACATTTCATGCTAAAAACTCATTTGTCTTTCAAAGATATGACAATATTTCATATGGGTCACAGACATGTGGTTTCTATACCGCCCAGCAGCTACGTATCTGTAGCATGGTACCGGAAAGACAGATTTTATCCGAGTGTTCCTATTCAATGTACTATGTTTAATATGGTATGATAAAACCCATCTGTTACGAATAGTCTGCGCACATGGACATATCTATACGTGGAATCAAGTGCGGTTTGCGTGTTAAATAGAGGTACCTCACAATTTTGCGTGCGGTACATTTACCTTAATTTGGAGTCGATTCCAATTATGGATAAATTATAGATTCATATCTGAAGGTTAAATTGCGAGCTTCTATTAGTGGTAAACCGCAATTTCTTTAGGTGGAAAGGAATCAGTTGTGAAAATGATTTACAAGGTTCTAAATGGAAAGTAAAGTATATATACAATATACTTTTAAGTCGAGTAATTGTAATCAATTTCAGACCACCATGCTGCGCACACATACTGATGGTTAAAATGAAGTCCATCCTCAAATGTAAAACATATTTACTTTAAAGCGACACTTGTAACGTGGCGTGGTTCTGTATTTCGTGGCCCTCCGAGATCGTATAGTGAGATGAAAATTAAATTAACAACTACCACAGTATAATAACTTTTAATTAGTTATTAATTTCAAAATTCATCGGCCTGTATGCATAAATTAACCAGTCAACGAAACATGGTATCTCGTTAGATAATAACCAGCCAGGCATCCGTCTCCCTACAGAATGGGCGGATGTTTTATGTTACAATCTGACATTCAATAGTCTAGTCACCGGCATACTAGTATCCCTGACGAGGAACAGGTTGAAGCAAGTTAAAATGATGCAATATACATCTTAAACAAATGCCTATTCACCCTACAACCAATCACCCCATCGGCTGATTTGCAGAATCCTGCGACATTTGCTATGATCAGCACGTTTTAATGTTAATTCTATAGCATTGCGCTATTTGTATATGCCCTTTTGAAATCCACCTACTAAATATAACATGTATATCAAGAGCTAACTGCATCAACGAGAATCTAGTCATATCGGACATGGAGTACACATTCAGATATACAATGGACGATAATACCTAACTAGTGAAATCACAACTCATTAATGTATCAATTAAGGAAATCAATATGCATGTACACAGTTATATGCACACATGTGACTATGTTACACACTATGTGGTATGTGATAAAAATACGATACAAATTGTAATCGTTAGTACAAGTGACAATGCTACTACATTCTTTTCCATTTTAATTTGAATACTTATTTTTATTCAGTAAACGTTTTTTAAAGTGTTTTAAATTTGCAATATAATAACTGAAAGTGAAAGTACGACATACATGCGTACATTCGGAACGCATCCCTCTCTTTCGGCAACAAGAACAAACCTAAGACAGCTGTTTCAACATCCGTTGTTGCGTCACGCATGCGCGTCAAGCATTGTTTGCATACACATGTCGATAAACAATTATACAGCGGTGCTATATTTATTCGATTTTGTTTTCATTTCTATGTGAATATTTGGAGGATGTGGAGGGGTATTATTACACCGTCATTGGAAATTATATCTCGTACATTTTTACCAAAATATTTTACCAAAATTAAGATCATTTATTCTGATATATAGTGTCGCTTTAAACTATGGCAATAGGTGAAGAAAAATGAGATATACTAGTAATTGCCAAATGGTTTACCGGTTTACCTTTTGAGACACTGATAATAAACAGTCTCGCCCATTTGAAAAACAGATTATTCTTCACATTCCCACTTCTTGACACATACCCATCTTTCATACATAAAATAGGTTCTCACGTAATCATATCAAAGAACCCGATTCCTTAGATGTATGCCGATGCTTTCATGTTGTTAAAACATTTCTCCAAAATATCAACACTATCAGCAGCCTAAACGACTGGGAATCCAACAAGTGGCATTGGACAATGCCTGCCAAGGTACTAAAGTAATTCCTTTGATCTGGTAAAAGTTTCATCTCTCATCGTTTCGCTCCTAGATGTTACGCCATTGAAAGAGTGTAAACTAGTACCAATGTTGAAATAAGCCCATCATCGATAATTACTGAATCTCGAGAAAATATTCTAATATATCAAGATTTTTCGGCTAGACAGGAGAGGCTGTTTGGTACTCTATTCAACACGCGGATATTTGTTGGAAACAGCTCGTCGGCACCTTATAATGGGACGTCCATCCGTGGTCGAGTGGTTACGGTCGCTTACATCAAATCACTAGCCCTCACCACTGTAGGTACGAATCCTACTATTTCATGTGAGGAAGCTACCCAGCTGGCTTGCAGATGGTCTGTGGTTATACCCAAGTACCCGCCCATGCCCGAATTCTGCTCGGAGTGGCACCCGTTGTCTATCTCCACGAATAATAGCTGGCGTTGCCATATAACGTAAGCTGTTGGTGTGACATTAACCCACAAAACAAACAATATCTACTCATTACCACCCAGTACCACCCGCGCACATTATATCACGCCAAACCATCCCACCCATACAAAACCATGTCAAACCGTCCCACCCACACCATACCACGCTAAACCGTCCCACCCACACTATACCACGCTAAACCACCCCACCCACACCATACCACGCTAAACCATCCCACCCACACCATACCACGCTAAACCGTCCCACCCACACTATACCACGCTAAACCACCCCACCAACACCATACCACGCTAAACCATCCCACCCACACCATACCATGCTAAACCAC
>CM026387.1:96324999-96336949 GCA_014843695.1 Archivesica marissinica | reverse complement strand
TTAATATTCTGATCTACTCATGGAACTCGTAAACGTAAGGGATTTAGCTTCTGATCTACTCATGGAACTGGTAAACGTAAGGGATTTAGCTTCTGATCTACTCATGGAACTCGTAAACGTAAGGGATTTAGCTTCTGATCTACTCATGGAACTCGTAAACATAAGGGATTTAGCTTCTGATCTACTCATGGAACTCGTAAACGTAAGGGATTTAGCTTCTGATCTACTCATGGAACTCGTAAACGTAAGGGATTTAGCTTCTGATCTACTCATGGAACTCGTAAACGTAAGGGATTTAGCTTCTGCTCTACCCATGGTACTCATAAACGTAAGGGATTTAGCTTCAGATCTACTCATGGAACTCATAAACGTAAGGGATTTAGCTTCAGATCTACTCATGGAACTCATAAACGTAAGGGATTTAGCTTCAGATCTACTCATGGAACTCGTAAACGTAAGGGATTTAGCTTCTGGTCTACCCATGGAACTCGTAAACGTAAAGGATTTAGCTTCTGGTCTACCATGGAACTCGTAAACATGCTACCTCTGTCACAGACAGATAGTACATAGATATGCTACCTGTGTCACAGACAGATAATACATAGATATGCTATGGTACAAGGACAATAATACTCGGTACCTTTGAAAGTGTTCATCGGACACTGGCAGCACGTAGTTGTCAATGACTTTCCTCAGATTCCTATGGCTAATACGCCCGTTCCCTTTATAGTCGTAGTCGAGCAGTGCAGCAGACACATTACGCCAATACTCTGTAATCTTCTCTTTTAGAATCTCCTCAATCTGAAGATAATGTGAGGACAGAGTTCAATGCTTGCCAAGGATGATGGAAACTAATGTGTTCATACTGTATAATAATGCTGAACTATAGCTTTATATACATCTGTATCCCTATAGCTTCATACACATATGTACCCCTATAACTTTATATACATCTGTATCCCTATAGCTTTATATACATCTGTACCCCTATATCTTTATACACATCTGTACCCCTATAGCTTTATATATATCTGTACCCCTATAGCTTTATATATATCTGTACCCCTATAGCTTTATATACATCTGTACCCCTATAGCTTTATTTACATCTGTACCCCTATAGCTTTATATACATATGTACCCCCATAGCTTTATATACATCTGTACCCCTATAGCTTTATATACATCTGTACCCCTATAGCTTTATATACATCTGTATCCCTATAGCTTTATATACATATGTACCCCCATAACTTTATATACATCTGTACCCCTATAGCTTTATATACAACTGTACCCCTATAGCTTTATATACATCTGTATCCCTATAGCTTTATATACATATGTACCCCCATAGCATTATATATATCTGTACCCCTATAGCTTTATATATATCTGTACCCCTATAGCGTTATATATATCTGTACCCCTATAGCTTTATATATATAGTTTATACAAATTTATTTTAGCTTGATTGCGAAACAAGTTCTTATAACTTATACTAATCACTCTCGAGACCTCATTCTTGATGGAATCCATCACCACGAGGGAGAGAAGAGGCATGTGGGATTTAAATGCCTTGCCTAAGGACACAATCGTAACGGCTCCAGCGGGGTTCGAACTCCGGACCTTTCGCACGTGAAGCGAACGCGCTACCACTTAGCTATAGCTTTATATACATCTGTATCCCTATAGCTTTATATACATCTGTACCCCTATAGCTTTATATACATCTGTACCTCTATAGCTTTATATACATCTGTACCCCTATAGCTTTATATACATCTGTATCCCTATAGCTTTATATACATCTGTACCTCTATAGCTTTATATACATCTGTACCCCTATAGCTTTATATACATCTGTACCTCTATAGCTTTATATACATCTGTACCCCTATAGCTTTATATACATCTGTATCCCTATAGCTTTATATACATCTGTACCTCTATAGCTTTATATACATCTGTACCCCTATAGCTTTATATACATCTGTACCTCTATAGCTTTATATACATCTGTACCTCTATAGCTATATATACATCTGTACACCTAAAGCTTTATATACATCTGTACCCCTATAGCTTTATATACATCTGTACCCCTATAGCTTTATATACATATGTATCCCTATAGCTATATATACATCTGTACCCCTATAGCTTTATATACATCTGTACACCTATAGCTTTATTTACATCTGTACATCTAAAGCTTTATTTACATCTGTACACCTAAAGCTTGACCAATCTTGCTTACCGTTTCCCAGGCTAGAATAGCAGGTTTGTTGTGTTCATTGACCCGGTGGACAGAATTCAACCATTTATGGCCCTCCTGCAAAATACAAACACACAATTAACTAAATATTGTTAATTAGTGAAAATGACAGTGTTGACTACCACACACACTACACACTACCACATTGACACACCCATATTATCCACCTCCGTGGTCGACTGGTTAAGTTCATAGACTTGTATACCACTGTAACCTATCATAACTGATGGTCACGGGTTCGAGACCCGCTCAGAATGTGTCTCTTTATTTGAAAAAGTTGGCAGTTTCTTATGGAGGTTGGTGCACAAAGTACTGGTTAACAACCGGAGTCTGCCTAGGAAAGGCATTGTTAGGTAAACTGTTCCACAGTGACATCTATAACACTATCAACTGTTCCACAGTGACATCTATAACACTATCAACTGTTCCACAGTGACATCTATAACACTATCAACTGTTCCACAGTGACATATATAACACTATCAACTGTTCCACATCTATAACACTATCAACTGTTCCACATATATAACACTATCAACTGTTCCACTGTGACATATATAACACTATCAACTGTTCCACAGTGACATATATAACAATATCAACTGTTCCACTGTGACATATATAACACTATCAACTGTTCCACAGTGACATATATAACACTATCAACTGTTCCACTGTGACATATATAACACTATCAACTGTTCCACAGTGACATATATAACACTATCAGCTGTTCCACAGTGACATATATAACACTATCAACTGTTCCACTGTGACATCTATAACACTATCAACTGTTCCACTGTGACATATATAACATTATCAACTGTTCCACATCTATAACACTATCAGCTGTTCCACAGTGACATATATAACACTATCAACTGTTCCACTGTGACATCTATAACACTATCAACTGTTCCACTGTGACATATATAACATTATCAACTGTTCCACTGTGACATATATAACACTATCAACTGTTCCACTGTGACATATATAACATTATCAACTGTTCCACTGTGACATATATAACACTATCAACTGTTCCACTGTGACATATATAACACTATCAACTGTTCCACAGTGACATATATAACACTATCAACTGTTCCACAGTGACATATATAACACTATCAACTGTTCCACTGTGACATATATAACACTATCAGCTGTTCCACAGTGACATATATAACACTATCAACTGTTCCACTGTGACATATATAACACTATCAACTGTTCCACAGTGACATATATAACATTATCAACTGTTCCACATCTATAACACTATCAACTGTTCCACAGTGACATATATAACACTATCAACTGTTCCACAGTGACATATATAACACTATCAACTGTTCCACTGTGACATATATAACACTATCAACTGTTCCACTGTGACATATATAACACTATCAACTGTTCCACAGTGACATATATAACACTATCAACTGTTCCACTGTGACATATATAACACTATCAGCTGTTCCACAGTGACATATATAACACTATCAACTGTTCCACTGTGACATATATAACACTATCAACTGTTCCACAGTGACATATATAACATTATCAACTGTTCCACATCTATAACACTATCAACTGTTCCACAGTGACATATATAACACTATCAACTGTTCCACTGTGACATATATAACACTATCAACTGTTCCACAGTGACATATATAACACTATCAACTGTTCCACAGTGACATATATAACACTATCAACTGTTCCACTGTGACATCTATAACACTATCAACTGTTCCACAGTGACATATATAACATTATCAACTGTTCCACATCTATAACACTATCAACTGTTCCACTGTGACATATATAACACTATCAACTGTTCCACAGTGACATATATAACATTATCAACTGTTCCACATCTATAACACTATCAACTGTTCCACAGTGACATATATAACATTATCAACTGTTCCACAGTGACATCTATAACACTATCAACTGTTCCACTGTGACATATATAACACTATCAACTGTTCCACAGTGACATATATAACACTATCAACTGTTCCACTGTGACATATATAACATTATCAACTGTTCCACAGTGACATATATAACACTATCAACTGTTCCACTGTGACATATATAACACTATCAACTGTTCCACAGTGACATATATAACACTATCAACTGTTCCACTGTGACATATATAACACTATCAACTGTTCCACTGTGACATATATAACACTATCAACTGTTCCACAGTGACATATATAACACTATCAACTGTTCCACTGTGACATATATAACACTATCAGCTGTTCCACAGTGACATATATAACACTATCAACTGTTCCACTGTGACATATATAACACTATCAACTGTTCCACAGTGACATATATAACATTATCAACTGTTCCACATCTATAACACTATCAACTGTTCCACAGTGACATATATAACACTATCAACTGTTCCACAGTGACATATATAACACTATCAACTGTTCCACTGTGACATATATAACACTATCAACTGTTCCACTGTGACATATATAACACTATCAACTGTTCCACTGTGACATATATAACACTATCAACTGTTCCACAGTGACATATATAACACTATCAACTGTTCCACTGTGACATATATAACACTATCAACTGTTCCACAGTGACATATATAACACTATCAACTGTTCCACTGTGACATATATAACACTATCAACTGTTCCACAGTGACATATATAACACTATCAACTGTTCCACAGTGACATATATAACACTATCAACTGTTCCACTGTGACATCTATAACACTATCAACTGTTCCACAGTGACATATATAACATTATCAACTGTTCCACATTTATAACACTATCAACTGTTCCACTGTGACATATATAACACTATCAACTGTTCCACAGTGACATATATAACATTATCAACTGTTCCACATCTATAACACTATCAACTGTTCCACAGTGACATATATAACATTATCAACTGTTCCACAGTGACATCTATAACACTATCAACTGTTCCACTGTGACATATATAACACTATCAACTGTTCCACAGTGACATCTATAACATTATCAACTGTTCCACTGTGACATCTATAACACTATCAACTGTTCCACAGTGACATATATACATTATCAACTGTTCCACATATATAACACTATCAACTGTTCCACTGTGACATATATACATTATCAACTGTTCCACATATATAACATTATCAACTGTTCCACATCTATAACACTATCAACTGTTCCACATCTATAACAC
The DNA here is from genome assembly GCA_014843695.1 of Archivesica marissinica. Lineage (NCBI taxonomy): Eukaryota > Metazoa > Mollusca > Bivalvia > Venerida > Vesicomyidae > Archivesica > Archivesica marissinica. The sequence continues at coordinate 96,331,397 of CM026387.1, read as the reverse complement.
TATCAACTGTTCCACATATATAACACTATCAACTGTTCCACAGTGACATTATAACACTATCAACTGTTCCACAGTGACATCTATAACATTATCAACTGTTCCACAGTGACATATATACATTATCAACTGTTCCACATCTATAACACTATCAACTGTTCCACAGTGACATATATAACACTATCAACTGTTCCACAGTGACATATATACATTATCAACTGTTCCACATCTATAACACTATCAACTGTTCCACAGTGACATATATACACTATCAACTGTTCCACATCAATAACACTATCAACTGTTCCACAGTGACATATATAACACTATCAACTGTTCCACAGTGACATATATAACACTATCAACTGTTCCACAGTGACATATATAACACTATCAACTGTTCCACTGTGACATATATAACATTATCAACTGTTCCACATCTATAACACTATCAACTGTTCCACAGTGACATATATAACACTATCAACTGTTCCACTGTGACATATATAACACTATCAACTGTTCCACTGTGACATATATAACACTATCAACTGTTCCACATCTATAACACTATCAACTGTTCCACTGTGACATCTATAACACTACAAACAGCAATTTTGTTAATGCATACAAATTAACGCATACATACACAAATACCTACATGCATACATATACCTAGAATCATGTTGTGTATACTTATGCCTGTACCCCTATATACATATACACATTTACACCTCCATCCACACAAACATACATATACATGTATACACCTGTACCCCTATATACATATACATGTATACACCTCCATCCACATCCCCCACATAAACATACATATACATGTATACACCTGTACCCATATATACATATACATGTATACACCTGTACCCCTATATACATATACATGTATACACCTCCATCCACATCCCCCACATAAACATACATATACATGTATACACCTGTACCTCTATATACATATACATGTATACACCTGTACCCCTATATACATATACATGTATACACCTGTACCCCTATATACATATACATGTATACACCTGTACCCATATATACATATACATGTATACACCTGTACCCCTATATACATATACATGTATACACCTGTACCCCTATATACATATACATGTATACACCTGTACCCCTATATACATATACACATTTACACCTCCATCCACATCCCCCACATATACATACATATACATGTATACACCTGTACCCCTATATACATATACACAGTTACACCTGTACCCAATATACATATACATGTATACACCTGTACCCAATACATATACATGTATACACCTGTACCCCTATATACATATACATGTATACACCTGTACCCCTATATACATATACATGTATACACCTGTACCCCTATATACATATACATGTATACACCTGTACCCCTATATACATATACATGTATACACCTGTACCCCTATATACATATACATGTATACACCTGTACCCCTATATACATATACATGTATACACCTGTACCCCTATATACATATACATGTATACACCTGTACCCCTATATACATATACATGTATACACCTGTACCCCTATATACATATACATGTATACACCTGTACCCAACAAACACCACCCCAATACATATACATGTATACACCTGTACCCCTATAACATATACATGTATACACCTGTACCATAACATATACATGTATACACCTGTACCCATATATACATATACATGTATACACCTGTACCCATATATACATATACATGTATACACCTGTACCCCTATATACATATACATGTATACACCTGTACCCCTATATACATATACACATTTACACCTCCATCCACATCCCCCACACAAACATACATATACATGTATACACCTGTACCCCTATATACATATACACATTTACATCTCCATCCACATCCCCCACACAAACATACATATACATGTATACACCTGTACCCCTATATACATATACATGTATACACCTGTACTCCTATATACATATACATGTATACACCTGTACCCATATATACATATACATGTATACACCTGTACCCCTATATACATATACATGTATACACCTGTACCCCTATATACATATACATGTATACACCTGTACCCCTATATACATATACACATTTACACCTCCATCCACATCCCCCACATATACATACATATACATGTATACACCTGTACCCCTATATACATATACATGTATACACCTGTACCCATATATACATATACATGTATACACCTGTACTCCTATATACATATACATGTATACACCTGTACCCCTATATACATATACATGTATACACCTGTACCCCTATATACATATACATGTATACACCTGTACCCCTATATACATATACATGTATACACCTGTACCCCTATATACATATACATGTATACGCCTGTACCCCTATATACATATACATGTATACACCTGTACCCCTATATAAATATACATGTATACACCTGTACCCCTATATACATATACATGTATACACCTGTACCCCTATATACATATACATGTATACACCTGTACCCCTATATACATATACATGTATACACCTGTACCCATATATACATATACATGTATACACCTGTACCCCTATATACATATACACATTTACACCTCCATCCACATCCCCCACACAAACATACATATACATGTATACACCTGTACCCCTATATACATATACACATTTACACCTCCATCCACATCCCCCACATATACATACATATACATGTATACACCTGTACCCCTATATACATATACACAGTTACACCTCCATCCACATCCCCCACATAGACATACATATACATGTATACACCTGTACCCCTATATACATATACACAGTTACACCTCCATCCACATAGACATACATATACATGTATACACCTGTACCCCTATATACATATACACAGTTACACCTCCATCCACATCCCCCACATATACATACATATACATGTATACACCTGTACCCCTATATACATATACACAGTTACACCTCCATCCACATCCCCCACATAGACATACATATACATGTATACACCTGTACCCCTATATACATATACATGTATACACCTGTACCCCTATATACATATACATTATACACCTTACCCCTATATACATATACATGTATACACCACCCCAATACATATACATGTATACACCTGTACCCCTATATACATATACATGTATACACCTGTACCCCTATATACATATACACATTTACACCTCCATCCACATCCCCCACATATACATACATATACATGTATACACCTGTACCCCTATATACATATACACAGTTTACACCTTCATCCACATAAACCCACATAGACATACATCACTTGTTGGTTCTCTCATTTTCCTTTTCAAGACCTGGTAAATACAAGTTACTACTTTAATAATATTTCTATTACTTGTAAATGAAATATTTGCAATAATGCTTTGTAAATATTACAGAAGTGATCTGTGAAAGTGGCATAACATCACAGCCAAAGTGTTTCAGATTATAATGTCCTTTATTATAACTCATGTGACTACTCAATGCAACATTCCCACAGGCACACAGTCAATATTAATTACTACTCTTAATTGATTTCCTCTGTTTTTATCGTTGTTTCCTTTGCATAACATGCTATCTATTTTTATCCATTTCTCATCTAATAATTATTAAATTATTAAATCTCGACATATATCGTACAGCTAATGGATGCTTTATTGTAAAGATTGGTTACCAGTGTCAAATTAATTAGCATGATTTTGATAAAATTACATTTATCCTACCGCAACATCTGGTTAGAAAACAACTGTAAAAACAAAGGATTCCAACTAAAAGGAATATATACATATAACAATAAATTAGACTTTATCTGTCAAGGGAGGTAATAGAAAAACAAGCAATGGCTTTCAGTTATTCCCAAATCAGTTCCTATTACAGCGTATAATTATTTACCAGATATCACCGCATAAATGAAATAACTTAAATTAACTAACAAATAAACAAAAATGAATCTTGTATATAACATCCTATATGCTAACAAATAAACAAAAATAAATCTTGTATATAACATCCTATATGCTGGCATAACACAATTTATGTACAACATTTCAGGATGTTTCTCTAGGGAATTGGAATAGTTTATGATAATTTAGATGTAGTATGAAAATGAAATACCAACAACTGTGGTGCTATGTATACAAACTACATTCATTCATAGTTTAGTTTATATTTAGTTTAGCCCGATTGCGATACAAGTTCTTACAACTTATATTAAACCCTATCGAGACCTCATTCCTGATGGAATCCATCGCCACGAGGGAGAAAGAAGAGGCAATGTGGAATTTAAATGCTTTGCCTAAGGGCACACTCGTAACGGCTCCAGCAAGGCGCAAACTCCAGCAAGGCGCAAACTCCAGGCCTTTCTCACCTGAAGCGAGTGTGCTACCACTGCGGCACACGACTTCCACATATTTTGCTGACAAACGAGAAACACAATATTACATGTATAATTGTGTACAACATTTTGCATACAATAAATACTCTCACCATGGATGTACAACCTGTGTACGATGCAATAGATTCAAATCAATCAAGTTCAGCCTCCTGCTAATATTGTAAGGACAAACAATATGTGTATAAATAAACATAATACATCAGTAAGAATATCCTGTTGCATGAAATATAACAGAGTAGTGTACTTTTATTTTACAGTTTCATTGTTAGCTGAACGTTTGGTTACCTAAATCTTTAACCCTTTCCCTCATAGAAGCACCTCTTGATGCCATTACCAATACGACATACATTGACAATGTAGTAGCAAAACCAATGTACATTAACCCTTTCCCTCATAGAAGCACACCTTGATGCCATTACCAATACGACATACATTGACAATGTAGTAGCAAAACCAATGTACATTAACCCTTTCCCTCATAGAAGCACCTCTTGATGCCATTACCAATACGACATACATTGACAATGTAGTAGCAAAACCAATGTACATTAACCCTTTCCCTCATAGAAGCACCTCTTGATGCCATTACCAATACGACATACATTGACAATGTAGTAGCAAAACCAATGTACATTAACCCTTTCCCTCATAGAAGCACCTCTTGATGCCATTACCAATACGACATACATTAACCCTTTCCCTCATAGAAGCACCTCTTGATGCCATTACCAATACGACATACATTAACCCTTTCCCTCATAGAAGTACCTCTTGACGCCATTACCAATACGACATACATTAACCCTTTCCCTCATAGAAGCACCTCTTGATGCCATTACCAATACGACATACATTAACCCTTTCCCTCATAGAAGCACCTCTTGATGCCATTACCAATACGACATACATTAACCCTTTCCCTCATAGAAGTACCACTTGACGCCATTACCAATACGACATACATTAACCCTTTCCCTCATAGAAGCACCTCTTGATGCCATTACCAATACGACATACATTAACCCTTTCCCTCATAGAAGCACCTCTTGATGCCATTACCAATACGACATACATTAACCCTTTCCCTCATAGAAGTACCTCTTGACGCCATTACCAATACGACATACATTAACCCTTTCCCTCATAGAAGCACCTCTTGACGCCATTACCAATACGACATACATTAACCCTTTCCCTCATAGAAGCACCTCTTGATGCCATTACCAATACGACATACATTAACCCTTTCCCTCATAGAAGCACCTCTTGACGCCATTACCAATACGACATACATTAACCCTTTCCCTCATAGAAGCACCTCTTGCACGCCATTACCAATACGACATACATTAACCCTTTCCCTCATAGAAGCACCTCTTGATGCCATTACCAATACGACATACATTAACCCTTTCCCTCATAGAAGCACCTCTTGACAACATTACCAATACGACATACATTAACCCTTTCACTCATAGAAGCACCTCTTGACGACATTACCAATACGACATACATTAACCTTTTCCCTCATAGAAGCACCTCTTGACGCCATTACCAATACGACATACATTAACCCTTTCCCTCATAGAAGCACCTCTTGACGCCATTACCAATACGACATACATTAACCCTTTCCCTCATAGAAACACCTCTTGACGCCATTACCAATACGACATACATTAACCCTTTCCCTCATAGAAGCACCTCTTGACGCCATTACCAATACGACATACATTAACCCTTTCCCTCATAGAAGCACCTCTTGATGCCATTACCAATACGACATACATTAACCCTTTCCCTCATAGAAGCACCTCTTGACGCCATTACCAATACGACATACATTAACCCTTTCCCTCATAGAAGCACCTCTTGACGCCATTACCAATACAACATACATTAACCCTTCCCTCATAGAAGCACCTCTTG
>CM026387.1:96256179-96323999 GCA_014843695.1 Archivesica marissinica | reverse complement strand
TACATGTATACACCTGTACCCCTATATACATATACACAGTTACACCTCCATCCACATCCCCCACATAGACATACATATACATGTATACACCTGTACCCCTATATACATATACACAGTTACACCTCCATCCACATAGACATACATATACATGTATACACCTGTACCCCTATATACATATACACAGTTACACCTCCATCCACATCCCCCACATATACATACATATACATGTATACACCTGTACCCCTATATACATATACACAGTTACACCTCCATCCACATCCCCCACATAGACATACATATACATGTATACGCCTGTACCCCTATATACATATACATGTATACACCTGTACCCCTATATACATATACATGTATACACCTGTACCCCTATATACATATACATGTATACACCTGTACCCCTATATACATATACATGTATACACCTGTACCCCTATATACATATACATGTATACACCTGTACCCCTATATACATATACACATTTACACCTCCATCCACATCCCCCACATATACATACATATACATGTATACACCTGTACCCCTATATACATATACACAGTTTACACCTTCATCCACATAAACCCACATAGACATACATCACTTGTTGGTTCTCTCATTTTCCTTTTCAAGACCTGGTAAATACAAGTTACTACTTTAATAATATTTCTATTACTTGTAAATGAAATATTTGCAATAATGCTTTGTAAATATTACAGAAGTGATCTGTGAAAGTGGCATAACATCACAGCCAAAGTGTTTCAGATTATAATGTCCTTTATTATAACTCATGTGACTACTCAATGCAACATTCCCACAGGCACACAGTCAATATTAATTACTACTCTTAATTGATTTCCTCTGTTTTTATCGTTGTTTCCTTTGCATAACATGCTATCTATTTTTATCCATTTCTCATCTAATAATTATTAAATTATTAAATCTCGACATATATCGTACAGCTAATGGATGCTTTATTGTAAAGATTGGTTACCAGTGTCAAATTAATTAACATGATTTTGATAAAATTACATTTATCCTACCGCAACATCTGGTTAGAAAACAACTGTAAAAACAAAGGATTCCAACTAAAAGGAATATATACATATAACAATAAATTAGACTTTATCTGTCAAGGGAGGTAATAGAAAAACAAGCAATGGCTTTCAGTTATTCCCAAATCAGTTCCTATTACAGCGTATAATTATTTACCAGATATCACCGCATAAATGAAATAACTTAAATTAACTAACAAATAAACAAAAATGAATCTTGTATATAACATCCTATATGCTAACAAATAAACAAAAATAAATCTTGTATATAACATCCTATATGCTGGCATAACACAATTTATGTACAACATTTCAGGATGTTTCTCTAGGGAATTGGAATAGTTTATGATAATTTAGATGTAGTATGAAAATGAAATACCAACAACTGTGGTGCTATGTATACAAACTACATTCATTCATAGTTTAGTTTATATTTAGTTTAGCCCGATTGCGATACAAGTTCTTACAACTTATATTAAACCCTATCGAGACCTCATTCCTGATGGAATCCATCGCCACGAGGGAGAAAGAAGAGGCAATGTGGAATTTAAATGCTTTGCCTAAGGGCACACTCGTAACGGCTCCAGCAAGGCGCAAACTCCAGCAAGGCGCAAACTCCAGGCCTTTCTCACCTGAAGCGAGTGTGCTACCACTGCGGCACACGACTTCCACATATTTTGCTGACAAACGAGAAACACAATATTACATGTATAATTGTGTACAACATTTTGCATACAATAAATACTCTCACCATGGATGTACAACCTGTGTACGATGCAATAGATTCAAATCAATCAAGTTCAGCCTCCTGCTAATATTGTAAGGACAAACAATATGTGTATAAATAAACATAATACATCAGTAAGAATATCCTGTTGCATGAAATATAACAGAGTAGTGTACTTTTATTTTACAGTTTCATTGTTAGCTGAACGTTTGGTTACCTAAATCTTTAACCCTTTCCCTCATAGAAGCACCTCTTGATGCCATTACCAATACGACATACATTGACAATGTAGTAGCAAAACCAATGTACATTAACCCTTTCCCTCATAGAAGCACACCTTGATGCCATTACCAATACGACATACATTGACAATGTAGTAGCAAAACCAATGTACATTAACCCTTTCCCTCATAGAAGCACCTCTTGATGCCATTACCAATACGACATACATTGACAATGTAGTAGCAAAACCAATGTACATTAACCCTTTCCCTCATAGAAGCACCTCTTGATGCCATTACCAATACGACATACATTAACCCTTTCCCTCATAGAAGCACCTCTTGATGCCATTACCAATACGACATACATTGAACCCTTTCCCTCATAGAAGCACCTCTTGATGCCATTACCAATACGACATACATTAACCCTTTCCCTCATAGAAGCACCTCTTGATGCCATTACCAATACGACATACATTAACCCTTTCCCTCATAGAAGCACCTCTTGACGCCATTACCAATACGACATACATTGACAATAGAAGTACCTACGCCATTACCAATACGACATACATTAACCCTTTCCCTCATAGAAGCACCTCTTGATGCCATTACCAATACGACATACATTAACCCTTTCCCTCATAGAAGCACCTCTTGACGCCATTACCAATACGACATACATTAACCCTTTCCCTCATAGAAGCGCCTCTTGACGCCATTACCAATACGACATACATTAACCCTTTCCCTCATAGAAGCACCTCTTGACGCCATTACCAATACCACATACATTAACCCTTTCCCTCATAGAAGCACCTCTTGACGCCATTACCAATACGACATACATTAACCCTTTCCCTCATAGAAGCACCTCTTGATGCCATTACCAATACGACATACATTAACCCTTTCCCTCATAGAAGCACCTCTTGATGCCATTACCAATACGACATACATTAACCCTTTCCCTCATAGAAGCACCTCTTGATGCCATTACCAATACCATACATTAACCCTTTCCCTCATAGAAGCACCTCTTGATGCCATTACCAATACGACATACATTACCCTTTCCCTCATAGAAGCCCTCTTGATGCCATTACCAATACGACATACATTAACCCTTTCCCTCATAGAAGCACCTCTTGATGCCATTACCAATACGACATACATTAACCCTTTCCCTCATAGAAGCACCTCTTGACGCCATTACCAATACCACATACATTAACCCTTTCCCTCATAGAAGCACCTCTTGATGCCATTACCATACACATACATTAACCCTTTCCCTCATAGAAGCACCTCTTGATGCCATTACCAATACTACATACATTACCCTTTCCCTCATAGAAGCACCTCTTGACGCCATTACCAATACGACATACATTAACCCTTTCCCTCATAGAAGCACCTCTTGACGCCATTACCAATACACATACATTACCCTTTCCCTCATAGAAGCACCTCTTGACGCCATTACCAATACGACATACATTAACCCTTTCCCTCATAGAAGCACCTCTTGACGCCATTACCAATACGACATACATTAACCCTTTCCCTCATAGAAGCACCTCTTGATGCCATTACCAATACGACATACATTAACCCTTTCCCTCATAGAAGCACCTCTTGATGCCATTACCAATACGACATACATTAACCCTTTCCCTCATAGAAGCACCTCTTGATGCCATTACCAATACGACATACATTAACCCTTTCCCTCATAGAAGCACCTCTTGACGCCATTACCAATACGACATACATTACCCTTTCCCTCATAGAAGCACCTCTTGACGCCATTACCAATACCACATACATTAACCCTTTCCCTCATAGAAGCACCTCTTGATGCCATTACCAATACGACATACATTAACCCTTTCCCTCATAGAAGCACCTCTTGACGCCATTACCAATACGACATACATTAACCCTTTCCCTCATAGAAGCACCTCTTGATGCCATTACCATATACCCCTTTCCCTCATAGAAGCACCTCTTGACGCCATTACCAATACACATACATTGACAATGTAGTAGCCAAACCAATGTTCATAATAAAGGCCAGAATCTTGTGTAGTCCCAGTAATATCTATGGAGGTGGGATAGATATGGTGACTACTTATCCACTGCATGATAGCTAAATGGCTGTCGTTTGTATGGAGATATAATAGTATATTAACATAAATCTCGTGTAGTCCCAGTAATATCTATGGATGGGATAGATATGGTGTCTACTTATCCACTGCATGATAGCTAAATGGCTGTCGTTTGTATGGAGATATAATAGTATATTAACCTAAATCTGTGTGAAGGAATAGGGTTATTTTGGTAATGGCTGTCGTTTGTATGGAGATATAATAGTATATTAACCTAAATCTCTATGAGTGTAATATCTATGGAATAGATATGGTTACTTATCCACTGGCTAAATGGCTGTCGTTTGTATGGAGATATAATAGTATATTAACCTAAATCTGTGTGAAGGAAAGGGTTAAATGGCTGTCGTTTGTATGGAGATATAATAGTATATTAACCTAAATCTGTGTGAAGGAAAGGTTAAATGGCTGTCGTTTGTATGGAGATATAATAGTATATTAACCTAAATCTGTGTGAAGGAAAGGGTTAAATGGCTGTCGCTTGTATGGAGATATAATAGTATATTAACCTAAATCTGTGTGAAGGAAAGGGTTAAATGGCTGTCGCTTGTATGGAGATATAATAGTATATTAACCTAAATCTGTGTGAAGGAATAGGGTTAAATGGCTTGGTGTCGCTTGTATGGAGATATAATAGTATATTAACCTAAATCTGTGTGAAGAAAGGGTTAAATGGCTGTCGCTTGTATGGAGATATAATAGTATATTAACCTAAATCTCATGTAGTCCCAGTAATATCTATGGAGGTGGGATAGATATGGCGACTACTTATCCACTGCATGATAGCTAAATGGCTGTCGTTTGTATGGAGATATAATAGTATATTAACCTAAATCTCATGTAGTCCCAGTAATATCTATGGAGGTGGGATAGATATGGTGACTACTTATCCACTGCATGATAGCTAAATGGCTGTCGTTTGTATGGAGATATAATAGTATATTAACCTAAATCTCATGTAGTCCCAGTAATATCTATGGAGGTGGGATAGATATGGCGACTACTTATCCACTGCATGATAGCTAAATGGCTGTCGTTTGTATGGAGATATAATAGTATATTAACCTAAATCTCTATGTAGTCCAGTAATATCTATGGAGGTGGGATAGATATGACCTACATCTCTATGAAGGAAAGGGTTAAATGGCTGTCGTTTGTATGGAGATATAATAGTATATTAACCTAAATCTCATGTAGTCCCAGTAATATCTATGGAGGTGGGATAGATATGGCGACTACTTATCCACTGCATGATAGCTAAATGGCTGTCGTTTGTATGGAGATATATAGTATATTAACCTAAATCTCATGTAGTCCCAGTAATATCTATGGAGGTGGGATAGATATGGCGACTACTTATCCACTGCATGATAGCTAAATGGCTGTCGTTTGTATGGAGATATAATAGTATATTAACCTAAATCTCATGTAGTCCCAGTAATATCTATGGAGGTGGGATAGATATGGGACTACTTATCCACTGCATGATAGCTAAATGGCTGTCGTTTGTATGGAGATATAATAGTATATTAACCTAAATCTCTTGTAGTCCCAGTAATATCTATGGAGGTGGGATAGATATGGCGACTACTTATCCACTGCATGATAGCTAAATGGCTGTCGTTTGTATGGAGATATAATAGTATATTAACCTAAATCTCTATGTAGTCCCAGTAATATCTATGGAGGTGAGATAGATATGGTGACTACTTATCCACTGCATGATAGCTAAATGGCTGTCGTTTGTATGGAGATATAATAGTATATTAACCTAAATCTCTATGTAGTCCCAGTAATATCTATGGAGGTGGGATAGATATGGCGACTACTTATCCACTGCATGATAGCTAAATGGCTGTCGTTTGTATGGAGATATAATAGTATATTAACCTAAATCTCATGTAGTCCCAGTAATATCTATGGAGGTGGGATAGATATGGCGACTACTTATCCACTGCATGATAGCTAAATGGCTGTCGTTTGTATGGAGATATAATAGTATATTAACCTAAATCTCATGTAGTCCCAGTAATATCTATGGAGGTGGGATAGATATGGCGACTACTTATCCACTGCATGATAGCTAAATGGCTGTCGCTTGTATGGAGATATAATAGTATATTAACCTAAATCTCTATGAAGGAAATGGGTTAAATGGTTGTCGTTTGTATGGAGATATAATAGTATATTAACCTAAATCTCTATGAAGGAAAGGGTTAAATGGTTGTCGTTTGTATGGAGATATAATAGTATATTAACCTAAATCTCTATGAAGGAATGGGTTAAATGGCTGTCGCTTGTATGGAGATATAATAGTATATTAACCTAAATCTCCATGAAGGAATGGGTTAAATGGCTGTCGCTTGTATGGAGATATAATAGTATATTAACCTAAATCTCTATGAAGGAATGAGTTAAATGGCTGTCGCTTGTATGGATATATAATAGTATATTAACCTAAATCTCTATGAAGGAATGGGTTAAATGGTTGTCGTTTGTATGGAGATATAATAGTATATTAACCTAAATCTCTATGAAGGAATGGGTTAAATGGCTGTCATTTGTATGGCGATATAATAGTGTATTAACCTAAATCTCTATGAAGGAAAGGGTTAAATGGCTGTCGTTTGTATGGAGATATAATAGTATATTAACCTAAATCTTTATGAAGGAATGGGCTAAATGGTTGTCGTTTGTATGGAGATATAATAGTATATTAACCTAAATCTCTATGAAGGAATGGGTTAAATGGCTGTCGCTTGTATGGAGATATAATAGTATATTAACCTAAATCTCTATGAAGGAATGGGTTAAATGGCTGTCGTTTGTATGGAGATATAATAATATATTAACCTAAATCTCTATGAAGGAATGGGTTAAATGCTACAATACAACCAAACATTGTGCTAGTGGTAGCTACTTTAACCCTTTCAACACTACAGGCCTCTAAATAGACTAAACAAAAAGTATAGATCCAGATGAGCCGGCTCGTGACGAGCCATCTCATCAGGATCTGCACTTTTTGCCAGTAATAATTATGACTATTTTTAGATCAAATTACCCATTTTGATAAATGAACTGGTCCAAAGGTAATTTTCTTATTAATTTATTGGTCTAAAAATATCATGCACCAGTCCATGTCAGTTACTTGGGGTTGAATTGGTTAAACTACAATACAAAGGAATATCTTCGTACAATCACCTCCAGAAATGTGTGGTTAAATATTTTGCTTATATGATATAAATCTATATTACTCCAAGAATAATTTCTTCAAACAGTTCCAGGTTGTTGTAGGATAAGCACACTATCTTACCCAAGAATCTCTTTCTTCAAACAGTTCCAAGAATTTGTGGTAGGATATTTTGTTTGAATGAAATGGATCTATCTTCTCCATTAGCTGTTTAAACTGGTCCTCCTGCAGTCGAATATGAAACTTCTCCAAAACATTGCGCAATTCTGACCTTGACACTCGACCTTTACGATTCTGAAATATATTTTTAAAAGATTTGTTATGTTTTGGAGTAAAGACTTCTGTATAATGTATATCTAAATAAAGCAAGAAGCACATAAACAACTATAACATGCAGTTTTGTTGGGAGTGACATAGACAACTCAACAAAAGTCCTAATTGCTCACCTGGGGTGACACATACAACTCAACAAAAGTCCTAATTGCTCACCTGGGGTGACACATACAACTCAACAAAAGTCCTAATTGCTCACCTGGGGTGACATATACAACTCAACAAAAGTCCTAATTGCTCACCTGGTGCTTTACAGTATTTAGAGCAAACTAATAACCATATAATATCAAACTCAAGGAAAGCTTGTTTTATAGATATATAGCCAGATATCTGATATTACTTACCACATCAAATTCAAGGAAAGCTTGTTTTATGGATATATAGCCAGATATCTGATATTACTTACCACATCAAACTCAAGGAAAGCTTGTTTTATGGATATATAGCCAGATATCTGATATTACTTACCACATCAAACTCAAGGAAAGCTTGTTTTATGGATATATAGCCAGATATCTGATATTACTTACCACATCAAACTCAAGGAAAGCTTGTTTTATGGATATATAGCCAGATATCTGATATTACTTACCACATCAAACTCAAGGAAAGCTTGTTTTATGGATATATAGCCAGATATCTGATATTACTTACCACATCAAACTCAAGGAAAGCTTGTTTTATGGAGGCATAGTTGCTCTGCACATGTTTAAACAACAACTTCCATATGTCATCAACCTCAACTGTCTGTATGCCTTCTTTAATGGGAAAAAATCTGCAACAGTAATAGCCTCACTGAGAAATGCTACAGAAATGTTAGGTCTCCGTACTTATCAAACCTTTTACTCTACATCTATATGCCCTTTGTCTGTGTACCCCTGACTGGTATAAATGCTGGTAGCTAATAATTAAAGTTTAAACTTTATTTATTGTACACGATTGCGAAGCAAGTTCTAACAACTTATATTAATCACTCTCGTTGCCGCGGATGGAAGCGTATATGTGGTCATTCGTGTGGGAGGAAACCGGAGTACACGGAGAAAACCCACCTGTCCGATCTGGCAACAACCATACCATCTCACATACTTCCTGGTCCGTGGATCGAACCCAGGTTGCATTGGTGAGAAGCATGCTAGTACTCACAATGGTGCTGTTGACAGTAACGTGGAACTCAAGCTAAAGATTTTTACATTACATGACCTACTGGTTTTAAATGACTAGCGTTGTGATTTCCAGTGATTAAAGCACCTACATACCAGCTGGGATTTATACCATTCATGACAACAGTTACACACGGTAAGGTACCGTGAACAAATGTAGCATACAAGAATCCCAGGACAATCTCCCATATTCCTCAAAACATTTTCAGTATCAATGCTAGCCAAACATGCTTTAGTTTAATCATATTATGTTTGCTATTTTACACATTTGTTACATACAGTCTACAACCGTTATGTCAAAGTCGGTCCATGTACAGTCTACATCCGTTATGTCAAAGTCGGTCCATGTACAGTCTACATCCGTTATGTCAAAGTCGGTCCATGTACAGTCTACATCCGTTATGTCAAAGTCGGTCCATGTACAGTCTACATCCGTTATGTCAAAGTCGGTCCATGTACAGTCTACAACCGTTATGTCAAAGTCGGTCCATGTACAGTCTACATCTGTTATGTCAAAGTCGGTCCATGTACAGTCTACATCCGTTATGTCAAAGTCGGTCCATGTACAGTCTACATCCGTTATGTCAAAGTCGGTCCATGTACAGTCTACATCCGTTATGTCAAAGTCGGTCCATGTACAGTCTACATCCGTTATGTCAAAGTCGGTTATGTCGAATTCCCCGGTTATCTCGAAGTCGGATCATCAAAGTTCCGTTTCAGACACTATCATTTTACATATAACTGGATCTGTTTATATCGAATTTTGTTAAGTCAAACTTTGGTTATGTCGAAGTATTTTGTTCTACTGATGTAGACTGTACATACATAATGAAACAAAGCTTCTCATGAATGAAGTATTACATTAAGGGCTTGCAGCATGAATGCAACCCGGGTTCGATCCTCGGACCGGGAAGTATGTGAGATGGTCGCCAGATCGGACAGGTGGGTTTTCTCCGGGTAATCGTTGTAAAATAAATAAAGTTTAAAAAAAAAGAGCAAAGAAAACGCAAAACAAGCTGGACAACAATTTGTAACAACATTAGTATAGTGCCACGTCCGCCCCATTGAATGAGAGACATTGGTCAGTTACTGCCCCTGAATGTAAATTTGTTTTTGAACAATTAATTAACATGATTTGGATAAACTCACATTTATCATAACACAACATCTGGTTAGGGAACAACAGTAAAAACAAAGGATTCCAACTGAAAGGACTGCTATACATCTTGGGATAAATCAGACTTTATCTGCCAAGGGAGGTAATAGAAAATCCAGCGCGGTCCCTCATTACACTTATTGAAAAATATACAACCGGTCCTTTACTCTATATACAACCGGTCCTTTACTCTATATACAGCCGGTCCTTTACTCTATATACAACCGGTCCTTTACTCTATATACAACCAGTCCTTTACTCTATATACAACCAGTCCTTTACTCTATATACAACTGGTCCTTTACTCTATATACAACTGGTCCTTTACTCTATATACAACCGGTCCTTTACTCTATATATAGCCGGTCCTTTACTCTATATACAACCGGTCCGTTACTCTATATACAGCCGGTCCTTTACTTTATATACAACCGGTCCTTTACTCTATATACAACCGGTCCTTTACTTTATATACAACCGGTCCTTTACTTTATATACAACCAGTCCTTTACTCTATATACAACCGGTCCTTTACTTTATATACAACTGGTCCTTTACTCTATATACAACCGGTCCTTTACTTTATATACAACCGGTCCTTTACTTTATATACAACCGGTACTTTACTTTATATACAACCGGTCCTTTACTTTATATACAGCCGGTCCTTTACTTTATATACAACTGGTCCTTTACTCTATATACAGCCGTCCTTTACTTTATATACAACCGGTCCTTTACTTTATATACAACCGGTCCTTTACTTTATATACAACCGGTCCTTTACTCTATATACAGCCGGTCCTTTACTTTATATACAACCGGTCCTTTACTTTATATACAACCGGTCCTTTACTTTATATACAACCGGTCCTTTACTTTATATACAACCGGTCCTTTACTTTATATACAACCGGTCCTTTACTTTATATACAACCGGTCCTTTACTTTATATACAACCAGTCCTTTACTTTATATACAACCGGTCCTTTACTTTATATACAGCCGGTCCTTTACTTTATATACAACTGGTCCTTTACTCTATATACAGCCGTCCTTTACTTTATATACAACCGGTCCTTTACTTTATATACAACCAGTCCTTTACTTTATATACAACCGGTCCTTTACTTTATATACAACCGGTCCTTTACTCTATATACAACCGGTCCTTTACTTTATATACAACCGGTCCTTTACTTTATATACAACCGGTCCTTTACTTTATATACAACCGGTCCGTTACTTTATATACAACCGGTCCTTTACTCTATATACAGCCGGTCCTTTACTTTATATACAACCGGTCCTTTACTCTATATACAGCCGGTCCTTTACTTTATATACAACCGGTCCTTTATTTTATATACAACCGGTCCTTTACTTTATATACAACTGGTCCTTTACTCTATATACAACCGGTCCTTTACTCTATATACAGCCAGTCCTTTACTTTATATACAACCGGTCCTTTACTTTATATACAACCGGTCCTTTACTTTATATACAACCGGTCCTTTACTTTATATACAACCGGTCCTTTACTTTATATACTTTATATACAACCGGTCCTTTACTTTATATACAACCGGTCCTTTACTTTATATACAACCGGTCCTTTACTTTATATACAACCGGTCCTTTACTTTATATACAACCGGTCCTTTACTTTATATACAACCTTTACAGAGTTCATAAGCAACACCAGCAAAGAAATAGTTGAGTAGACTGTGAGATAATGTCACATATCTCCAGTGACTATGTCCAGGTCAATATCACTTGTGCATTCAGATCATGAACACAAGCTATTCATTTGTGACAATAAATTGATTGCGAGATTGCTATGTAACTCACTTATGATTTGGTCTGATAGGCAGTGTCTGTCCGTTTCCCGTCATCACTGGTTCCTGAAACTTCTCCAGAAAATCTTCCCAGCCTATCTTGCCAGTCCCTCGTACTCCACATCTGCAAGATACAGTCATGTACATGTAAAACAAAGTAGTTGATGACTATTAATACATATCAGCAACAGGAAACAGGTATAAACCAATTACTATCCATAGCAATCAAATACAGTCTACATCCGTTATGTCCAATTCCGTCGCACTGAACAAAATACTTCGATATAACCGAAGCTTAACTTAACGAAATTCGATATTAACAGAGCAAGTTATATGTAAAATGATAGTGTCTGAAACAGGATTTTGATCCGACTTTGAGATAACTGGAGAATTCGACATAACCGACTTTGACATAGCGGATGTAGACTGTATTTCATTAATCATAATGGTTATATTATCTGCCAATATTACTTCACGTCTCCGAGTACCCAATCTCACACACAACACAAATATACAAACATCATATACTGTATAACATGTAGTACTTGTTGTGTGTTTTTCGCGTTATTTGCATGATAGAAGATATGCAAATTTGTTGTTCAAAAGTATTGAGATACTGAAATTATTACAGTTATAAAGTAGCGCAATGAAACCTATTCACCTGTGGCAACCACCGCGGCTCCTGTTGCCACGTCTATGATTTGGTAAAGTATTACATTAAGGGCTTGCAACGTCTATGATTTGGTAAAGTATTACATTAAGGGCTTGCCACGTCTATGATTTGGTGAGATATTACATTAAGGGCTTGTCACGTCTATGATTTGGTGAGATATTACATTAAGGGCTTGCCACGTCTATGATTTGGTGAGATATTACATTAAGGGCTTGCCACGTCTATGATTTGGTGAGATATTACATTAAGGGCTTGCCATGTCTATGATTTGGTGAGATATTACATTAAGGGCTTGTCACGTCTATGATTTGGTGAGATATTACATTAAGGGCTTGCAACGTCTATGATTTGGTAAAGTATTACATTAAGGGCTTGCCACGTCTATGATTTGGTGAGATATTACATTAAGGGCTTGCAGCGTCTATGATTTGGTAAAGTATTACATTAAGGGCTTGCAACGTCTATGATTTGGTAAAGTATTACATTAAGGGCTTGTCACATCTATGATTTGGTGAGATATTACATTAAGGGCTTGCAGCGTCTATGATTTGGTGAGATATTACATTAAGGGCTTGCCACGTCTATGATTTGGTGAGATATTACATTAAGGGCTTGCAGCGTCTATGATTTGATGAAGTATTGCATTAAGGTCTTGCCATGTCTATGATTTGGTGAGATATTACACATTAAGGGCTTGCAACGTCTATGATTTGGTAAAGTATTACATTAAGGGCTTGCCACGTCTATGATTTGGTAAAGTATTACATTAAGGGCTTGCCACGTCTATGATTTGGTAAAGTATTACATTAAGGGCTTGCAACATCTATGATTTGGTAAAGTATTACATTAAGGGCTTGCAACGTCTATGATTTGGTGAAGTATTGCATTAAGGGCTTGCCATGTCTATGATTTGGTAAAGTATTACATTAAGGGCTTGCCGTGTCTATGATTTGGTGAGATATTACACATTAAGGGCTTGCAACATCTATGATTTGGTAAAGTATTACATTAAGGGCTTGCAACGTCTATGATTTGGTGAGATATTACACATTAAGGGCTTGCCACGTCTATGATTTGGTGAGATATTACACATTAAGGGCTTGCAGCGTCTATGATTTGGTGAGATATTACATTAAGAGCTTGCAACGTCTATGATTTGGTGAGATATTACACATTAAGGGCTTGCAACGTCTATGATTTGGTAAAGTATTACATTAAGGGCTTGCAACGTCTATGATTTGGTGAAGTATTACATTAAGGGCTTGCAGCATCTATGATTTGGTGAGATATTACATTAAGGGCTTGCAGCGTCTATGATTTGGTGAGATATTACATTAAGGGCTTGCAGCGTCTATGATTTGGTGAGATATTACATTAAGGGCTTGCCACGTCTATGATTTGGTGAGATATTACATTAAGGGCTTGCAGCGTCTATGATTTGATGAAGTATTGCATTAAGGTCTTGCCATGTCTATGATTTGGTGAGATATTACACATTAAGGGCTTGCAACGTCTATGATTTGGTAAAGTATTACATTAAGGGCTTGCCACGTCTATGATTTGGTAAAGTATTACATTAAGGGCTTGCCACGTCTATGATTTGGTAAAGTATTACATTAAGGGCTTGCAACATCTATGATTTGGTAAAGTATTACATTAAGGGCTTGCAACGTCTATGATTTGGTGAAGTATTGCATTAAGGGCTTGCCATGTCTATGATTTGGTAAAGTATTACATTAAGGGCTTGCCGTGTCTATGATTTGGTGAGATATTACACATTAAGGGCTTGCAACATCTATGATTTGGTAAAGTATTACATTAAGGGCTTGCAACGTCTATGATTTGGTGAGATATTACACATTAAGGGCTTGCCACGTCTATGATTTGGTGAGATATTACACATTAAGGGCTTGCAGCGTCTATGATTTGGTGAGATATTACATTAAGAGCTTGCAACGTTTATGATTTGGTAAAGTATTACATTAAGGGCTTGCCGTGTCTATGATTTGGTGAGATATTACACATTAAGGGCTTGCAACATCTATGATTTGGTAAAGTATTACATTAAGGGCTTGCAACGTCTATGATTTGGTGAGATATTACACATTAAGGGCTTGCCACGTCTATGATTTGGTGAGATATTACACATTAAGGGCTTGCAGCGTCTATGATTTGGTGAGATATTACATTAAGAGCTTGCAACGTTTATGATTTGGTAAAGTATTACATTAAGGGCTTGCCGTGTCTATGATTTGGTGAGATATTACACATTAAGGGCTTGCAACATCTATGATTTGGTAAAGTATTACATTAAGGGCTTGCAACGTCTATGATTTGGTGAGATATTACACATTAAGGGCTTGCCACGTCTATGATTTGGTGAGATATTACATTAAGGGCTTGCAGCGTCTATGATTTGGTGAGATATTACACATTAAGGGCTTGCATAAACAAACTTACTTGTCCATAAGTTGTGAGAAGAGTTGCTTAGACATGGGTATAGTGAACTGTGATAGAATAGACTGTAAATCCTCCACTGCTATAAACCCATCCAGCTGTGTATCAAACACCATGAATGCTTTCTTCAAGTTCACATAATTATCTCTCATCTGAAAACAACAACACATTTTAAAGCAGCCTATTACATCTATTATACAGTACAACTACAAGCCGAAACAATACCAAATATTGCAGCTTAAAATGCAATCTTCTGTTTATAAAACAGTAAACATGACAATAAATTAAGAATGGCATATTCGCTCGAACGTCCGAATACTATTCCAGTATTCGAATATTCGGGGGGGGGGGAAATGTTTTTATATTGTCCTCAAAAATGCCACCTGCTCAGTCACACGTTTGAAAATGTTTGAATCGCTCTAAGAATACGAAAACTGCTAGGTGTAATCTATGCAAATTGGATATAACATATTAGGGTACAATATCAATCTGAATAATCATTTGAAGAAGATGACGTTTCGTCAAACAGACATTAGGTTAGTTTGGCAATTTTTATACGAGTTTGAGTGATTTTGAGTTATTGAGAGATTTCTATCGAATATTTGAATATTCGATTACCTTCCCGACCGAATATTCGAATTGTATAATCGCTATTTGTTGCCATCCAAATAAATAAAACATTACAATGCTCCTGGTATACAAGTGTGGTGGATGTATGTAGTCAGGTATATAACAATGCTAGGTCCTGGTATACCCGTGTGGTGGATGTATGTAGTCAGGTATATAACAATGCTAGGTCCTGGTATACCAGTGTGGTGGATGTATGTAGTCAGGTATATAACAATGCTAGGTCCTGGTATACCAGTGTGGTGGATGTATGTAGTCAGGTATATAACAATGCTAGGTCCTGGTATACCCGTGTGGTGGATGTATGTAGTCAGGTATATAACAATGCTAGGTCCTGGTATACCCGTGTGGTGGATGTATGTAGTCAGGTATATAACAATGCTAGGTCCTGGTATACCAGTGTGGTGGATGTATGTAGTCAGGTATATAACAATGCTAGGTCCTGGTATACCCGTGTGGTGGATGTATGTAGTCAGGTATATAACAATGCTAGGTCCTGGTATACCAGTGTGGTGGATGTATGTAGTCAGGTATATAACAATGCTCCTGGTATACCAGTGTGGTGGATGTATGTAGTCAGGTATATAACAATGCTAGGTCCTGGTATACCAGTGTGGTGGATGTATGTAGTCAGGTATATAACAATGCTCCTGGTATACCCGTGTGGTGGATGTATGTAGTCAGGTATATAACAATGCTAGGTCCTGGTATACCCGTGTGGTGGATGTATGTAGTCAGGTATATAACAATGCTAGGTCCTGGTATACCAGTGTGGTGGATGTATGTAGTCAGGTATATAACAATGCTAGGTCTTGGTATACCAGTGTGGTGGATGTATGTAGTCAGGTATATAACAATGCTAGGTCCTGGTATACCAGTGTGGTGGATGTATGTAGTCAGGTATATAACAATGCTAGGTCCTGGTATACCAGTGTGGTGGATGTATGTAGTCAGGTATATAACAATGCTAGGTCCTGGTATACCAGTGTGGTGGATGTATGTAGTCAGGTATATAACAATGCTAGGTCCTGGTATACCCGTGTGGTGGATGTACGTAGTCAGGTATATAACAATGCTCCTGGTATACAAGTGTGGTGGATGTATGTAGTCAGGTATATAACAATGCTAGGTCCTGGTATACCAGTGTGGTGGATGTATGTAGTCAGGTATATAACAATGCTAGGTCCTGGTATACCCGTGTGGTGGATGTATGTAGTCAGGTATATAACAATGCTCCTGGTATACAAGTGTGGTGGATGTATGTAGTCAGGTATATAACAATGCTAGGTCCTGGTATACCAGTGTGGTGGATGTATGTAGTCAGGTATATAACAATGCTAGGTCCTGGTATACCAGTGTGGTGGATGTATGTAGTCAGGTATATAACAATGCTAGGTCCTGGTATACCAGTGTGGTGGATGTATGTAGTCAGGTATATAACAATGCTAGGTCCTGGTATACCCGTGTGGTGGATGTATGTAGTCAGGTATATAACAATGCTCCTGGTATACCAGTGTGGTGGATGTATGTAGTCAGGTATATAACAATGCTAGGTCCTGGTATACCAGTGTGGTGGATGTATGTAGTCAGGTATATAACAATGCTAGGTCCTGGTATACCAGTGTGGTGGATGTATGTAGTCAGGTATATAACAATGCTCCTGGTATACCAGTGTGGTGGATGTATGTAGTCAGGTATATAACAATGCTCCTGGTATACCAGTGTGGTGGATGTATGTAGTCAGGTATATAATAATGCTCCTGGTATACCAGTGTGGTGGATGTATGTAGTCAGGTATATAACAATGCTAGGCCCTGGTATACCCGTGTGGTGGATGTATGTAGTCAGGTATATAACAATGCTAGGCCCTGGTATACCCATGTGGTGGATGTATGTAGTCAGGTATATAACAATGCTCCTGGTATACCCGTGTGGTGGATGTATGTAGTCAGGTATATAACAATGCTAGGTCCTGGTATACCAGTGTGGTGGATGTATGTAGTCAGGTATATAACAATGCTCCTGGTATACCCGTGTGGTGGATGTATGTAGTCAGGTATATAACAATGCTAGGTCCTGGTATACCCGTGTGGTGGATGTATGTAGTCAGGTATATAACAATGCTAGGTCCTGGTATACCAGTGTGGTGGATGTATGTAGTCAGGTATATAACAATGCTAGGTCCTGGTATACCAGTGTGGTGGATGTATGTAGTCAGGTATATAACAATGCTAGGTCCTGGTATACCAGTGTGGTGGATGTATGTAGTCAGGTATATAACAATGCTAGGTCCTGGTATACCCGTGTGGTGGATGTATGTAGTCAGGCATGTATTTACCCTCTTCCTGAACTCGATCTCGATCTCGCGGAAGTTCATGGTCTGTAGCATCTGCTCATCCTCCTGACGTTGCTTGTAGTTCCTCATGTGAGGGTTTGGTGTGTTCTGCTGCCAGTTGTTCAGAGCTGAAATAACATCATATTATTGATTAAAGTCCCAAGTAGTTAACACACAGATATATTGTAAGTATCAGATGGCAAGGCAACCTGATTAAAGTCCCATGTAGTTAACACACAGATATATTGTAAGTATCAGATGGCAAGGCAACCTGATTAAAGTCCCAAGTAGTTAACACACAGATATATTGTAAGTATCAGATGGCAAGGCAACCTGATTAAAGTCCCAAGTAGTTAACACACAGATATATTGTAAGTATCAGATGGCAAGGCAACCTGATTAAAGTCCCATGTAGTTAACACACAGATATATTGTAAGTATCAGATGGCAAGGCAACCTGATTAGTCTCTTATATATCCAGTTTGAAGAACAAATGAAGGCCTTTGTGAAATTACAATTGGTGGTTTACTAAAGATAACTTAAGAATATATTTGCATCATAAAGATAAATTTAGAATATATTTGCATCATAAAGATAAATTTAGAATATATTTGCATCATAAAGATAAATTTAGAATATATTTGCATCATAAAGTAAAATTTAGAATATATTTGCATCATAAAGATACATTTAGAATATATTTGCATCATAAAGATACATTTAGAATATATTTGCATCATAAAGATAAATTTAGAATATATTTGCATCATAAAGATAAATTTAGAATATATTTGCATCATAAAGTAAAATTTAGAATATATTTGCATCATAAAGATAAATTTAGAATATATTTGCATCATAAAGATAAATTTAGAATATATTTGCATCTTCAATTGTATTTTAGTGTTGCATTGGGGAGCATTATGGGTTTTGAAGAGACTGATTAAACTGTCTCCCTCACACCGTCTGCCTCAAACTGTCTGCCTCACACTGTCTCCCTCAAACTGTCTGCCTCACACTGTCTACAACCACACTGTCTGCCTCACACTCTCTGCCTCACACTATCTGCCTCACACTGTCTGCCTCACACTGTCTGCCTCACACTGTCTCCCTCACATTGTCTACCTCACACTGTCTGCCTTATGCTGTTTTCTTCACACTGTCTGCCTCACACTGTCTGCCTCACACCGTCTGCCTCACACTGTCTGCCTCACACTGTCTCCCTCACATTGTCTACCTCACACTGTCTGCCTTATGCTGTTTTCTTCACACTGTCTGCCTCACACTGTCTGCCTCACACTGTCTGCCTCACACTGTCTCCCTCACACTATCTGCCTCACACTGTCTACCTCACACTGTCTCCCTCATACTGTCCCCTCACACTATCTGCCTCACACTGTCTCCCTCACACTATCTCCCTCACACTGTCTGCCTCACACTGTCTGCATCACACTGTCTCCCTCACACTATCTGCCTCACACTGTCTCCCTCACACTATCTGCCTCACACTGTCTCCCTCACACTGTCTGCCTCACACTGTCTGCCTCACACTATCTGCCTCACACTGTCTTCCTCACACTGTCTGCCTCACGCTGTCTCCCTCACACTGTCTGCCTCACGCTGTCTTCCTCACACTATCTTCCTCACACTGTTTTCCTCACACTGTCTGTCTCACACTGTCTTCCTCACACTATCTTCCTCACACTGTCTGCCTCACGCTGTTTTCCTCACACTGTCTGTCTCACACTGTCTGCCTCACACTGTTTTCCTCACACTATCTGCCTCACACTATCTGCCTCACACTGTCTGCCTCACGCTGTTTTCCTCACACTGTCTGCCTCACACTGTCTGCCTTACACTGTTTTCCTCACACTATCTGCCTCACAATGTCTGCCTCACACTATCTGCCTCACACTGTCTGCCTCACACTGTCTGCTCCACACTGTCTGCCTCACACGATCTTCCTCACGCTATCTGCCTCACGCTGTCTACCTCACACTGTCTGCCTCACACTGTCTGCCTCACACTGTCTCCCTCACACTGTCTGCCTCACACTGTCTGCCTCACCCGATCTGCCTCACGCTATCTGCCTCACGCTGTCTACCTCACACTGTCTGCCTCACACTGTCTGCCTCACACTGTCTGCCTCACACTGTCTCCCTCACACTGTCTGCCTCACACTATCTGCCTCACACTATCTGCCTCACACTGTCTTCCTCACACTGTCTGCATCACACTGTCTGCCTCACACTATCTGTCTCACACTGTCTCCCTCACACTGTCTGCCTCACACTATCTGCCTCACACTGTCTTCCTCACACTGTCTGCCTCATGCTGTCTTCCTCACGCTGTCTGCCTCACGCTGTCTGCCTCACATTATCTGCCTTATGCTGTTTTCCTCACACTGTCTGCCTCACAATGTCTGCCTCACACTGTCTGCCTAACACTATCTGCCTCACGCTGTCTTCCTCACACTGTCTGCCTCACACTGTCTGCCTCACACTATCTTCCTCACACTGTCTTCCTCACGCTGTTTTCCTCACACTGTCTGTCTCACACTGTCTGCCTCACGCTGTTTTCCTCACACTATCTGCCTCACACTATCTGCCTCACACTATCTGCCTCACACTGTCTGCCTCACGCTGTTTACCTCACACTGTCTGCCTCACACTGTCTGCCTTACACTGTTTTCCTCACACTCTCTGCCTCACAATGTCTGCCTCATACTATCTGCCTCACACTGTCTGCCTCACACTGTCTACTTCACTCTGTCTGCCCCACACGATCTGCCTCACGCTATCTGCCTCACGCTGTCTACCTCACATTGTCTGCCTCACACTGTCTGCCTCACACTGTCTGCCTCACACTGTCTGCCTCACACTGTCTGCCTCACCCAATCTGCCTCACGCTATCTGCCTCACGCTGTCTATCTCACACTGTCTGCCTCACACTGTCTGCCTCACACTGTCTGCCTCACACTGTCTCCCTCACACTGTCTGCCACACACTATCTGCCTCACACTGTCTGCCTCACAATGTCTGCCTCACACTGTCTGCATCACACTGTCTGCCTCACACTATCTGCCTCACACTCTGCCTCACACTGTCTGCCTCACGCTGTCTGCCTCACACTGTCTGCCTCATGCTGTCTCCCTCACATTGTCTGCCTCACACTGTCTGCCTCACACTGTCTGCCTCACACTGTCTGCCTCACACTGTCTGCCTCACGCTGTTATCCTCACACTATCTGCCTCACACTGTCTGCCTCACACTCTCTTCCTCACACTGTCTGCCTCACACTGTCTTCCTCACACTATCTGCCTCACACTGTCTGCCTCACACTGTCTCCCTCACATTGTCTGCCTCACACTGTCTGCCTCACACTGTCTGCCTCACACTGTCTGCCTCACAATATCTTCCTCACACTGTCTTCCTCACACTGTCTGCCTCACACTGTCTGCCTCACACTGTCTGCCTCACTCTGTCTGCATCACACTGTCTGCCTCACATTGTCTGCCTCACACTGTCTACCTCACACTGTCTGCCTCACTCTGTCTGCATCACACTGTCTCCCCACACTGTCTCTCTCACACTGTCTGCCTCACACTGTCTGCCTCACTCTGTCTGCATCACACTGTCTGCCTCACAGTGTCTCCCTCACACTGTCTGCATCACACTGTCTGTCTCACACTGTCTGTCTCACACTGTCTGCCTCACTCTGTCTGCATCACACTGTCTGCCTCACACTGTCTGTCTCACACTGTTTGCATCACACTGTCTGCCTCACACTGTCTGTCTCACACTGTCTGCATCACACTGTCTGCCTCACACTGTCTGTCTCACACTGTCTGCATCACACTGTCTGTCTCACACTGTCTGCCTCACTCTGTCTGCATCACACTGTCTGCCTCACACTGTCTGTCTCACACTGTTGTCATCATCAGTTCCTCTTCAACTTGGTATGACAGGTTAAATTATTTGAGAATATAATTCCTCAGTATCTCAAGCCATAATTATAACTGGTAGTAAAATATTCCTGTGAACATTAACCCAAAAATATCCAGCAAAACATTTAAGATATCAGCAATTTATCAATGAGAAGAGTACATGTATATTAGACAAACATGTTGCATATCATTTTCACCTCCAGACATTTCTGTAAAAGGTCAGGAGGTTATTGATGGCTATGGTGCTTAAATTCTGATAACAAAAATTGTTAATTTTTCAAAAATGTTACCACAGGAATCAAATAATGAAACATTATTAACATCCTTATCCATCAATGTGATGCAAACATAGCAATACTGCAGTTCCATGCAGTGGAGAAAGAGACCAGGGGCTGGTTATTTCAGAAGTTACCAGGTAGAACAATCAACATTCACAAGCAAGTTGAGTGTTCTGGTCAAATAGTTGTTCACTGCTCATCTAACACTAGAACCACAACTAAGTAAGTACATTATTCTCTTGTTTGTTTGTCTCGGAATTGTTTTTAGTGTGTTACATCAGTTCTAAGTACATTATTCTCTTGTTTGTTTGTCTCGGAATTGTTTTTAGTGTGTTACATCAGTTCTAAGTACATTATTCTCTTGTTTGTTTGTCTCGGAATTGTTTTTAGTGTGTTACATCAGTTCTAAGCATGTCAGTAATATCTGATTAGGTTAAATGATGGCTAAATGTACAGCCCAAACAGAGACATCCGGTGCCCCTCCCTAACACATCTGATGTCCCTTCCTGAGACCTGATGCCCCTCCCTAACACATCTGATGTCCCTTCCTGAGACCTGATGCCCCTCCCTAACACATCTGATGTCCCTCCCTGAGACCTGATGCCCCTCCCTAACACATCTGATGTCCCTCCCTGAGACCTGATGCCCCTCCCTAACACAATTGATGCCCCTTCCTGAGACCTGATGTCCATTCCTGAGACCTGATGTACCTCCCTAACACATCTGATGTCCCTTCCTGAGACCTGATGCCCCTCCCTAACACATCTGATGTTCCTTCCTGAGACCTGATGCCCCTCCCTAACACATCAGTGATGAGAGATGTGTTGATGCATGATGTCCCTCCCTGAGACCTCTGATGTACCTCCCTGAGACCTCTGATGCCCCTCCCTGAGACCTCTGATGTCCCTCCCTGAGACCTCTGATGTCCCTCCCTGAGACCTCTGATGTCCCTCCCTGAGACCTCTGATGTCCCTCCCTAACACATCTGATGTCCCTCCATGAGACCTCTGATGTCCCTCCCCGAGACCTCTGATGTCCCTCCCTGAGACCTCTGATGTCCCTCCCTGAGACCTCTGATGTCCCTCCCTGAGACCTCTGATGTCCCTCCCTCCCTGAGACCTCTGATGTACCTCCTCCCTGAGACCTCTGATGTCCCTCCCTCCCTGAGACCTCTAATGTCCCTCCCTCCCTGAGACCTCTGATGTCCCTCCCTTAGATCTCTGATGTCCCTCCCTGAGACCTCTGATGTCCCTCCCTGAGACCTCTGATGTCCCTCCCTGAGACCTCTGATGTCCCTGCCTGAGACCTCTGATGTCCCTCCCTCCCTGAGACCTCTGATGTCCCTCCCTGAGACCTCTGATGTCCCTCCCTTAGATCTCTGATGTCCCTCCCTGATACCTCTGATGTCCCTCCCTGAGACCTGATGTCCCTCCATGAGACCTCTGATGTCCCTCCCTTAGATCTCTGATGTCCCTCCCTGAGACCTCTGATGTCCCTCCCTGAGACCTGATGTCCCTCCATGAGACCTCTGATGTCCCTCCCTGAGACCTGATGTCCCTTCCTGAGACCTGATGTCCCTCCCTGAGACCTCTGATGTCTATCCCTGAGACCTCTGATGCGCCCCTCCCAGTGATGAGAGATGTGTTGATGCATGAATTCAAACGTACAACCAGCTGTGATGAGAGATGTGTTGATGCATGTATTCAAACGTACAACCAGCTGTGATGAGAGATGTGTTGATGCATGCATTCAAACGTACAACCAGCTGTGATGAGAGATGTGTTGATGCATTATTTAACATGTACAACCAGCAGTGGTGAGAGGTGTGTTGATACATTCAAGTTGTCTGCATTGACTGATTCATGATTCAACAAAGCAATAAAATAAAGTCAACAGAAATTAAGGCAGAAGCAACAGTTGCAAACAGTGAAAGAAAAACTGAGCATTACCAGAACTGTCATCCCCTGAAAGCAACAGTGGCTACATAATTAACATATCAAGAAGGAAACAGCTGTCTATATATCACACATGTTAGTCTGTATACTGGTAGAATCTGCACAACTCAAGTAAATAATCTCTGTTATAAATATAAATCTGTCTCAATGTAAAATAGAAATCTTCTAAGACATTATCTACCTATCTGACAGTAGAAGACATTATCTACCTATCTCACAGCAAAATACATTATCTACCTATCTCACAGCAGAATACATTATCTACCTATCTCACAGCAGAATACATTATCTACCTATCTCACAGCAGAATACATTATCTACCTATCTCACAGCAGAATACAGTATCTACCTATCTGACAGCAGAATACATTATCTACCTATCTCACAGCACAATACATTATCTACCTATCTCACAGCAGAATACATTATCTACCTATCTGACAGCAGAATACATTATCTACCAATCTCACAGCACACTACATTATCTACCTATCTCACAGCACAATACATTATCTACCTATCTCACAGCAGAATACATTATCTACCTATCTCACAGCACAATACATTATCTACCTATCTCACAGCAGAATACATTATCTACCTATCTGACAGCAGAATACATTATCTACCTATCTCACAGCACAATACATTATCTACCTATCTCACAGCACAATACATTATCTACCTATCTCACAGCAGAATACATTATCTACCTATCTCACAGCAGAATACATTATCTACCTATCTCACAGCACAATACATTATCTACCTATCTCAGAGCACACTACATTATCTACCTAACTCACAGCAGAAGACATTATCTACCTATCTGACCGTAGAATACATTATCTACCTATCTGACAGTAGAATACATTATCTACCTATCTCACAGTAGAAGACATTATATACCTATCTGACAGTAGAATACATTATCTACCTATCTCACAGCAGAATACATTATCTACCTATCTCACAGCAGAATACATTATCTACCTATCTCACAGCAGAATACATTATCTACCTATCTCACAGCAGAATACATTATCTACCTATCTCACAGCACACTACATTATCTACCTATCTCACAGTAGAATACATTATCTACATATCTCACAGCACAATACATTATCTACCTATCTGACAGTAGAATACATTATCTACATATCTCACAGTAGAAGACATTATCTACCTATCTGACAGTAGAATACATTATCTACCTATCTCACAGCACAATACATTATCTACCTATCTCACAGCAGAATACATTATCTACCTATCTCACAGCACAATACATTATCTACCTATCTGACAGTAGAATACATTATCTACATATCTCACAGTAGAAGACATTATCTAT
Organism: Archivesica marissinica; assembly: GCA_014843695.1. Taxonomy (NCBI): domain Eukaryota; kingdom Metazoa; phylum Mollusca; class Bivalvia; order Venerida; family Vesicomyidae; genus Archivesica; species Archivesica marissinica. The sequence goes on along the minus strand of CM026387.1, from coordinate 96,298,501 downwards.
TTATCTGACAGTAGAATACATTATCTACCTATCTCACAGCAAAATACATTATCTACCTATCTCACAGCACAATACATTATCTACCTATCTCACAGCAGAATACATTATCTACCTATCTCACAGCACAATACATTATCTACCTATCTGACAGTAGAATACATTATCTACCTATCTCACAGCACAATACATTATCTACCTATCTCACAGCAGAATACATTATCTACCTATCTGACAGTAGAATACATTATCTACCTATCTCACAGTAGAATACATTATCTACCTATCTGACAGTAGAATACATTATCTACCTATCTGACAGTAGAATACATTATCTACCTATCTCACAGTAGAATACATTATCTACCTATCTCACAGTAGAATACATTATCTACCTATCTGACAGCAGAACACATTATCTACCTATCTCACAGCACAATACATTATCTACCTATCTCACAACAGAATACATTATCTACCTATCTCACAGCACAATACATTATCTACCTATCTCACAGCACAATACATTATCTACCTATCTCACAGCACAATACATTATCTACCTATCTGACCGTAGAATACATTATCTACCTATCTGACAGTAGAATACATTATCTACCTATCTCACAGTAGAATACATTATCTACCTATCTCACAGCAGAATACATTATCTACCTATCTGACAGTAGAATACATTATCTACCTATCTCACAGCAGAATACATTATCTACCTATCTCACAGCAGAATACATTATCTACCTATCTCACAGCACAATACATTATCTACCTATCTCACAGCATAATACATTATCTACCTATCTCACAGCACAATACATTATCTACCTATCTGACAGTAGAATACATTATCTACCTATCTGACAGTAGAATACATTATCTACCTATCTGACAGCAGAAGACATTATCTACCTATCTGACAGTAGAATACATTATCTACCTATCTGACAGTAGAAGACATTATCTACCCATCTGACAGTAGAATACATTATCTACCTATCTCACAGCAGAATACATTATCTACCTATCTCACAGCAGAATACATTATCTACCTATCTCACAGCAGAATACATTATCTACCTATCTCACAGCAGAATACATTATCTACCTATCTGACAGCAGAAGACATTATCTACCTATCTGATAGCAGAAGACATTATCTACCTATCTGACAGCAGAAAACATTATCTACCTATATGACAGCAGATATAAAATTCACAGAAACACATTGTCTGCGAACATCGTTCAACAATAGTTTCTAGGCTTACAGTAGTTAAAATAATTGTAGCAGACGACAATTCATTAATGAGTTTTCCTTATTTGTAGCTGAAAAGTCACAGCTACGACACAATTCAAATGAAATTACACGACATATTTGACAGTTAACCCTTTCAACACTGCAGACCTCTAAATAGGCTTACAAAAAGTGTAGATCCAGTTGAGCCGGCTCGTGATGAGCCGTCTCATCAGGATCTGCACTTTTTACCAGTAATATTGCTATTTTTAGACAAAATTACCCATTTTGATAAATGAACTGGTCCAAATGTAATGTTCTTATTAATTTATTGGTCTAAAAATATCATGAACCAGTCCATGTCAGTTACTTAGGGTTGAATGGGTTATGTTCACCACTAGCATGCAGAGTTAACATACATATGATAGAGGCTTCCTCAATATACTCCCATATCTGAACATACATATGATAGAGGCTTCCTCAATATACTCCGGAGTTAACATACATATGATACTTGATAGAGGCTTCCTCAATATACTCCGGAGTTAACATACATATGATAGAGGCTTCCTCAATATACTCCCATATCTGAACACACTCTAGCATGCAGAGTTAACATACATATGATAGAGGCTTCCTCAATATACTCCCATATCTGAACACACTCTAGCATGCAGAGTTAACATACATATGATAGAGGCTTCCTCAATATACTCCCATATCTGAACACACTCTAGCATGCAGAGTTAACATACATATGATAGAGGCTTCCTCAATATACTCCCATATCTGAACACACTCTAGCATGCAGAGTTAACATACATATGATAGAGGCTTCCTCAATATACTCTGATATCTGAACACACTCTATTAACCCATTTCATTCTGGATACCGTTCAAACAGTATTTGCAAAGAACATAGAGCCAGATCAGCCGCCATGGAACGTTCAGTCTGATCAGGCCCTATGCTGTTTGCTATTCAGATGATCTTGCTAAGACACTTGGCTATGTAGCAAACAACATAGATCCTGATCAGCACGCAGCGTCACACTGAGGCTGATCTGGATCTATGTTGTTTGCAAAAGCCTTTAAATGTATCCTGCTATATTCTCATTTTGTTATTTATTATCGCTGTCTGGTCCTTTCTTACCTGCTATTGTCCCTTCCTGTGGAGGTTTACTTCTGGCCTGTACACTGACCCCTAGTCGACCGAGGAAGTCCTTGTAGTTGACCATGCCGGTATGATGGAAGTCGTATCTCTGCCACAACCTATACACAATCAATACTCAAACATTACTCTGTGTTTCTACATATGCTGTTCGAGCAGTATTCCAGTCATGGTTGGGCACGCTGGTAGAACAACAAACCTTCCACAAGTGAGCTGGACAGCCTCCTTACATGAAAACCCCAGTGGCAATCATACCAGCAGTGGTGATGCTGAAGTCATTTGGATTCCGACCTGCATCAGTGACGGTGAAGTGCTTTGTCAATGGCCTTAACCACCCAGCCACAACAAGATGTATGTTTGGCCACGGCAGGATGTTTGGCCATAGCAGGATGTTTGGCCATGGCAGGATGCTTGGCCATGGCAAGATGTTTAGCCATGGCAGGATGTTTAGCCATGGCAGGATGCTTAGCCATGGCAGGATGTTTAGCCACGGCAGGATGTTTGGCCATGGCAAGATGTTTTGCATGGCAAGATGTTTTGCATGGCAGGATGTTTGGCATGGCAGGATGTTTGCCACGGCAGGATGTTTGGCATGGCAGGATGTTTGGCCATGGCAGGATGTTTGGCATGGCAGGATGTTTGGCATGGCAGGATGTTTAGCCATGGCAGGATGTTTAGCCATGGCAGGATGTTTGGCCATGGCAGGATGTTTAGCCATGGCAGGATGTTTGGCCATGGCAAGATGTTTGGCATGACAGGATGTTTAGCCATGGCAGGATGTTTGGCCATGGCAGGATGTTTAGCCATGGCAGGATGTTTGGCCATGGCAAGATGTTTGGCCATGGCAGGATGTTTGGCATGGCAGGATGCTTGGCATGGCAGGATGTTTGGCGACGGCAGGATGTTTGGCCATGGCAAGATGTTTTGCAACTGCAGGATGTTTGGCCACGGCAGGATGTTTGGCCATGGCAAGATGTTTTGCAACGGCAGGATGTTTGGCCATGGCAGAATGTTTGGCCATGGCAGGATGTTTGGCCACAGCAGGATGTTTAGCCATGGCAGCATGTTTGGCCATGGCAAGATGTTTTGCAACGGCAGGATGTTTGGCCACGGCAGGATGTTTGGCCATGGCAGGATGTTTGGCCATGGCAAGATGTTTTGCAATGGCAGGATGTTTGGCCACGGCAGGATGTTTGGCCATGGCAAGATGTTTTGCAACGGCAGGATGTTTGGCTGTGTATCTCTGCTAGTGAGGTACTATACATGTGACAACTGTCAGGTTAGTATACTGAAGACGTATCACACAAGTAGCTGTCCACGTTACACAGTCTACCATGGTAGAAGAGATACTCACTTATCATACTGCTGGTCGGACAGTCGGAAACAGTAGTTCTCTATAACACGCCTCATCTCGTGTCTCTGTATACGCCCATCACGGTTATAGTCAAACAACTGTAGACCCTTCACTACCGACTTCAGGTTACCCTCAATCTACAATATATACAATAGTTTGAACTATGGAGGCCATTAAGCATGAACCCTCAATCTACAATATATACAACAGTATGAACTATGGAGGCCTGTAAGCATGAACCCTCAATCTACAATATATACAATAGTATGAACTATGAAGGCCTGTAAGCATGAACCCTCAATCTACAATATATACAATAGTTTGAACTATGGAGGCCTGTAAGCATGAACCCTGGTGGTGAGCATGCTCTCTTCTCACCAATGCAACCTGGGTTTGATCCTCGGACATGTAAGTATATGAGAAGGTGGTCGCAAGATCGGGCAGGAATTACCACATGTAAATACGCTTTCATCCACGCCAAAAAGAGTGATTAATATAAGTTATTAAGCTTGTTTCACAATCGTAAAATAAATAAAGTTTAGACTGATTTTTTAACAATAGTGCATCAACCATAAATACTGCTATGTTTTGTGTTGTATATCTGCACAATCATCAAGTGATTACCTTTTCCTTCAACAGTTTCTCTATCATGTCAACGTTGATTTCCTTTGGAGTTGGTGGACAAGAAAATCTAAATGGACAAATGTGCATGTTATAAGTAGAACTCAATAGCAGTGTCAGGTATGTATGTCAAGCAGGTCTGTATGTCAAGCAGGTATGTATGTCAAGTCTGTATGTCAAGCAGGTATGTATGTCAAGCAGGTATGTATGTCAAGCAGGTCTGTATGTCAAGCAGGTATGTATGTCAAGCAGGTATGTATGTCAAGCAGGTCTGTATGTCAAGTCTGTATGTCAAGCAGGTCTGTATGTCAAGCAGGTCTGTATGTCAAGCAGGTATGTATGTCAAGCAGGTCTGTATGTCAAGCAGGTCTGTATGTCAAGCAGGTCTGTATGTCAAGCAGGTCTGTATGTCAAGCAGGTATGTATGTCAAGCAGGTCTGTATGTCAGGTCTGTATGTCAAGCAGGTCTGTATGTCAAGCAGGTATGTATGTCAAGCAGGTATGTATGTCAAGCAGGTATGTATGTCAAGCAGGTCTGTATGTCAAGTCTGTATGTCAAGTATGTATGTCAAGCAGGTATGTATGTCAAGCAGGTCTGTATGTCAAGTCTGTATGTCAAGCAGGTATGTATGTCAAGCAGGTCTGTATGTCAAGCAGGTATGTATGTCAAGCAGGTATGTTGTCAAGTCTGTATGTCAAGCAGGTATGTATGTCAAGCAGGTATGTATGTCAAGCAGGTCTGTATGTCAAGCAGGTATGTATGTCAAGCAGGTATGTATGTCAAGCAGGTCTGTATGTCAAGTCTGTATGTCAAGCAGGTCTGTATGTCAAGCAGGTATGTATGTCAAGTCTGTATGTCAAGCAGGTCTGTATGTCAAGCAGGTCTGTATGTCAAGTCTGTATGTCAAGCAGGTCTGTATGTCAAGCAGGTATGTATGTCAAGCAGGTCTGTATGTCAAGCAGGTATGTATGTCAAGTCTGTATGTATGTCAAGCAGGTATGTATGTCAAGCAGGTATGTATGTCAAGCAGGTCTGTATGTCAAGCAGGTATGTATGTCAAGTAGGTATGTATGTCAAGCAGGTATGTATGTCAAGCAGGTATGTATGTCAAGCAGGTATGTATGTCAAGCAGGTATGTATGTCAAGCAGGTATGTATGTCAAGCAGGTATGTATGTCAAGCAGGTATGTATGTCAAGTCTGTATGTAAAGCAGGTCTGTATGTCAAGCAGGTCTGTATGTCAAGCAGGTCTGTATGTCAAGCAGGTCTGTATGTCAAGCAGGTATGTATGTCAAGCAGGTATGTATGTCAAGTCTGTATGTCAGGCAGGTCTCTGTATGTCAAGCAGGTCTGTATGTCAAGCAGGTATGTATGTCAAGCAGGTATGTATGTCAAGCAGGTCTGTATGTCAAGCAGGTATGTATGTCAAGCAGGTCTGTATGTCAAGCAGGTATGTATGTCAAGCAGGTCTGTATGTCACATGCAGGTCTGTATGTCAAGCAGGTATGTATGTCAAGCAGGTCTGTATGTCAAGTCTGTATGTCAAGCAGGTCTGTATGTCAAGCAGGTCTGTATGTCAAGCAGGTATGTATGTCAAGCAGGTCTGTATGTCAAGTCTGTATGTCAAGCAGGTCTGTATGTCAAGCAGGTCTGTATGTCAAGCAGGTCTGTATGTCAAGCAGGTATGTATGTCAAGCAGGTCTGTATGTCAAGTCTGTATGTCAGGTCCGTATGTCAAGCAGGTATGTATGTCAGGTCTGTATGTCAGGTCTGTATGTCAAGCAGGTATGTATGTCAAGCAGGTATGTATGTCAAGTCTGTATGTCAAGCAGGTATGTATGTCAAGCAGGTATGTATGTCAAGTCTGTATGTCAAGCAGGTATGTATGTCAAGCAGGTATGTATGTCAAGCAGGTCTGTATGTCAAGCAGGTATGTATGTCAAGCAGGTATGTATGTCAAGTATGTATGTCAAGCAGGTATGTATGTCAAGCAGGTCTGTATGTCAAGCAGGTCTGTATGTCAAGCAGGTATGTATGTCAAGCAGGTCTGTATGTCAAGCAGGTATGTATGTCAAGCAGGTATGTATGTCAAGCAGGTATGTATGTAAAGCAGGTCTGTATGTCAAGCAGGTATGTATGTCAAGCAGGTATGTATGTCAAGCAGGTATGTATGTCAAGCAGGTATGTATGTCAAGCAGGTATGTATGTCAAGCAGGTATGTATGTCAAGCAGGTATGTATGTCAAGCACATATGTATGTCAAGCAGGTATGTATGTCAAGTCTGTATGTCAAGCAGGTCTGTATGTCAAGCAGGTCTGTATGTCAAGCAGGTATGTATGTCAAGCAGGTTTGTATGTCAAGCAGGTATGTATGTCAAGCAGGTCTGTATGTCAAGCAGGTCTGTATGTCAAGCAGGTATGTATGTCAAGCAGGTATGTATGTCAAATCTGTATGTCAAGCAGGTATGTATGTCAAGCAGGTCTGTATGTCAAGCAGGTATGTATGTCAAGCAGGTCTGTATGTCAAGCAGGTCTGTATGTCAAGCAGGTCTGTATGTCAAGCAGGTCTGTATGTCAAGCAGGTCTGTATGTCAAGCAGGTCTGTATGTCAAGCAGGTCTGTATGTCAAGCAGGTCTGTATGTCAAGCAGGTCTGTATGTCAAGCAGGTATGTATGTCAAGCAGGTCTGTATGTCAAGCAGGTATGTATGTCAAGCAGGTATGTATGTCAGGTCTGTATGTCAAGCAGGTCTGTATGTCAGGTCTGTATGTCAAGCAGGTATGTATGTCAAGCAGGTCTGTATGTCAAGCAGGTCTGTATGTCAAGCAGGTATGTATGTCAAGCAGGTCTGTATGTCAAGTCTGTATGTCACGCAGGTCTGTATGTCAAGCAGGTCTGTATGTCAAGTCTGTATGTCAAGCAGGTCTGTATGTCAAGCAGGTCTGTATGTCAAGCAGGTCTGTATGTCAAGCAGGTCTGTACGTCAAGCAGGTATGTATGTCAAGCAGGTATGTATGTCAAGCAGGTCTGTATGTCAAGCAGGTATGTATGTCAAGTCTGTATGTCAAGCAGGTCTGTATGTCAAGCAGGTATGTATGTCAAGCAGGTCTGTGTATCAGGTATATGTGCCAGGTCTGTGTGTCAGGTTTGAGTGCCAGGGCTGTATGTCATGTCTGTGTGTCAGGTTTGTGTATCACTATCAGGTATGTATGTCAGGTTTGAGTGCCAGGACTGTGTGTCAGGTTTGTGTGTCAGGTCTGTATGCCATGTCTGTGTGTCAGGTATTTGTATTGATTTTGCATCAGGTCCAGTACTTTCACCCTGTTGTGGAGACTCAAACAGAACATAGATTACAATACTCTACATCACCTCTCTGTCACACAAAGACAATACTCTACATCACCTCTCTGTCACACAAATACAATATACTAATTAATGGCAGTCTGTGTCATACAATCTGTATCATACAATCTGCATCATCATACAATCTGCACCATCATACAATCTGCACCATCATACAATCTGCATCAATCTGCATCATCATGCAATCTGCATCATACAATCTGCATCAATCTGCACCATCATACAATCTGCATCAATCTGCATAATCATACAATCTGCACCATCATACAATCTGCACCATTATACAATCTGCATCAATCTGCATCATCATACAATCTGCATCAATCTGCACCATCATACAATCTGCATCATCATACAATCTGCACCATCAAACAATCTGCACCATCATACAATCTGCACCATCAAACAATCTGCACCATCATACAATCTGCACCATCAAACAATCTGCACCATCATACAATCTGCACCATCATACAATCTGCATCATCATACAATCTGCACCATCATACAATCTGCACCATCAAACAATCTGCACCATCATACAATCTGCATCATACAATCTGCACCATCATACAATCTGCATCAATATGCATCATCAAACAATCTGCACCATCATACAATCTGCACCATCATACAATCTGCACCATCATACAATCTGCACCATCATACAATCTGCATCATCATACAATCTGCACCATCATACAATCTGCACCATCATACAATCTGCACCATCATACAATCTGCATCAATCTGCACCATCATACAATCTGCACCATCATACAATCTGCACCATCATACAATCTGCACCATCATACAATCTGCATCAATATGCACCATCATACAATCTGCACCATCATACAATCTGCACCATCATACAATCTGCATCAATCTACACCATCATACAATCTGCACATCATACAATCTGCACCATCATACAATCTGCACCATCATACAATCTGCACCATCATACAATCTGCACCATCATACAATCTGCACCATCATACAATCTGCATCATCATACAATCTGCACCATCATACAATCTGCACAATCATACAATCTGCACCATCATACAATCTGCATCAATCTGCACCATCATACAATCTGCACCATCATACAATCTGCACCATCATACAATCTGCACCATCATACAATCTGCATCAATATGCACCATCATACAATCTGCACCATCATACAATCTGCACCATCATACAATCTGCATCAATCTACACCATCATACAATCTGCACATCATACAATCTGCACCATCATACAATCTGAATCAATCTGCACCATCATACAAGCTGCACCATCATACAATCTGCACATCATACAATCTGCACCATCATACAATCTGCACATCATACAATCTGCACATCATACAATCTGCACCATCATACAATCTGAATCAATCTGCACCATCATACAAGCTGCACCATCATACAATCTGCACCATCATACAATCTGCACCATCATACAATCTGCATCATCATACAATCTGCACCAATCTGCATCATCTGTACATCCTACCGACATTTATACACAACTCCTGGTACAGTCTTGCAGTAGTTTCAATAAAGGTTTATGCTACGTGGTATTAAACTTTCAGAGTACAGACAGTTGTTTACATATAAATGAAACTTCTTACTTGGGTACACCATTTGTAATTGTGTGTGTTGATCGGAAGCCTGCTGGAGAATGTGTTCCTGCCCGGGAGTGGAACTTGTCCAGAAAGTCTGTGTATCGAACTGTCCCATTAGGATTCTTGGTCACCTAAAATAATGACGAGAAACAATGCAGAAACACACAGATAATAATGTATAACGTACCAGGATAATAATGTATAACGTACCTGATAACAAAACGCATGTAAAGAGATTTGGGTGAACAAAATTTGTAATAAATGCAAACAAAACAAGGCTGTGCTAACGAGTTCTATTTAAAGACAAGAAAATTAATCACTCAATTTAAACTAAAATATTAATGCAACAGCATTTCAATTAAGTTTGATTACATATTGCATACAACTCTACTAAGTCTACAGCCACACAAAATACAAACAAACGTTACAATCCAACTGCATTAACCTGTCACCTGCCAATCATGACTAAAGTCACTTTTGCAAACAGCATAGAGCCATATCAGACGGCACATAACATGCAGTCTGATCAGGCTCTATGCTGTTTGCTATTCGGATAGTGGAGCTATAACACTTGTCTGAATAGCAAACAACATAGATCCTGATCAGAAGTGGTGCTTCACTGATCTGGATCTATGTTGTTTGCTCATTCCGTCCAATTTATTGGGCAGGTTATGGGTTAAACAGATAAATTTGTTGTTGTAAATGTCACTGTCTTCACTACTATTATAATCAATACATCTCAACAGTCAAGTAAAACCTGCTGTAACAAATAACACAACTGTACATCAATCAATCAATCAATCAATCAATCAATCAATCAATCAATCAATCAATCAATCAATCAATCAATCAATCAATCAATCAATCAATCAATCAATCAATCAATCAATCAATCAATCAATCAATCAATCATCAATCAATCAATCAATCAATCAATCATCAATCAATCAATCATACAGTGTGTTTCACCCCATGCAACTCTATACAGGACACGACTGATACAATGGAACACAGAATATCAATTGAAATTGCTGGCGGAAATGTGCAGGTATTTTAATGGATATGTGGTGCACTTCATGCATGTTCTCGGCACAGTAAGGACACTGCATTATATCAAGTTGCATAGGGTATCCACGTCCCTCTGCATTCTATCAAGTTGCATAGGGTATCCACTTCCCTCTCAGCAATCAAGTTGCATAGGGTATCCACTTCCCTCTCAGCAATCAAGTTGCATAGGGTATCCACTTCCCTCTCAGCAATCAAGTTGCATAGGGTATCCACTTCCCTCTCAGCAATCAAGTTGCATAGGGTATCCACTTCCCTCTCAGCAATCAAGTTGCATAGGGTATCCACTTCCCTCTCAGCAATCAAGTTGCATAGGGTATCCACTTCCCTCTCAGCAATCAAGTTGCATAGGGTATCCACTTCCCTCTCAGCAATCAAGTTGCATAGGGTATCCACTTCCCTCTCAGCAATCAAGTTGCATAGGGTATCCACTTCCCTCTCAGCAATCAAGTTGCATAGGGTATCCACTTCCCTCTCAGCAATCAAGTTGCATAGGGTATCCACTTCCCTCTCAGCAATCAAGTTGCATAGGGTATCCACTTCCCTCTCAGCAATCAAGTTGCATAGGGTATCCACTTCCCTCTCAGCAGGGGAAGTTAAGTGATGGTACATAAAGACAATAAGTAATTCCAAGCAGACCAATTTGAAGCATTGTGGGTAGGGTAATCATATTGTGGGTAGGGTAATCATATTGTGGGTAGGGTAATCATATTGTGGGTAGGGTAATCATATTGTGGGTAGGGTAATCATATTGTGGGTAGGGTAATCATATTGTGGGTAGGGTAATCATAATGTGGGTAGATTTGGTAGGGGTTTATACATCATACAATAAGGTCAATGTAAACTCCTCTCATCTCTAGAGCTTTTGGTCGTTTTCAATGAACTTTTATCACCAAATAATAACTAGAAATTGTTTTTGAAAGGAAAGTATGTCCCCCCAGCAATGTTGCATGTGAGTGAAGGGTCAGATGTGAGTGAAGGGTCAGATGTGAGTGAAGGGTCAGATGTGAGTGAAGGGTCAGAAGAGTATTATTGAAATCTAGCTGTAACAGAAGTAGTCCGGACAAATTGTATTCATCACAAATCTTGAAAGGGTCACAACTGTGCAAAACATTAACCGAATGGAACCCAAAGATGATAATATTATGCACAACTAGGCTTGGTACTAATCATTCCTGTGAAGTTTTAGGAAAATCCGGACAGGAGATTTGTGAGGACAAAGTGCGTTATTTAAAAATCTTTAAAGGGCCATAATCTTGTGAAAAATGAACCAAGTGGAACACGAAGATGATTTCAACAGCTACTTGTTGGTAGGTGATCATTCACGTGATGTTTCGTGACAATCACACCATAGGTTTGACGATCTTGTGCGGACGAACTTTGTGACAGACAGATAGAAAGTACAAAATAAATATGTCTTCCCCCTCTCTGGCTCCCCACTCTCTGACCCTCGCTGGTCCCCCACTCACTGGCCGCCCTCTCTGGCCCCCTCGCTGGTCCCCCACTCACTGGCCGCCCTCTCTGGCCCCCTCGCTGGGAGACATAATTCAGCTCAAAATAGCTTAATAAAGAGAGAATAGTGTTCTAGTACTAAAGTTACCCAGTTAAAGTCATGTAGAACTAAACATAGAACTATCTACAGTACTATCTACAGTATGTCTAGTGAATCCCGGGATCCCTGTCTAGTGAATCCGGGGATCCCTGTCTAGTGAATCCCGTGATCCCTGTCTAGTGAATCCTGGGATCCCTGTCTAGTGAATCCCGTGATCCCTGTCTAGTGAATCCTGTGATCCCTGTCTAGTGAATCCTGGGATCCCTGTCTAGTGAATCCCGGGATCCCTGTCTAGTGAATCCGGGGATCCCTGTCTAGTGAATCCCGGGATCCCTGTCTAGTGAATCCGGGGATCCCTGTCTAGTGAATCCCGTGATCCCTGTCTAGTGAATCCTGGGATACCTGTCTAGTGAATCCTGGGATCCCTGTCTAGTGAATCCTGGGATACCTGTCTAGTGAATCCCGGGATCCCTGTCTAGTGAATCCCGGGATCCCTGTCTAGTGAATCCGGGGATCCCTGTCTAGTGAATCCCGGGATCCCTGTCTAGTGAATCCCGGGATCCCTGTCTAGTGAATCCGGGGATCCCTGTCTAGTGAATCCCGTGATCCCTGTCGAGTGAATCCCGTGATCCCTGTCTAGTGAATCCTGGGATCCCTGTCTAGTGAATCCCGTGATCCCTGTCTAGTGAATCCTGGGATCCCTGTCTAGTGAATCCTGGGATCCCTGTCTAGTGAATCCTGGGATACCTGTCTAGTGAATCCTGGGATCCCTGTCTAGTGAATCCTGGGATACCTGTCTAGTGAATCCCGGGATTCATATCAACACATTGGGAAAAGTTATTGCCTAGAAATTACAGACTATATAATCTCAAAAGTAATACAGGCTGTTAATAGAAAAATATGTATAACTCTTTGCATGCTGGGTAAAATAAAGGCTATAAATAGTTCAATCAATTGTAGCAGCCGACAATTCAGTATTGTGTTTTTCTTATTTGAACCTGAAAACATTGGAAATACGTTGCGTAATTCCATTAGAATTGTTACTTTCACCAGTTAAACCCAATGACCCAGTGGCTGTACACCCTGCACTAACTGATAAGGAAATGGCATGCAAATAATTATACACAATCAATTCTCTACATAATTATCTAAAGTTTGCAATATATAGATTTTGCATGCAGCACAATATTGCTCTGGTATATAATGTACACAAATGCAGAGCTGATGTCATATACATTTATCCCAATAAAATGTTGGCCCAAATGCACAGCAGACGTCATATAAATTTATCCCAATAAAATGTTGGCCCAAATGCAGAGCAGACGTCATATACATTTATCCCAATAAAATGTTGGCCCAAATGCAGAGCAGACGTCATATACATTTATCCCAATAAAATGTTGGCCCAAATGCAGAGCAGACGTCATATACATTTATCCAAATAAAATGTTGGCCCAAATGCAGAGCAGACGTCATATACATTTATCCCAATAAAATGTTGGCCCAAATTCAGAGCTACATCATATACATTTATCCCAATAAAATGTTGGCCCAAATGCAGAGCAGACGTCATATACATTTATCCCAATAAAATGGCCCAAATGCAGAGCAGACGTCATATACATTTATCCAAATAAAATGTTGGCCAAAATGCAGAGCTGACGTCATATACATTTATCCAAATAAAATGTTGGCCAAAATGCAGAGCTGACGTCATACATTTATCCAAATAAAATGTTGGCCAAAATGCAGAGCTGACGTCATATACATTTATCCCAAACCATTTGGTGGGTGGGAGATAAATCTGTAAACAAGGGGACTACTTTATGCTAATTAGATATTACTAGCATCATTTGTTGCATGCATCTTCAGTCCTCTGGTGGGATTTCCTTATCTGCAATTCCTGGAGGTGTTAGATTCACTTTACTTTGGTTCTCAGGGATAAATATAAAACAGTAACTAAAATCTAAAGTGGTTATTATCCACATAGACAACTAAAGTTCAGTTTCTTGAGGCATTGAATATTTGCAAACTAATCTTGATAAAAAAAATTGACTTCAGTTTTGAATTTCAAATGCTGTATTTTCAAATGTTAAATAAATGTGGAGTAGCCTGAATATATATGTTCTGTTGCTATGCTACCAGGAGGTCAAGGGATTAGTCTGCATGGGATCAGAAGGACAGAGGATCAGTCTGCATGGGATCAGGAGGTCAGGGGATCAGTCTGCATGGGATCAGGAGGTCAGGGGATCAGTCTGCATGGGATCAGGAGGTCAGAGGATCAGTCTGCATGGGATCAGGAGGTCAGGGGATCAGTCTGCATGGGATCAGGAGGTCAGAGGATCAGTCTGCATGGGATTAGGAGGTCAGGGGATCAGTCTGCATGGGATCAGGAGGTCAGGGGATCAGTCTGCATGGGATCAGGAGGTCAGGGGATCGGTCTGCATGGGATCAGGAGGTCAGGGAATCTGTCTGCATGGGATCAGGAGGTCAGGGGATCAGTCTGCATGGGATCAGGAGGTCAGGGAATCTGTCTGCATGGGATCAGGAGGTCAGGGGATCAGTCTGCATGGGATCAGGAGGTCAGGGGATCAGTCTGCATGGGATCAGGAGGTCAGGGGATCTGTCTGCATGGGATCAGGAGGTCAGAGGATCAGTCTGCATGGGATTAGGAGGTCAGGGGATCAGTCTGCATGGGATCAGGAGGTCAGGGGATCAGTCTGCATGGGATCAGGAGGTCAGGGGATCGGTCTGCATGGGATCAGGAGGTCAGGGAATCTGTCTGCATGGGATCAGGAGGTCAGGGGATCAGTCTGCATGGGATCAGGAGGTCAGGGAATCTGTCTGCATGGGATCAGGAGGTCAGGGGATCAGTCTGCATGGGATCAGGAGGTCAGGGGATCAGTCTGCATGGGATCAGGAGGTCAGGGGATCTGTCTGCATGGGATCAGGAGGTCAGAGGATCTGTCTGCATGGGATCAGGAGGTCAGAGGATCAGTCTGCATGTGGTCAGGGGATCAGTCTGCATTGGATCAGGAGGTCAGGGGATCAGTCTGCATGGGATCAGGAGGTCAGGGGATCAGTCTGCATGGGATCAGGAGGTCAAGGGATCAGTCTGCATGGGATCAGGAGGTCAGAGGATCAGTCTACATGTGATCAGGAGGTCAGGCGATCAGTCTGCATTGGATCAGGGGGTCATAGGATCAGTATGCATGGGGTGAGGAGGTCAGAAGATGAGGAGGTCAGGGGATGAGGAGGTCAGGGGATGAGGAGGTCAGGGGATGAGGAGGTCAGGGGATGAGGAGGTCAGGGGATCAGGTGGTCAGGGGATCAGGAGGTCAGGGAATCAGGAGGTCAGGGGATCAGTCTGCATTTGATCAGGAGGTCTGGCGATCAGGAGGTCTGGGGATCAGGAGGTCAGGGGATGAGGAGGTCAGGGGATCAGGAGGTCAGAAGATGAGAAGGTCAGGGGATCAGTAGGTCAGGGGATCAGGAGGTCAGGGGATCAGTAGGTCAGGTGATCAGGAGGTCAGGGGATCAGTCTGCAGTAAGGAAAGGATTAAACAACACATATTTAAAACTGTAAAAAGGTTTCTTTAAATGTTCAATGATTAAGACAGGAAATGTTAAAGTTTGTGGAATAGAAACAACAATGTGTATGACATTAGCTCTGTATTAATGCTTGAAATCCATATACTGTACTCAAGTATTTCTTACCTCTTTTAATACCTTGTTTGTATAGATATTAGTTATAATGTTAATTAGTAGGTATCTAATTATACACACATATCTGCTCAAGTGACCACCTGTATTCATTTCACGGATATTCGCACTCTATACCACACATATAATACACACCCTGTATCAAATATTCACACCCTGTATCATGCAATATAGACACACCCTGTATGAGATATTCACACCCTGTATCATACAAGATAGCCATACCCTGTATCAGTTATTCACACCCTGTATCAGATAGTCACACCCTGTATCAACTATTCACACCCTGTATCAGATATCCACAATCTGTATCAACTATTCACACCCTGTATCAGATATTCACACCCTATATCATGCAAGATAGTCACACCCTGTATCAGATATACAGCTATTCACACCCTGTATCAGATATTCACACCCTGTATCAGCTATTCACACCCTGTATCAGATATTCACATCCTGTATCAGCTATTCACACCCTGTATCAGCTATTCACACCCTGTATCAGCTATTCACACCCTGTATCAGCTATTCACACCCTGTATCAGATATTCACACCCTGTATCAGCTATTCACACCCTGTATCAGATATTCACATCCTGTATCAGCTATTCACACCCTGTATCAGCTATTCACACCCTGTATCAGCTATTCACACCCTGTATCAGCTATTCACACCCTGTATCAGCTATTCACACCCTGTATCAGATATTCACACCCTGTATCAGCTATTCACACCCTGTATCAGATATTCACATCCTGTATCAGCTATTCACACCCTGTATCAGCTATTCACACCCTGTATCAGCTATTCACACCCTGTATCAGCTATTCACACCCTGTATCAGCTATTCACACCCTGTATCAGATATTCACACCCTGTATCAGCTATTCACACCCTGTATCAGCTATTCACACCCTGTATCAGCTATTCACATCCTGTATCAGATATTCACACCCTGTATCAGCTATTCACACCCTGTATCAGCTATTTACACCCTGTATCAGATATTCACACCCTGTATCAGATATTCACACCCTGTATCAGATATTCACACCCTGTATCAGATATTCACACCCTGTATCAGCTATTCACACCCTGTATCAGATATTCACACCCTGTATCAGCTATTCACACCCTGTATCAGATATTCACACCCTGTATCAGCTATTCACACCCTGTATCAGCTATTCACACCCTGTATCAGATATTCACACCCTGTATCAGATATTCACACCCTGTATCAGCTATTCACACCCTGTATCAGATATTCACACCTGTATCAGATATTCACACCCTGTATCAGCTATTCACACCCTGTATCAGATATTCACACCCTGTATCAGATATTCACACCCTGTATCAGCTATTCACACCCTGTATCAGATATTCACACCCTGTATCAGATATTCACACCCTGTATCAGATATTCACACCCTGTATCATGCAAGATAGTCACACCCTGTATCAGATATACAGCTATTCACACCCTGTATCAGCTATTCACACCCTGTATCAGATATTATACTAGTTGCAATGGTGGTCATCTAGAACAGGTTGTACTGTAACATTAACATGTTTTAGTCAATGGTGGATACAAAAGTGAGGAGAAGAAGAGATTTCTGGAACTAATAATCCTTACTATAAACCGTGAGCTATCGTCCAACAATATATAGCCTAAAGCTACATTCTGTAAACCTAAACTTAAAATGAAATGACAAATTTTCAGACAGAAAATAAATTCTAGTGATATAAATATATACGGTATGTATATAAAGATAGGTGTACATGTTACATACATGGATATATATAAGATAGGTGTACATGTTACATACATGGATATATATAAGATAGGTGTACATGTTACATACATGGATATATATAAGATAGGTGTACATGTTACATACATGGATATATATAAGATAGGTGTACATGTTACATACATGGATATATAAGATAGGTGTACATGTTACATACATGGATAGGTGTAAATGTTATATACATGGATATATATAAGATAGGTGTACATGTTACATACATGGATAGGTGTAAATGTTATATACATGGATATATATAAGATAGGTGTACATGTGACATACATGGATATATATAAGATAGGTGTACATGTTACATACATGGATATATATAAGATAGGTGTACATGTTACATACATGGATATATATAAGATAGGTGTACATGTTACATACATGGATATATATAAGATAGGTGTACATGTTACATACATGGATATATAAGATAGGTGTACATGTTACATACATGGATAGGTGTAAATGTTATATACATGGATATATATAAGATAGGTGTACATGTTACATACATGGATATATATAAGATAGGTGTACATGTTACATACATGGATATATATAAGATAGGTGTACATGTTACATACATGGATATATATAAGATAGGTGTACATGTTACATACATGGATATATATAAGATAGGTGTACATGTTACATACATGGATATATATAAGATAGGTGTACATGTTACATACATGGATATATATAAGATAGGTGTACATGTTACATACATGGATATATATAAGATAGGTGTACATGTTACATACAGGGATATATATAAGATAGGTGTACATGTTACATACATGGATATATAAGATAGGTGTACATGTTACATACATGGATATATATAAGATAGGTGTACATGTTACATACATGGATATATATAAGATAGGTGTACATGTTACATACATGGATATATATAAAGATAGGTGTACATGTTACATACATGGATATATATAAGATAGGTGTACATATTACATACATGGATATATATAAGATAGGTGTACATGTTACATACATGGATATATATAAAGATAGGTGTACATGTTACATACATGGATATATATAATATAGGTGTACATGTTACATACATGGATATATAAGATAGGTGTACATGTTACATACATGGATATATATAAAGATAGGTGTACATGTTACATACATGGATATATATAAAGATAGGTGTACATGTTACATACAGGGAGATATATAAAGATAGGTGTACATGTGACATACATGGATATATATAATATAGGTGTACATGTTACATACATGTTATATACATGGATAGGTGTACATGTTATATACATGGATATATATAAGATAGGTGTACATGTTACATACATGGATATATATAAGATAGGTGTACATGTTATATACATGGATATATATAATATAGGTGTACATGTTACATACATGGATATATAAGATAGGTGTACATGTTACATACATGAATGTTTGCACTTCATCACTCTAGAGTTTTGTATAATTTGTGCTATAGCAATACTGTTGGTATGATCCAGGCAGCTATCACCACTAAGTGAAGTATTCACTAGAGTGTCAATGGATGTTGCAAGACTTTTGCAAACACGGCCATGTGTTTATTAATACCAGGCAGCAAATACTTTGGCAAAAACAATTCAACATGATGTTGAGAACAGGTAAGATACAACACAGTGCAAGGAGTGCTTGCTTACAGAAGCTAAAACAGTAAGAAATTGCTTAAAATAGGTGACCTTAAAACCCAGGTTTGTCAGTATATTTTCTTCTAGTCGCAGTAACGATACATTTGCTGTAGTCAAAATTGTAGTTTTACCGTATACCGGTACATCGTAGTAAACAATGTAAAATACATTCCAAAAGCGTATGCCCGACTGGTGAAAGACAAACACACAACGACAGGTAGCACTGTGATGATCAGGGTTGACGCGCAAGCTTTCTTAAATGTACCTTAAACAACAGGTAGGTAACACATGCTCTTGTAACTGGATTCAGACTGTTATAGGTACGTACAAAGGGAAACACATGCTCTTGTAACTGGATTCAAACTGTTAGAGGTACGCACAAAGGGAAACACATGCTCTTGTAACTGGATTCAGACTGTTACAGGTACGTACAAAGGGAAACACATGCTCTTGTAACTGGATTCAGACTGTTACAGGTACGTACAAAGGGAAACACATGCTCTTGTAACTGGATTCAAACTGTTACAGGTACGTACAAAGGGAAACACATGCTCTTGTAACTGGATTCAGACTGTTACAGGTACGTACAAAGGGAAACACATGCTCTTGTAACTGGATTCAGACTGTTACAGGTACGTACAAAGGGAAACACATGCTCTTGTAACTGGATTCAGACTGTTACAGGTACGTACAAAGGGAAACACATGCTCTTGTAACTGGATTCAGACTGTTACAGGTACGTACAAAGGCATGCTCTTGTAACTGGATTCAGACTGTTACAGGTACGTACAAAGGGAAACACATGCTCTTGTAACTGGATTCAGACTGTTACAGGTACGTACAAACGCATGCTTTATGATAACTGGATTCAGACTGTTACAGGTACGTACAAACGCATGCTCTTGTAACTGGATTCAGACTGTTACAGGTACGTACAAACGCATGCTCTTGTAACTGGATTCAGACTGTTACAGGTACGTACAAACGCATGCTTTATGATAACTGGATTCAGACTGTTACAGGTACGTACAAACACATGCTCTTGTAACTGGATTTAGACTGTTACAGGTACGTACAAACACATGCTCTTGTAACTGGATTCAGACTGTTACAGGTACGTACAAACACATGCTCTTGTAACTGGATTTAGACTGTTACAGGTATGTACAAACACATGCTCTTGTAACTGGATTCAGACTGTTACAGGTACGTACAAACACATGCTCTTGTAACTGGATTCAGACTGTTACAGGTACGTACAAAGGGAAACACATGCTCTTGTAACTGGATTCAGACTGTTACAGGTACGTACAAAGGGAAACACATGCTCTTGTAACTGGATTCAAACTGTACAGGAATGCACAAAGGGAAACACATGCTCTTGTAACTGGATTCAGACTGTTACAGGTACGTACAAACACATGCTTTATGATAACTGGATTCAGACTGTTACAGGTACGTACAAACACATGCTCTTGTAACTGGATTTAGACTGTTACAGGTACGTACAAACACATGCTCTTGTAACTGGATTCAGACTGTTACAGGTACGTACAAACACATGCTCTTGTAACTGGATTCAGACTGTTACAGGTACGTACAAACACATGCTTTATGATAACTGGATTCAGACTGTTACAGGTACGTACAAAGGGAAACACATGCTCTTGTAACTGGATTCAGACTGTTACAGGTACGTACAAACACATGCTCTTGTAACTGGATTCAGACTGTTACAGGTACGTACAAACACATGCTCTTGTAACTGGATTCAGACTGTTACAGGTACGTACAAAGGGAAACACATGCTCTTGTAACTGGATTCAGACTGTTACAGGTACGTACAAAGGGAAACACATGCTCTTGTAACTGGATTCAAACTGTACAGGAATGCACAAAGGGAAACACATGCTCTTGTAACTGGATTCAGACTGTTACAGGTACGTACAAACACATGCTTTATGATAACTTGATTCAAACTGTTACAGGTACGTACAAAGGGAAACACATGCTCTTGTAACTGGATTCAGACTGTTACAGGTACGTACAAAGGGAAACACATGCTCTTGTAACTGGATTCAGACTGTTACAGGTACGTACAAACACATGCTTTATGATAACTGGATTCAGCAGTTAATTCAAGCAGCAATATATTAGTAACGTTTCTTTAAATATTGCTATATATTGTATATGTCTCAATTAAAGGAAAAACTTTTGTAGACTGTTTGTGCATCTAAGCATCAACTAATTGGAAATGTGGGCATACTACTGAACACATGAAAATACTAACACATGATAATACTGAACACATGAAAATACTAACACATGATAATACTGAACACATGAAAATACTGAACACATGAAAATACTGAACACATGAAAATACTGAACACATGATAATACTGAACACATGAAAATACTGAACACATGAAAATACTGAACACATGATAATACTGAACACATGATAATACTGAACACATGATAAGAACACATGAAAATACTGAACACATGATAATACTGAACACATGAAAATACTGAACACATGAAAATACTGAACACATGATAATACTGAACACATGAAAATACTGAACACATAATAAGAACACATGAAATAAAGCAGTTATAGGAATTTGAAAACTTGAAATATTGTTCAAAATGGCTGCATAAACTTGACTTCCTGTTAATCAAAATAATGAAAATAAGCAATCTTCTTACATAATATATATGCAGCTCTTAATAGAAATGTTAAATTAAATATTTTGTTGATAAAATGAGCATACATATAATTCATTGTCCTGTGACTCAATGACATTCTATTTAAGATATTCAACTTGTCCGACATGTAAGTTCTTTATCAACTTGTCCGTCATGTAAGTTCTTTATCAACCTGTCCGTCATGTAAGTTCTTTATCAACCTGTC
This sequence comes from Archivesica marissinica, assembly GCA_014843695.1. NCBI lineage: Eukaryota > Metazoa > Mollusca > Bivalvia > Venerida > Vesicomyidae > Archivesica > Archivesica marissinica. The sequence continues at coordinate 96,276,342 of CM026387.1, read as the reverse complement.
CGTCATGTAAGTTCTTTATCAACTTGTCCGACATGTAAGTTCTTTATCAACCTGTCCATCATGTAAGTTCTTTATCAACCTGTCCGTCATGTAAGTTCTTTATCAACCTGTCCGTCATGTAAGTTCTTTATCAACTTGTCCGACATGTAAGTTCTTTATCAACCTGTCCGACATGTAAGTTCTTTATCAACTTGTCCGACATGTAAGTTCTTTATCAACCTGTCCTACATGTAAGTTCTTTATCAACCTGTCCGTCATGTAAGTTCTTTATCAACCTGTCCGTCATGTAAGTTCTTTATCAACTTGTCCGACATGTAAGTTCTTTATCAACCTGTCCGACATGTAAGTTCTTTATCAACTTGTCCAACATGTAAGTTCTTTATCAACCTGTCCTACATGTAAGTTCTTTATCAACTTGTCCGACATGTAAGTTCTTTATCAACCTGTCCGTCATGTAAGTTCTTTATCAACTTGTCCGTCATGTAAGTTCTTTATCAACCTGTCCGTCATGTAAGTTCTTTATCAACTTGTCCGACATGTAAGTTCTTTATCAACCTGTCCGTCATGTAAGTTCTTTATCAACTTGTCCGTCATGTAAGTTCTTTATCAACCTGTTCTACATGTAAGTTCTTTATCAACTTGTCCGACATGTAAATTCTTTATCAACCTGTCCGACATGTAAGTTCTTTATCAACCTGTCTGACATGTAAGTTCTTTATCAACCTGTCCGTCATGTAAGTTCTTTATCAACCTGTCCGTCATGTAAGTTCTTTATTTGCAATTTTTCAAATTAATAAATTTCCCAGCATTTTATGTTTTAGTGAACTTTATTTTTCAAGATTAACACTTCTTCCACAGAACTGTGTATACACTCAAACAAGGAAACTGTAGACACACGATGCATGAGAGATGGGCGATTAATGGGTGAAAGCATAAAGGCACCAAGTGTATGTATGTGTTCATGCTCACAGCAGCTCTATGCTTTCACAGGTATGTTTGTCACACACGGCAATGAGCGAGAGTGAGATTGCAAGGCGGGACAACGTGTACCTTAGCAAGGACTGCTTCAAATTGGTCTGTGGTTAGTGGGGTACAGAAGGCTTCAAGAACTCGCCTGAACTCGCCTTTTGTAACACTTGATGCCTGATCAACATCATAGACCTTGAATGCCTGAAACAGAGAAATACATAGTTGTGCATTATATTGGGAGAATTTTTATTTAACTTTATTTATTTTACAACGATTGCGAAGCAAATTTTAACAACTTATATTAATCACTCTCATTGGTGCAGATGGAAGCGTAAATGTGGTCATTCGTGTGGGAGGAAACCGGAATCCCCGGAGAAAACCCACCTGTCCGATCTTGAGACAACCGTAGTGGGAGATTATTCGTGTAACAATTCACAATGTCATGTATGATGGTTTTCAAAATCTACAATTAAACATTACTGCATCATGTAGAGTTCCACTTATTGACCTATACATATGATACATAACAATGTTCAATAGATCAGATATACCGAAATTAAATTTTAATAGAATCAATTTTAAAACTAAACATCTAGACTTGAAGGAAGGCTGAACATGACTATATCTAGACTTGAAGGAAGGTTGAACATGACTATATCTAGACTTGAAGGAAGGCTGAACACGACTATATCTAGACTTGAAGGAAGGCTGAACATGACTATATCTAGACTTGAAGGAAGGTTGAACACGACTATATCTAGACTTGAAGGAAGGTTGAACACGACTATATCTAGACTTGAAGGAAGGCTGAACATGACTATATCTAGACTTGAAGGAAGGCTGAACATGACTATATCTAGACTTGAAGGAAGGCTGAACACGACTATATCTAGACTTGATGGAAGGCTGAACACGACTATATCTAGACTTGAAGGAAGGTTGAACATGACTATATCTAGACTTGAAGGAAGGCTGAACATGACTATATCTAGACTTGAAGGAAGGCTGAACATGACTATATCTAGACTTGAAGGAAGGTTGAACATGACTATATCTAGACTTGAAGGAAGGTTGAACATGACTATATCTAGACTTGAAGGAAGGCTGAACACGACTATATCTAGACTTGAAGGAAGGTTGAACATGACTATATCTAGACTTGAAGGAAGGCTGAACATGACTATATCTAGACTTGAAGGAAGGCTGAACACGACTATATCTAGACTTGAAGGAAGGCTGAACACGACTATATCTAGACTTGAAGGAAGGCTGAACACGACTATATCTAGACTTGAAGGAAGGCTGAACACGACTATATCTAGACTTGAAGGAAGGTTGAACATGACTATATCTAGACTTGAAGGAAGGCTGAACACGACTATATCTAGACTTGAAGGAAGGCTGAACACGACTATATCTAGACTTGAAGGAAGGCTGAACATGACTATATCTAGACTTGAAGGAAGGCTGAACATGACTATATCTAGACTTGAAGGAAGGTTGAACATGACTATATCTAGACTTGAAGGAAGGCTGAACACGACTATATCTAGACTTGAAGGAAGGCTGAACATGACTATATCTAGACTTGAAGGAAGGCTGAACATGACTATATCTAGACTTGAAGGAAGGCTGAACACGACTATATCTAGACTTGAAGGAAGGCTGAACACGACTATATCTAGACTTGAAGGAAGGCTGAACACGACTATATCTAGACTTGAAGGAAGGCTGAACACAACTATATCTAGACTTGAAGGAAGGCTGAACATGACTATATCTAGACTTGAAGGAAGGCTGAACATGACTATATCTAGACTTGAAGGAAGGCTGAACACGACTATATCTAGACTTGAAGGAAGGTTGAACACGACTATATCTAGACTTGAAGGAAGGTTGAACATGACTATATCTAGACTTGAAGGAAGGCTGAACACGACTATATCTAGACTTGAAGGAAGGTTGAACACGACTATATCTAGACTTGAAGGAAGGTTGAACATGACTATCAAAGTTGTTATTTCAGTAACATCATAAAATGTATCATTGATTTATTTTGAATGGTGTTTTTGTGTGGGAAACTTGATGTGCTCATAAAGTAAACAACAGCTTAATTGTAACAAACTGAAATTTGATCCTGACTTTAAATGGGATTAATTCATAATGGTAAAACTATTGACCAAGCATGAAATATGGTTACAGTGTTTAAATACATTGCTGATTTACTTTCACATAATTTGATATACTAATGAAATACATCAAGAAATAATCTTAAGAATATGATTGTGTTGTAGATGTAGAATATGATTGTGTTGTAGATGTAGAATATGATTGTGTTGTAGATGTAGAATATGATTGTGCTGTAGATGTAGAATATGATTGTGTTGTAGATGTAGAATATGATTGTGTTGTAGATGTAGAATATGATTGTGTTGTAGATGTAGAATATGATTGTGTTGTAGATGTAGAATATGATTGTGCTGTAGATGTTTGAGCTGAACACATTTTGTGGTCATTTCAGAAGTTGAGTTTGAGGGTGATATGGGAGAAATAGTCTGCGTGAGTAGCATGGGAGAAATAGTCTGTGTGAGTGGTATGGGAGAAATATTCTGTGTGAGTGGCATGGGAGAAATAGTCTGCATGAGTGGCATGGGAGAACTAGTCTGCATGAGTGGCATGGGAGAAATAGTCTGCATGAGTGGCATGGGAGAAATAGTCTGTGTGAGTGGCATGGGAGAAATAGTCTGTGTGAGTCGCATGGGAGAAATAGTCTGTGTGAGTGGCATGGGAGAAATAGTCTGCATGAGTGGCATGGGAGAAATAGTCTGCATGAGTGGCATGGGAGAAATAGTCTGCAACTTAGCTTATGGTCTGCGTGAGTGGCATCACTTCTTACAGTCTGCTTGAGGACCAACTTAGCTTATGGTTTGTGTGAGTGGCATCACTTCTTACAGTCTGCTTGAGGACCAACTTAGCTTATGGTCTGCATGAGTGGCATCACTTCTTACAGTCTGTTTGAGGACCAACTTAGCTTATGGTCTGCGTGAGTGGTATCACTTCTTACAGTCTGCTTGAGGACCAACTTAGCTTATGGTCTGCGTGAGTGGCATCACTTCTTACAGTCTGCTTGAGGACCAACTTAGCTTATGGTCTGCATGAGTGGCATCACTTCTTACAGTCTGCTTGAGGACCAACTTAGCTTATGGTCTGCGTGAGTGGCATCACTTCTTACAGTCTGCTTGAGGACAAACTTAGCTTATGGTCTGCATGAGTGGCATCACTTCATACAGTCTGCTTGAGGACCAACTTAGCTTATGGTCTGCGTGAGTGGCATCACTTCTTACAGTCTGCTTGAGGACCAACTTAGCTTATGGTCTGCGTGAGTGGCATCACTTCTTACAGTCTGCTTGAGGACCAACTTAGCTTATGGTCTGCGTGAGTGGCATCACTTCTTACAGTCTGCTTGAGGACCAACTTAGCTTATGGTCTGCGTGAGTGGCATCACTTCTTACAGTGGCATCACTTCTTACAGTCTGCTTGAGGACCAACTTAGCTTATGGTCTGCTTGAGGACCAACTTAGCTTATGGTCTGCGTGAGTGGCATCACTTCTTACAGTCTGCTTGAGGACCAACTTAGCTTATGGTCTGCATGAGCGACATCACTTCTTACGGTCAAGTAGGTAGCGTGTACAAGTAGGTAGGTAGCGTGTACAAGTAGGTAGGTAGCATGTACAAGTAGGTAGCATGTACAAGTAGGTAGCTAGTAGGTAGTGTGTACAAGTAGGTAGCTAGTAGGTAACGTGTACAAGTAGGTAGCTAGTAGGTAGCGTGTACAAGTAGGTAGCTAGTAGGTAGCGTGTACAAGTAGGTAGCTAGTAGGTAACGTGTACAAGTAGGTAGCTAGTAGGTAGCGTGTACAAGTAGGTAGCTAGTAGGTAGCATCTACAGGTAGGTAGCGTTTACAAGTAGGTAGTGTGTACAAGTAGGTGGCATGTACAAGTAGGTAGTGTGTACAAGTAGGTAGCATGTACAAGTAGGTAGCATGTACAAGTAGGTAGCGTGTACAAGTAGGTAGCATGTACAAGAAGGTATGTAGCGTGTACAAGTAGGTAGCATGTACAAGTAGGTAGCGTGTACAAGTAGGTAGCATGTACAAGTAGGTAGCGTGTACAAGTAGGTAGCATATACAAGTAGGTAGCTAGTAGTTAGTGTGTACAAGTAGGTAGCGTGTACAAGTAGGTAGCATGTACAAGTAGGTAGCGTGTACAGATAGGTAGCGTGTACAAGTAGGTATCATGTACAAGTAGGTAGCGTGTTCAAGTAGGTAGCATGTACAAGGAGGTAGCATGTACAAGTAGGTAGCGTGTACAAGTAGGTAGCATGTACAAGTAGGTAGCATGTACAAGTAGGTAGCATGTACAAGTAGGTAGCGTGTACAAGTAGGTAGCGTGTACAAATAGGTAGCGTGTACAAGTAGGTAGCGTGTACAAGTAGGTAGCATGTACAAGTAGGTAGCGTGTACAAGTAGGTAGCGTGTACAAGTAGGTAGCGTGTACAAGTAGGTAGCGTGTACAAGTAGGTAGCGTATACAAGTAGGTAGCTAGTAGTTAGTGTGTACAAGTAGGTAGCGTGTACAAGTAGGTAGCATGTACAAGTAGGTAGCGTGTACAAGTAGGTAGCATGTACAAGTAGGTAGGTAGCGTGTACAAGTAGGTAGCGTGTACAAGTAGGTAGCGTGTACAAGTAGGTAGCATGTACAAGTAGGTAGCATGTACAAGTAGGTAGCATGTACAAGTAGGTAGCATGTACAAGTAGGTAGCGTGTACAAGTAGGTAGCGTGTTCAAGTAGGTAGCATGTACAAGTAGGTAGCATGTACAAGTAGGTAGCATGTACAAGTAGGTAGCATGTACAAGTAGGTAGCATGTACAAGTAGGTAGCGTGTACAAGTAGGTAGCGTGTACAAGTAGGTAGCATGTACAAGTAGGTAGCGTGTACAAGTAGGTAGCGTGTACAAATAGGTAGCGTGTACAAGTAGGTAGCGTGTACAAGTAGGTAGCGTGTACAAGTAGGTAGCGTGTACAAGTAGGTAGGTAGCATGTACAAATAGGTAGCATGTACAAGTAGGTAGCATGTACAAGTAGGTAGCGTGTACAAATAGGTAGCATGTACAAGTAGGTAGTGTGTACAAGTAGGTAGCATGTACAAGTAGGTAGCATGTACAAGTAGGTAGCGTGTACAAGTAGGTAGCATGTACAAGTAGGTAGCGTGTACAGGTAGGTAGCTAGTAGTTAGTGTGTACAAGTAGGTAGCATGTACAAGTATGTAGCATCTACAAGTAGGTAGCGTGTACAGGTAGGTAGCGTGTACAAGTAGGTAGCGTGTACAAGTAGGTAGCGTGTTCAAGTAGGTAGCATGTACAAGAAGGTATGTAGCGTGTACAAGTAGGTAGCATGTACAAGTAGGTAGCGTGTACAAGTAGGTAGCATGTACAAGTAGGTAGCGTGTACAAGTAGGTAGCGTATACAAGTAGGTAGCTAGTAGTTAGTGTGTACAAGTAGGTAGCGTGTACAAGTAGGTAGCATGTACAAGTAGGTAGCGTGTACAGATAGGTAGCATGTACAAGTAGGTATCATGTACAAGTAGGTAGCGTGTTCAAGTAGGTAGCATGTACAAGGAGGTAGCATGTACAAGTAGGTAGCGTGTACAAGTAGGTAGCATGTACAAGTAGGTAGTATGTACAAGTAGGTAGCATGTACAAGTAGGTAGCGTGTACAAGTAGGTAGTGGGTACAAATAGGTAGCGTGTACAAGTAGGTAGCGTGTACAAGTAGGTAGCATGTACAAGTAGGTAGCGTGTACAAGTAGGTAGCGTGTACAAGTAGGTAGCGTGTACAAGTAGGTAGCGTGTACAAGTAGGTAGCGTATACAAGTAGGTAGCTAGTAGTTAGTGTGTACAAGTAGGTAGCGTGTACAAGTAGGTAGCATGTACAAGTAGGTAGCGTGTACAAGTAGGTAGCATGTACAAGTAGGTAGGTAGCGTGTACAAGTAGGTAGCGTGTACAAGTAGGTAGCGTGTACAAGTAGGTAGCATGTACAAGTAGGTAGCATGTACAAGTAGGTAGCATGTACAAGTAGGTAGCATGTACAAGTAGGTAGCGTGTACAAGTAGGTAGCGTGTACAAGTAGGTAGCATGTACAAGTAGGTAGCATGTACAAGTAGGTAGCATGTACAAGTAGGTAGCATGTACAAGTAGGTAGCGTGTACAAGTAGGTAGCGTGTACAAGTAGGTAGCGTGTACAAGTAGGTAGCGTGTACAAGTAGGTAGCGTGTACAAGTAGGTAGCGTGTACAAGTAGGTAGCGTGTACAAGTAGGTAGCGTGTACAAGTAGGTAGCGTGTACAAGTAGGTAGGTAGCATGTACAAGTAGGTAGCATGTACAAGTAGGTAGCATGTACAAGTAGGTAGCGTGTACAAGTAGGTAGCATGTACAAGTAGGTAGTGTGTACAAGTAGGTAGCATGTACAAGTAGGTAGCATGTACAAGTAGGTAGCGTGTACAAGTAGGTAGCATGTACAAGTAGGTAGCGTGTACAAGTAGGTAGCTAGTAGTTAGTGTGTACAAGTAGGTAGCATGTACAAGTAGGTAGCATGTACAAGTAGGTAGCGTGTACAAGTAGGTAGCGTGTACAAGTAGGTAGCGTGTACAAGTAGGTAGCGTGTACAAGTAGGTAGCATGTACAAGTAGGTAGCGTGTACAAGTAGGTAGCATGTACAAGTAGGTAGCGTGTACAAGTAGGTAGCATGTACAAGTAGGTAGCGTGTACAAGTAGGTAGCGTGTACAAGTAGGTAGCGTGTACAAGTAGGTAGCGTGTACAAGTAGGTAGCGTGTACAAGTAGGTAGCGTGTACAAGTAGGTAGCGTATACAAGTGGGTAGCTAGTAGTTAGTGTGTACAAGTAGGTAGCGTGTACAAGTAGGTAGCATGTACAAGTAGGTAGCGTGTACAAGTAGGTAGCATGTACAAGTAGGTAGCGTGTACAAGTAGGTAGCGTGTACAAGTAGGTAGCGTGTACAAGTAGGTAGCGTGTACAAGTAGGTAGCGTGTACAAGTAGGTAGCGTGTACAAGTAGGTAGCGTGTACAAGTAGGTAGCATGTACAAGTAGGTAGCGTGTACAAGTAGGTAGCGTGTACAAGTAGGTAGCGTGTACAAGTAGGTAGCATGTAAAGTAGGTAGCGTGTACAAGTAGGTAGCTAGTAGTGTACAAGTAGGTAGCATGTACAAGTAGGTAGCATGTACAAGTAGGTAGCGTGTACAAGTAGGTAGCATGTACAAGTAGGTAGCGTGTACAAGTAGGTAGCATGTACAAGTAGGTAGCATGTACAAGTAGGTAGCATGTACAAGTAGGTAGCATGTACAAGTAGGTAGCGTGTACAAGTAGGTAGCATGTACAAGTAGGTAGCGTGTACAAGTAGGTAGCGTGTACAAATAGGTAGCATGTACAAGTAGGTAGCATGTACAAGTAGGTAGCGTGTACAAGTAGGTAGCATGTACAAGTAGGTAGCGTGTACAAGTAGGTAGTGTGTACAAGTAGGTAGCGTGTACAAGTAGGTAGCGTGTACAAGTAGGTAGCGTGTACAAGTAGGTAGCGTGTACAAGTAGGTAGCTAGTAGTTAGTGTGTACAAGTAGGTAGCGTGTACAAGTAGGTAGCATGTACAAGTAGGTAGCGTGTACAAGTAGGTAGCATGTACAAGTAGGTAGGTAGCGTGTACAAGTAGGTAGCGTGTACAAGTAGGTAGCGTGTACAAGTAGGTAGCATGTACAAGTAGGTAGCGTGTACAAGTAGGTAGCATGTACAAGTAGGTAGCGTGTACAAGTAGGTAGCGTGTACAAGTAGGTAGCATGTACAAGTAGGTAGCATGTACAAGTAGGTAGCATGTACAAGTAGGTAGCATGTACAAGTAGGTAGCGTGTACAAGTAGGTAGCGTGTACAAGTAGGTAGCATGTACAAGTAGGTAGTGTGTACAAGTAGGTAGCATGTACAAGTAGGTAGCATGTACAAGTAGGTAGCTAGTAGGTAGCATGTACAAGTAGGTAGCATGTACAAGTAGGTAGCATGTACAAGTAGGTAGCATGTACAAGTAGGTAGCGTGTACAAGTAGGTAGCATGTACAAGTAGGTAGCATGTACAAGTAGGTAGCGTGTACAAGTAGGTAGCATGTACAAGTAGGTAGCGTGTACAAGTAGGTAGCATGTACAAGTAGGTAGCGTGTACAAGTAGGTAGCATGTACAAGTAGGTAGCGTGTACAAGTAGGTAGCATGTACAAGTAGGTAGCGTGTACAAGTAGGTAGCATGTACAAGTAGGTAGCGTGTACAAGTAGGTAGCATGTACAAGTAGGTAGCGTGTACAAGTAGGTAGCGTGTACAAGTAGGTAGCGTGTACAAGTAGGTAGCATGTACAAGTAGGTAGCGTGTACAAGTAGGTAGCATGTACAAGTAGGTAGCATGTACAAGTAGGTAGCATGTACAAGTAGGTAGCATGTACAAGTAGGTAGCATGTACAAGTAGGTAGCATGTACAAGTAGGTAGCGTGTACAAGTAGGTAGCATGTACAAGTAGGTAGCATGTACAAGTAGGTAGCGTGTACAAGTAGGTAGCGTGTACAAGTAGGTAGCGTGTACAAGTAGGTAGCGTGTACAAGTAGGTAGCGTGTACAAGTAGGTAGCGTGTACAAGTAGGTAGCGTGTACAAGTAGGTAGCGTGTACAAGTAGGTAGCGTGTACAAGTAGGTAGCGTGTACAAGTAGGTAGCTAGTAGTTAGTGTGTACAAGTAGGTAGCATGTACAAGTAGGTAGCATGTACAAGTAGGTAGCGTGTACAAGTAGGTAGCATGTACAAGTAGGTAGCGTGTACAAGTAGGTAGCATGTACAAGTAGGTAGCGTGTACAAGTAGGTAGCGTGTACAAGTAGGTAGCATGTACAAGTAGGTAGCGTGTACAAGTAGGTAGCATGTACAAGTAGGTAGCGTGTACAAGTAGGTAGCGTGTACAAGTAGGTAGCGTGTACAAGTAGGTAGCATGTACAAGTAGGTAGCGTGTACAAGTAGGTAGCATGTACAAGTAGGTAGCATGTACAAGTAGGTAGCATGTACAAGTAGGTAGCGTGTACAAGTAGGTAGCATGTACAAGTAGGTAGCGTGTACAAGTAGGTAGCGTGTACAAGTAGGTAGCGTGTACAAGTAGGTAGCGTGTACAAGTAGGTAGCGTGTACAAGTAGGTAGCTGTACAAGTAGGTAGCAAGTACAAGTAGGTAGCATGTACAAGTAGGTAGCGTGTACAAGTAGGTAGCGTGTACAAGTAGGTAGCATGTACAAGTAGGTAGCATGTACAAGTAGGTAGCATGTACAAGTAGGTAGCATGTACAAGTAGGTAGCATGTACAAGTAGGTAGCGTGTACAAGTAGGTAGCATGTACAAGTAGGTAGCGTGTACAAGTAGGTAGCGTGTACAAGTAGGTAGCGTGTACAAGTAGGTAGCGTGTACAAGTAGGTAGCGTGTACAAGTAGGTAGCGTGTACAAGTAGGTAGCGTGTACAAGTAGGTAGCGTGTACAAGTAGGTAGGTAGCATGTACAAGTAGGTAGCATGTACAAGTAGGTAGCATGTACAAGTAGGTAGCGTGTACAAATAGGTAGCATGTACAAGTAGGTAGTGTGTACAAGTAGGTAGCATGTACAAGTAGGTAGCATGTACAAGTAGGTAGCGTGTACAAGTAGGTAGCATGTACAAGTAGGTAGCGTGTACAAGTAGGTAGCTAGTAGTTAGTGTGTACAAGTAGGTAGCGTGTACAAGTAGGTAGCATGTACAAGTAGGTAGCGTGTACAGGTAGGTAGCGTGAACAAGTAGGTAGCGTGTACAAGTAGGTAGCGTGTTCAAGTAGGTAGCATGTACAAGTAGGTAGCGTGTACAAGTAGGTAGCATGTACAAGTAGGTAGCGTGTACAAGTAGGTAGCATGTACAAGTAGGTAGCATGTACAAGTAGGTAGCGTGTACAAGTAGGTAGCGTGTACAAGTAGGTAGCGTGTACAGGTAGGTAGCGTGTACAAGTAGGTAGCGTGTACAAGTAGGTAGCTAGTAGTTAGTGTGTACAAGTAGGTAGCGTGTACAAGTAGGTAGCATGTACAAGTAGGTAGCGTGTACAAGTAGGTAGCATGTACAAGTAGGTAGGTAGCGTGTACAAGTAGGTAGCGTGTACAAGTAGGTAGCTAGTAGTTAGTGTGTACAAGTAGGTAGCATGTACAAGTAGGTAGCATGTACAAGTAGGTAGCGTGTACAAGTAGGTAGCGTGTACAAGTAGGTAGCATGTACAAGTAGGTAGCGTGTACAAGTAGGTAGCATGTACAAGTAGGTAGCATGTACAAGTAGGTAGCATGTACAAGTAGGTAGCATGTACAAGTAGGTAGCATGTACAAGTAGGTAGCGTGTACAAGTAGGTAGCATGTACAAGTAGGTAGCGTGTACAAGTAGGTAGCGTGTACAAGTAGGTAGCGTGTACAAGTAGGTAGCGTGTACAAGTAGGTAGCGTGTACAAGTAGGTAGCATGTACAAGTAGGTAGGTAGCATGTACAAGTAGGTAGCATGTACAAGTAGGTAGCATGTACAAGTAGGTAGCATGTACAAGTAGGTAGCATGTACAAGTAGGTAGCGTGTACAAGTAGGTAGCATGTACAAGTAGGTAGCGTGTACAAGTAGGTAGCATGTACAAGTAGGTAGCGTGTACAAGTAGGTAGCATGTACAAGTAGGTAGCGTGTACAAGTAGGTAGCATGTACAAGTAGGTAGCGTGTACAAGTAGGTAGCGTGTTCAAGTAGGTAGTATGTACAAGTAGGTAGCATGTACAAGTAGGTAGCATGTACAAGTAGGTAGCGTGTACAAGTAGGTAGCGTGTACAAGTAGGTAGCATGTACAAGTAGGTAGCGTGTACAAGTAGGTAGCGTGTACAAATAGGTAGCGTGTACAAGTAGGTAGCGTGTACAAGTAGGTAGCGTGTACAAGTAGGTAGCATGTACAAGTAGGTAGCGTGTACAAGTAGGTAGGTAGCATGTACAAATAGGTAGCATGTACAAGTAGGTAGCGTGTACAAATAGGTAGCATGTACAAGTAGGTCGCATGTACAAGTAGGTAGCTAGTAGGTAGCATGTACACGTAGGTAGCATGTACAAATAGGTAGCTAGTAGGTAGCATGTACAAGTAGGTAGCATGTACAAGTAGGTAGCTAGTAGGTAGCATGTACAAGTAGGTAACGTGTACAAGTAGGTAGCATGTACAAGTAGGTAGCGTGTACAAGTAGGTAGTGTGTACAAGTAGGTAGCATGTACAAGTAGGTTGCGTGTACAAGTAGGTAGTGTGTACAAGCAGGTAGCATGTACAAGTAGGTAGCATGTACAAGTAGGTAGCGTGTACAAGTAGGCAGCATGTACAAGTAGGTAGTGTGTACAAGTAGGTAGCATGTACAAGTAGGTAGCATGTACAAGTAGGTAGTGTGTACAAGCAGGTAGCATGTACAAGTAGGTAGCATGTACAAGTAGGTAGCTAGTAGGTAGCATGTACAAGTAGGTAGCATGTACAAGTAGGTAACATGTACAAGTAGGTAGCATGTACAAATAGGTAGCGTGTACAAGTAGGTAGCATGTACAAGTAGGTAGCATGTACAAGTAGGTAGCGTGTACAAGTAGGTAGCATGTACAAGTAGGTAGCGTGTACAAGTAGGTAGCATGTACAAGTAGGTAGCGTGTACAAGTAGGTAGCATGTACAAGTAGGTAGCGTGTACAAGTAGGTAGCATGTACAAGTAGGTAGCGTGTACAAGTAGGTAGCATGTACAAGTAGGTAGCGTGTACAAGTAGGTAGTACAAGTAGGTAGCATGTACAAGTAGGTAGCGTGTACAAGTAGGTAGCATGTACAAGTAGGTAGCGTGTACAAGTAGGTAGCATGTACAAGTAGGTAGCGTGTACAAGTAGGTAGCATGTACAAGTAGGTAGCATGTACAAGTAGGTAGCATGTACAAGTAGGTAGCATGTACAAGTAGGTAGCGTGTACAAGTAGGTAGCGTGTACAAGTAGGTAGCATGTACAAGTAGGTAGCGTGTACAAGTAGGTAGCGTGTACAAGTAGGTAGCGTGTACAAGTAGGTAGCGTGTACAAGTAGGTAGCGTGTACAAGTAGGTAGCGTGTACAAGTAGGTAGCGTGTACAAGTAGGTAGCGTGTACAAGTAGGTAGCGTGTACAAGTAGGTAGCGTGTACAAGTAGGTAGCGTGTACAAGTAGGTAGCTAGTAGTTAGTGTGTACAAGTAGGTAGCATGTACAAGTAGGTAGCATGTACAAGTAGGTAGCGTGTACAAGTAGGTAGCATGTACAAGTAGGTAGCGTGTACAAGTAGGTAGCATGTACAAGTAGGTAGCGTGTACAAGTAGGTAGCGTGTACAAGTAGGTAGCATGTACAAGTAGGTAGCGTGTACAAGTAGGTAGCGTGTACAAGTAGGTAGCGTGTACAAGTAGGTAGCGTGTACAAGTAGGTAGCGTGTACAAGTAGGTAGCATGTACAAGTAGGTAGCGTGTACAAGTAGGTAGCATGTACAAGTAGGTAGCATGTACAAGTAGGTAGCATGTACAAGTAGGTAGCGTGTACAAGTAGGTAGCGTGTACAAGTAGGTAGCGTGTACAAGTAGGTAGCGTGTACAAGTAGGTAGCATGTACAAGTAGGTAGCATGTACAAGTAGGTAGCATGTACAAGTAGGTAGCGTGTACAAGTAGGTAGCGTGTACAAGTAGGTAGCATGTACAAGTAGGTAGCATGTACAAGTAGGTAGCATGTACAAGTAGGTAGCATGTACAAGTAGGTAGCATGTACAAGTAGGTAGCGTGTACAAGTAGGTAGCGTGTACAAGTAGGTAGCGTGTACAAGTAGGTAGCGTGTACAAGTAGGTAGCGTGTACAAGTAGGTAGCGTGTACAAGTAGGTAGCGTGTACAAGTAGGTAGCGTGTACAAGTAGGTAGCGTGTACAAGTAGGTAGCGTGTACAAGTAGGTAGGTAGCATGTACAAGTAGGTAGCATGTACAAGTAGGTAGCATGTACAAGTAGGTAGCGTGTACAAGTAGGTAGCATGTACAAGTAGGTAGTGTGTACAAGTAGGTAGCATGTACAAGTAGGTAGCATGTACAAGTAGGTAGCGTGTACAAGTAGGTAGCATGTACAAGTAGGTAGCGTGTACAAGTAGGTAGCTAGTAGTTAGTGTGTACAAGTAGGTAGCGTGTACAAGTAGGTAGCATGTACAATTAGGTAGCGTGTACAGGTAGGTAGCGTGTACAAGTAGGTAGCATGTACAAGTAGGTAGCATGTACAAGTAGGTAGCGTGTACAAGTAGGTAGGTAGCATGTACAAATAGGTAGCATGTACAAGTAGGTAGCGTGTACAAATAGGTAGCATGTACAAGTAGGTCGCATGTACAAGTAGGTAGCTAGTAGGTAGCATGTACACGTAGGTAGCATGTACAAATAGGTAGCTAGTAGGTAGCATGTACAAGTAGGTAGCATGTACAAGTAGGTAGCTAGTAGGTAGCATGTACAAGTAGGTAACGTGTACAAGTAGGTAGCATGTACAAGTAGGTAGCGTGTACAAGTAGGTAGTGTGTACAAGTAGGTAGCATGTACAAGTAGGTAGCGTGTACAAGTAGGTAGTGTGTACAAGTAGGTAGCATGTACAAGTAGGTAGCATGTACAAGTAGGTAGCGTGTACAAGTAGGTAGCATGTACAAGTAGGTAGTGTGTACAAGTAGGTAGCATGTACAAGTAGGTAGCATGTACAAGTAGGTAGTGTGTACAAGCAGGTAGCATGTACAAGTAGGTAGCATGTACAAGTAGGTAGCTATAGGTAGCATGTACAAGTAGGTAGCATGTACAAGTAGGTAGCATGTACAAGTAGGTAGCATGTACAAGTAGGTAGCGTGTACAAGTAGGTAGCATGTACAAGTAGGTAGCATGTACAAGTAGGTAGCGTGTACAAGTAGGTAGCATGTACAAGTAGGTAGCGTGTACAAGTAGGTAGCATGTACAAGTAGGTAGCGTGTACAAGTAGGTAGCATGTACAAGTAGGTAGCGTGTACAAGTAGGTAGCATGTACAAGTAGGTAGCGTGTACAAGTAGGTAGCATGTACAAGTAGGTAGCGTGTACAAGTAGGTAGCATGTACAAGTAGGTAGCGTGTACAAGTAGGTAGCGTGTACAAGTAGGTAGCGTGTACAAGTAGGTAGCATGTACAAGTAGGTAGCGTGTACAAGTAGGTAGCATGTACAAGTAGGTAGCATGTACAAGTAGGTAGCATGTACAAGTAGGTAGCATGTACAAGTAGGTAGCATGTACAAGTAGGTAGCGTGTACAAGTAGGTAGCGTGTACAAGTAGGTAGCGTGTACAAGTAGGTAGCGTGTACAAGTAGGTAGCGTGTACAAGTAGGTAGCGTGTACAAGTAGGTAGCGTGTACAAGTAGGTAGCGTGTACAAGTAGGTAGCGTGTACAAGTAGGTAGCGTGTACAAGT
The DNA here is from genome assembly GCA_014843695.1 of Archivesica marissinica. Lineage (NCBI taxonomy): Eukaryota > Metazoa > Mollusca > Bivalvia > Venerida > Vesicomyidae > Archivesica > Archivesica marissinica. The sequence goes on along the minus strand of CM026387.1, from coordinate 96,260,784 downwards.
AGGTAGCGTGTACAAGTAGGTAGCGTGTACAAGTAGGTAGCGTGTACAAGTAGGTAGCGTGTACAAGTAGGTAGCGTGTACAAGTAGGTAGCATGTACAAGTAGGTAGCGTGTACAAGTAGGTAGCATGTACAAGTAGGTAGCGTGTACAAGTAGGTAGCATGTACAAGTAGGTAGCATGTACAAGTAGGTAGCGTGTACAAGTAGGTAGCATGTACAAGTAGGTAGCGTGTACAAGTAGGTAGTAGTGTACAAGTAGGTAGCGTGTACAAGTAGGTAGCATGTACAAGTAGGTAGCGTGTACAAGTAGGTAGCGTGTACAAGTAGGTAGCGTGTACAAGTAGGTAGCATGTACAAGTAGGTAGCGTGTACAAGTAGGTAGCGTGTACAAGTAGGTAGCATGTACAAGTAGGTAGCGTGTACAAGTAGGTAGCATGTACAAGTAGGTAGCATGTACAAGTAGGTAGCAGGTAGCATGTACAAGTAGGTAGCATGTACAAGTAGGTAGCTAGTAGGTAGCATGTACAAGTAGGTAGCATGTACAAGTAGGTAGCAAGTACAAGTAGGTAGCATGTACAAGTAGGTAGCGTGTACAAGTAGGTAGCGTGTACAAGTAGGTAGCATGTACAAGTAGGTAGCGTGTACAAGTAGGTAGGTAGCATGTACAAATAGGTAGCATGTACAAGTAGGTAGCATGTACAAGTAGGTAGCGTGTACAAGTAGGTAGCATGTACAAGTAGGTAGTGTGTACAAGTAGGTAGCATGTACAAGTAGGTAGCATGTACAAGTAGGTAGCGTGTACAAGTAGGTAGCATGTACAAGTAGGTAGCGTGTACAAGTAGGTAGCTAGTAGTTAGTGTGTACAAGTAGGTAGCGTGTACAAGTAGGTAGCATGTACAAGTAGGTAGCGTGTACAAGTAGGTAGCGTGTACAAGTAGGTAGCGTGTACAAGTAGGTAGCGTGTACAAGTAGGTAGCGTGTACAAGTAGGTAGCATGTACAAGTAGGTAGCGTGTACAAGTAGGTAGCGTGTACAAGTAGGTAGCGTGTACAAGTAGGTAGCATGTACAAGTAGGTAGCGTGTACAAGTAGGTAGCGTGTACAAGTAGGTAGCGTGTACAAGTAGGTAGCGTGTACAAGTAGGTAGCGTGTACAAGTAGGTAGCTAGTAGTAGGTGTACAAGTAGGTAGCGTGTACAAGTAGGTAGCATGTACAAGTAGGTAGCGTGTACAAGTAGGTAGCATGTACAAGTAGGTAGCGTGTACAAGTAGGTAGCGTGTACAAGTAGGTAGCGTGTACAAGTAGGTAGCGGTACAAGTAGGTAGTGTACAAGTAGGTAGCGTGTACAAGTAGGTAGCGTGTACAAGTAGGTAGCGTGTACAAGTAGGTAGCATGTACAAGTAGGTAGCGTGTACAAGTAGGTAGCATGTACAAGTAGGTAGCATGTACAAGTAGGTAGCATGTACAAGTAGGTAGCGTGTACAAGTAGGTAGCATGTACAAGTAGGTAGCATGTACAAGTAGGTAGCGTGTACAAGTAGGTAGCGTGTACAAGTAGGTAGCATGTACAAGTAGGTAGCGTGTACAAGTAGGTAGCATGTACAAGTAGGTAGCATGTACAAGTAGGTAGCGTGTACAAGTAGGTAGCGTGTACAAGTAGGTAGCATGTACAAGTAGGTAGCATGTACAAGTAGGTAGCATGTACAAGTAGGTAGCATGTACAAGTAGGTAGCATGTACAAGTAGGTAGCGTGTACAAGTAGGTAGCGTGTACAAGTAGGTAGCATGTACAAGTAGGTAGCATGTACAAGTAGGTAGCATGTACAAGTAGGTAGCATGTACAAGTAGGTAGCATGTACAAGTAGGTAGCATGTACAAGTAGGTAGCGTGTACAAGTAGGTAGCGTGTACAAGTAGGTAGCATGTACAAGTAGGTAGCGTGTACAAGTAGGTAGCGTGTACAAGTAGGTAGCGTGTACAAGTAGGTAGCGTGTACAAGTAGGTAGCGTGTACAAGTAGGTAGCGTGTACAAGTAGGTAGCGTGTACAAGTAGGTAGCGTATACAAGTAGGTAGCTAGTAGTTAGTGTGTACAAGTAGGTAGCATGTACAAGTAGGTAGCATGTACAAGTAGGTAGCGTGTACAAGTAGGTAGCATGTACAAGTAGGTAGCGTGTACAAGTAGGTAGCATGTACAAGTAGGTAGCGTGTACAAGTAGGTAGCGTGTACAAGTAGGTAGCATGTACAAGTAGGTAGCGTGTACAAGTAGGTAGCATGTACAAGTAGGTAGCGTGTACAAGTAGGTAGCGTGTACAAGTAGGTAGCGTGTACAAGTAGGTAGCATGTACAAGTAGGTAGCGTGTACAAGTAGGTAGCATGTACAAGTAGGTAGCATGTACAAGTAGGTAGCATGTACAAGTAGGTAGCATGTACAAGTAGGTAGCGTGTACAAGTAGGTAGCATGTACAAGTAGGTAGCGTGTACAAGTAGGTAGCGTGTACAAATAGGTAGCGTGTACAAGTAGGTAGCGTGTACAAGTAGGTAGCGTGTACAAGTAGGTAGCATGTACAAGTAGGTAGCAAGTACAAGTAGGTAGCATGTACAAGTAGGTAGCGTGTACAAGTAGGTAGCGTGTTCAAGTAGGTAGCATGTACAAGTAGGTAGCATGTACAAGTAGGTAGCAAGTACAAGTAGGTAGCATGTACAAGTAGGTAGCGTGTACAAGTAGGTAGCGTGTACAAGTAGGTAGCATGTACAAGTAGGTAGCGTGTACAAGTAGGTAGGTAGCATGTACAAATAGGTAGCATGTACAAGTAGGTAGCATGTACAAGTAGGTAGCGTGTACAAATAGGTAGCATGTACAAGTAGGTAGTGTGTACAAGTAGGTAGCATGTACAAGTAGGTAGCATGTACAAGTAGGTAGCGTGTACAAGTAGGTAGCATGTACAAGTAGGTAGCGTGTACAAGTAGGTAGCTAGTAGTTAGTGTGTACAAGTAGGTAGCGTGTACAAGTAGGTAGCTAGTAGTAGGTGTACAAGTAGGTAGCGTGTACAAGTAGGTAGCATGTACAAGTAGGTAGCGTGTACAAGTAGGTAGCATGTACAAGTAGGTAGGTAGCGTGTACAAGTAGGTAGCGTGTACAAGTAGGTAGCGTGTACAAGTAGGTAGCATGTACAAGTAGGTAGCGTGTACAAGTAGGTAGCGTGTACAAGTAGGTAGCGTGTACAAGTAGGTAGCATGTACAAGTAGGTAGCGTATACAAGTAGGTAGCTAGTAGTCAGTGTGTACAAGTAGGTAGCATGTACAAGTAGGTAGCATGTACAAGTAGGTAGCGTGTACAAGTAGGTAGCGTGTACAAGTAGGTAGCATGTACAAGTAGGTAGCGTGTACAAGTAGGTAGCATGTACAAGTAGGTAGCATGTACAAGTAGGTAGCATGTACAAGTAGGTAGCGTGTACAAGTAGGTAGCGTGTACAAGTAGGTAGCGTGTACAAGTAGGTAGCGTGTACAAGTAGGTAGCGTGTACAAGTAGGTAGCTAGTAGGTAGATGTACAAGTAGGTAGCATGTACAAGTAGGTAGCATGTACAAGTAGGTAGCGTGTACAAGTAGGTAGCATGTACAAGTAGGTAGCGTGTACAAGTAGGTAGCGTGTACAAGTAGGTAGCGTGTACAAGTAGGTAGCGTGTACAAGTAGGTAGCATGTACAAGTAGGTAGCATGTACAAGTAGGTAGCATGTACAAGTAGGTAGCGTGTACAAGTAGGTAGCATGTACAAGTAGGTAGCGTGTACAAGTAGGTAGCGTGTACAAGTAGGTAGCATGTACAAGTAGGTAGCGTGTACAAGTAGGTAGCGTGTACAAGTAGGTAGCGTGTACAAGTAGGTAGCGTGTACAAGTAGGTAGCGTGTACAAGTAGGTAGCGTATACAAGTGGGTAGCTAGTAGTTAGTATGTACAAGTAGGTAGCATGTACAAGTAGGTAGCATGTACAAGTAGGTAGCATGTACAAGTAGGTAGCATGTACAAGTAGGTAGCGTGTACAAGTAGGTAGCGTGTACAAGTAGGTAGCGTGTACAAGTAGGTAGCGTGTACAAGTAGGTAGCATGTACAAGTAGGTAGTGCGTGTACAAGTAGGTAGCGTGTACAAGTAGGTAGCATGTACAAGTAGGTAGCATGTACAAGTAGGTAGGTAGCGTGTACAAGTAGGTAGCATGTACAAGTAGGTAGCATGTACAAGTAGGTAGTCGTGTACAAGTAGGTAGCATGTACAAGTAGGTAGCGTGTACAAGTAGGTAGCGTGTACAAGTAGGTAGCATGTACAAGTAGGTAGCGTGTACAAGTAGGTAGCGTGTACAAGTAGGTAGCGTGTACAAGTAGGTAGCATGTACAAGTAGGTAGCGTGTACAAGTAGGTAGCGTGTACAAGTAGGTAGCTAGTAGTAGGTGTACAAGTAGGTAGCATGTACAAGTAGGTAGCATGTACAAGTAGGTAGCGTGTACAAGTAGGTAGCGTGTACAAGTAGGTAGCATGTACAAGTAGGTAGCATGTACAAGTAGGTAGCGTGTACAAGTAGGTAGCATGTACAAGTAGGTAGCGTGTACAAGTAGGTAGC